>CM044445.1:59070324-59096514 GCA_024363595.1 Xenopus borealis
TTCAATTCAACCCTTTGCCACCTTAAACCTGCTGAATTGCTGTTTTAGTCTATGGGGGACCTCCTAGAACCTTTAAGGAGTGTTTTTGGAAAATTTTGAAAATCAAATTCGACCCTTAAATCTGCCCCTAAGTGTTGTGATAACATAATTATTATTTTGCTTTCTATGTATATATTTATATATTCTAGATACAGTACATTCAATTTCAGTCTAACCACCTTCACTTAAATGTACACCCCTGTAATATGGACAGGTATCCATTCAGGAGAAAATCGGACATGGACAGTATAACTTAAGAACTTGCAAGTTGTGTTCCTTGTTATCACTTATTAGCTAATGCACAGGAGTGTGAACCAGGTTGGAGCACTCATTATACAATGTCAGCTTGTGCTGAATGCTGTCTGGCACAGAAAAATAAAAAAAATATGTCTTGGAATGGATTCAGAGCAATCTCTGTTTAATCTTGCTGATGTAGGAGAGAGAGAGAGAGAGAGAGAGAGAGAGAGAGAGAGATAACTAAGTAGATATAACTAAGTAACAATAGCCCTTTTCAATTTATATAAAGTATATTTTGTATTATATTTTATGAAATGTCTTGCATTGAAATCTTTTTACATATAAGAATAATAATAAATTAAAGCCATACATAAGTTGTAAATTATATTGTGGGTAACATACACCCTACTGTAATTTATGGTGATCTGAGATGTCACCATTGAGTTCCAAAACGAACCAAACTTCAATTGCTTTTCCCCAACTTTCAAGATATTTTTCTGTAAGTTTACATTTTCTGGTCATCCTACAAGCAGCACACAATGGGTTAAGATCTGATCCAATCCCTAGTAGGGCAGATGAATAACCACCAATCAGCAAGGTAACATTAGCCCCCCTTAACCGTCCTCCAGTAGTGTATTTCTTCTGTCCTATCTAGGGTATGAAATGGAAGAACTGGTAGGTCCGAAGAACCGGGCTCTGAGGAGTCAGATGGTCGTAAGAGAGAAATAATTATGGGGAAGCTAGGGTAGAAGGGGTAGTGGGGTAGAAGGAAAACAGACTAATATTAACTTAACTTATAATTCCCCTCAAAGTAATGTACATTTAAAAAGTAAAAGTAGTAACCTCCGATGTATGCTGGCAAATGCACGAAATGCAGGCGAGATACGAGTACATAACTTGATTGTCACATGCCTTTTTAAAACATTCTTTGTGAGTATCTCAGCTCCATCTTATTGGCATTAGTATAAGACTATATTACACCATATAGCATTGCTTCCTTTTATAGGCACTTGGCAAGAATGGCAGCGGGACCAATAGCGCACAAGACCATTGGACATCATTTTCTTTTATTTGGATAATAGGACATGTGGATCCTATCTTTAGTCAGTGCTGCTTACTGGACAAAGGACTAAGCGCATAGTTAAATATATATTAATTTGCATACTTTTCGTCTGTCTACACAAATGAGGAACCAGCTAATGAAGGTTTCCTTATTAATAGTCCCAATTTTAATAATACATCTAATGATGCATGGTTCACACCTGATGAAATTCAAGAGACTAGAATATGTTAAGAAAAACAAAGGTCCAGGGCCAGATGGGATTCATCCCAGGGTAATTAACGAGCTTAGTTCTGCGATTGCCAAACCTCTCTACTTAATTTTTCAGGATTCATTGAGGTCTGGCATGGTGCCGAGAGACTGGCTATTCAAAAAGGGTTCCCATTTTCTGCCTCAAAACTATAGGCCGGTCAGTCTGACGACGGTGGTAGGAAAGCTTTTCGAAGGATTAATAAAGGATAGGATACTGGACTTCATAGCAAATAACAATACTATGAGTCTAAATCACCTGAGGGTGGGCTACTCAGGGGATCACAAGGCTCCCTTAGGCATAACTGGCAGTTTGGTGGGTTGCAGAAGGCTGGTGGTGCCATGGGAGACAGGAGGATTTCTGCTGGGTTAGCTTCCTGTGCTTCTTCGGTGTAAGGCACTGAGAGAAGGACACAATGACATTATCAATGAGAGTCACTTTGGGACTAGGCCAGAGCTGCAGGAAGGAAGCAGTGAGTGTGGGAGTATGCCCTCTTGAATTGACTTTTTTCAGCATCTGGGACCTATATAGCAGGCCTTCACTTCAGGGGGTTGCTGCTGCAGTTCCTGTAGACAGGCTGCTGGGTCTGTGTTGGAGGCTGTGAAGGTACATATTGTAGCCTTCGCTGACTATTCACTAATCAGTATTACAAATGTTATATTGTATATTCATACTCCTCCATTTTTTTCCCTTAGATGTCTGACTCTGCCAGAGTATTTGGGAAAAGAAAGAGAAAATCTAGGCACTGTGTGTTTGGGCTGTAGTCAACCTTGGCCTGTCAACTGCAATCAGAATAAATGTGATTGTTCATGAAGTTCACGAAGAAATCGGAAGACTTTGCGAACTTTAGGCGCATGCGCAATAGGAAGAAACGGAAAATGTGTCCTCCTGCGCATGCGCCGCCGACAGTGTTCGATCCAGGAAGAAGACGAAGAAGAAGATGGATCCTGTGAACTACGCTGGAGGGCACCAAGAAGGAGGGGTAAGGACTTAGGGGCATTAGGCAGGGGGGGAGGTAGCCCAGGGAGGAGGTGGGAGGGGAGCCTATGGGGGGGAGGGAGTTAGCGCCTGGGGGGTTACATTGCCCTTTAAAGAGGTGTTTCAATCTTTAAAAAAGTTACTTCAGAATCTCATACACCTACTGTGGTGCCATTCTGAGTCTGATTCTGAGCATTCGGTGATTTGTCATCCTCATCCTCTGCAAAAATAAATAAACAAAAGGAGGATCTCTTTCTATTTTCAGTTGAGAAAGTACCATAGTTGATTAATGATGTGAAAAAAGTAAAGGGTCAAGGGAGTTCACCTCCCTTGGCGACATCACATAATAATCAATTGCCCCTTTTTTCTGAGAAAAAATTTTACCATTCTAGTCCATCGTTCAATTTCAAAGATTACTGAACAAGAATGGAAAGATCTGGGAAAAAGCCAGAAACCTCTAAGAGGTTTAAGCTGATGTTCCCTTTCTATTGCAAGGACATTGGGAAATGGGAGGATCCCCCTAAGGTGGATATACCAGTGGCGAAGTTATCAAGAAGGACAACTATTACAGTTGAGGAATCATCAATCAAGTATCAAATGGTTTGCAGAGCGGAGTGTTCATTGAGGAGAACCTATATGGCAGGCTCTAGTACTTGCAAGCCTGCACTTGTTTCTGTGTCGGTGTCTAGAGCACTGAAGTATTGGGTAAACTCATTGGAGGAGGAGATTGAAGCCGGAACTTTGAGAGATATCATTCTAGACTTGATGTGTTCAATAAAGTTGGCATCAGATTATTTATGCAATGTATCTATTAAAATCTGAAGTTGGGGGCAAGAACAATGACCCTGTCTATGGCTGGAAGGAGAGCTAGGAAAATTGTTTGGTAGCCCACTGGATAAACTGCTGGAAAGTCTGGTTTCTGGAAAATAAAATTTCCATTTCCATTGCCCTCCAAAGCAAAGGTTCTGTGTTAACAGAATCAGTACTGATAAAAAGAAACATATGGCACTAGAAAAATCCATAACAGATTTCAAAGAAATGTAAGCACTAGAGGAATTAGGAAAAGGCATTAATTCTCATGTGTTTCTAGTACCAAACAAGGAGGAAGTTACAGGATAATTATAGACAAAGTATCTAAACCAGTTCATAAAGTAGGAGAAATTTGTGATGGAAACAATCAAGTCAGTCTATTATGATAATAGATTTGAAAGATGCTTACTTACATATTCCAATTCATCAGAACAGCAGGAGATATCTATGTGTAGCAGTAGTTCTAGGTTCTGTTTTTCACCACCTTCAGTTCAAGGCCTTACCCTTTGGAATCACTTCAGCCCCTAGGGTATTTACAAAAGTAATAGTAGTCTTAGCAGCAGCTCTGAGGAGACAGGGGTGTATGTAGTTCCATATCTGTAAGACTGGCTCGTGAAGGCTTCTTCTTACTTGGAGTTATTCTTTCAAAAGGATATGGTGATATTGATGTTGGAGAGCCATGGCTGGATCATAAACAAAAGTAAAGTCCAATTTGTATCCTGTAACATCAGGTTTCTGGGGCTCCAGATAGACACTAAAGAAATGAAAGTGTTCCTTCATCAGGAAAAATTGTGGCCCTACATTCTGCAGTGCAATTTCTGAGTCAGTTCTGTCATTACACTACGGGATGCCATGAGAGTCTTGGGACTGATAACGCTGCCTTAGAAGCAGTTCCTTGGATGAAGACTCATATCCATCCACTCCAACGTTGAATGCATATGCTGGGTTTTAATTTGGAGAGGTTGAACTTGATGAACTTTGTCTTTTTTCAACCCAATTTAACTATGTAATTATGTTTATGGTCGGGGCGCTCAGCTAATGAGGCAAATTGAGGCACTCCCCTCAAGCGGCAGCGCCCCCCCCCATTTACCAGAGTGGCAAAAATGCCGCTCCTGGTAACTAAGAGACAAATTTCTGGTTTTAAAGCCCACCCCCATCCGGCACTGAAAATTGAAGGCCGCCTCAGGTGACAAAATGGGCTGGATCGCCCCTGTATATGGTGGGGCAAAACTTGCATTCTGGCCAAGGGGAGGTCCATGACAGAGTTATGTTCTTCTACCTTTGAACCATTACAGGAAATCAGTCTGAGACATCTTTCATGGAAATCAGCCATATTGGTAGCCATTACTTCTGCAAGAAGCATCAGGGAGATTCAGGCCTTGGCAGTGGTGCCTCATTATACTTCTTTCTAGACAAGGTTGAGAACCATGCCAAACAGTGAAGGTCAACAAATATCAATTCACAAATAATAAAGAGGAAAAATTGCAGCTATTGGATCTTCATAGGTGTCTGTTGATATATATTGAAAGATCAAAACAATTCAGATCCTCAGATTGCGTGTTTGTTCTCTTTGCCAGAAAAAGAAAAGGAAAGAAGGCCTATAAAGCAACCATTGCTTCATGGGTAAAGAATACTAGTACCCATTCTTATTCTGCATTGGAAATGGAACCACCTTTCACTCTCCCGCTCATTCTACAAGAGCAGTAGCCACCTCTTGGGCAGAAAAAGGGACAGTTGGAATTACAGAAATCTGTAGAGCAGACTCATGGAGTAATGTGCATACATTTGCGATGCATTACAAGTTGGATTTAGCAGCCTCTCAAGAAGCAGCCTTTGGTGGCAGAGTTCTCAAAGCAGTCCTTCATTAGTCTTTCTTTCAGTTTTTTTGATCCCTCCTTGTTAGCCTGCTAAGTCCCATTGTGTGCTGCCTGTAGGATGCCAAGAAAATTGAAAATTTGTCCTTACCTGAAATTTACCTTCCTCTTGTTTAAACCATTGCCTAGTTGCTAGGAAAAATTAAACCTTAGCAAGCAGATGAAGAAATCCAAACTGAAAAGTTACACAACAAAAAGCTAAACAACTAACTTAACTACAATTGACTGATAGATGAAGTACAAAAATTCAAGTATTTTAATACTATGAATTAACTGGGACATATTGTCTGAGTGTCTAAAAACTGCTTTACAAAGCACATTGTTTCAGAAGAATAAAAGTTCATCTTAAAAATATTAGCGTATCATTTGCCAACTTGTAAGGAAAGGCCAAAGATAGAGCAGTGAATATAATATTTTGCCCTTTACAGCCATTAGAAGTAATCTACCGTTTTATACTTGGAGGAATCATACTGGATTATGAATGATGGCTGAAATATATGTATAACCAAAATTGATATGATGTTTTTATGCTTATTTATGCTGTTGCACTGATGAATGTTAGTTTTTGAATGTTTTAACATCACTTGACGTATTGCATTGACCTTTTAATAAATTGCCCTGTTTTATAGGATTATAGCTTTAATTCAGTCTGTTCAATATTTCTGCTTCTCTCTGTTGGTGTATGTCATCACTGCAAATTTTAATATCATATTAATGCCAATGTCCTTGTTATTTTCAAATTTTCCTTTAAATCTTTAAATGTGTCCATCGTTGCCCATGGGCCACTAATATTTAGAATAATTTACAGGGATTTACACTAGCCTAGGGTGTGAGGTAAGTATATGCAATCAATTTGGCACCCCCAAGTAAATAATGCCTTTCCTTCTCCTTTAAGGATCAGTAGTTTTTGTTACATTTAGAGGTAGGAACACTTCTGGTTTGGGTGCAGGACAATAGAGGGCACATATTTGTTGAACAATGACATTCTTATTTTATTGTCCAGCCTTTCCCACATATTTTACTTTATTTAGCAGTTTGCGCAACAACAGACTCATGCTGTTCTTAAGTATCACAACTGTAATATTCACTTTGAACTCTGGCCCTGACACAAATAAGTCACAGAAAAGGAGCTCTTTAGTCTGTGTCTGTACACACAAAGGGGGGTTGTGGAAGCACTCAAAGGCTGTCAAAATAAATTTAAATATAATGGTGTGCTCAATGCACATTCCCTGGGCCCCTGTCTCCTAAATCATTCAATATAATCGCTAATGCATGTGTTTATAGAAACAGGGGATTTTTAGTTACAAAGTTATGATCATAAAGTTGATAAGCCACCATATCACGTCAAGGTAACCCCCATATGGTGGTCCCTAACTTGTAATATAAAAAGTCTAATACTTACTGCATAATAGCATTGCCTGTAGTCAGTGTATAATGAATAAATCAGAAAGGGAGTTATAGAATGGTTCATGGGGATGGGGACAGGTAAGAAAAGGACAGATGACATGAGACAGGGTACAATGGCTCATTGGGGAAGGTGACTTGTAGGGTAAATGCCTGTTTTAAGGAGAAGGAAGGAAGGCAAAGATAAAGAACAGTGAAGGAGAAGATATGTGAAAAGTCAGAAAAAATAGAATTTATGGAAGAAAAATAGGTAAAAGAATGGAGATGAGAGAAATGGAACATTACAAAATCTGCAGTACAGGTATAGGATCAGGGCCGGATTTACATAGCAGGCGCTCCTAGGCCCATTGTCGTTTGTTGCCCCTGCCCCCTCCCTTTTATTTGCTCAAATTTCCTTAGCTGTCCTTAGTGATAGTTCCCTTAGATCTGGGCCGGGACCTTTACAGGACACAAGTATGCAGATCTTGATAAAGTTTATTCCAAATACAAGTAAAATCTCCCATACATAGATCAAATCAGTAGGTCAAAGAATATTGTTTCACCAGGGTTGGTTAGGCAGTTGGAGAGCACCTAATATGGCTGCTAACTGTAACTTGGAACAGTTGAAGAGGGGAGGGGGTTTAAGGGTCACAGCATCTTCCTGGACTACAGGGGGAGGTTAAGAACAAATATAACAATATGCATAGCACAATGAAAACAATATATAAAGACAAGTTGTGTGTAACATAACACACAAGAAATTTATATTTCTGTGTCATAATAAAACTCCAAACTAAGATACAAGTAATCCTTATTGAAAGCAAAACCAGCCTATTCAGTGGATTTAATGTTTACATGCTTTACTAGCAGACTTAATGAAAATCCCAATTATGGAAACATCAGTTATCCGGAAAGCCCCAGGTCCAGAGCATTCTGAATAACAGGTCCCATGCATAGTTTTTTTTTGTTTTTTTTATAAGAAACGGGTCAAATTCACTCATCCCTATTAGCCACAGATGTGGAACAACACCCAGAATTGGAGAAAAACAATTGGGTCTGATTTGTGTCAAAGTACAAATATAATTGTGCATTGATGCAATTGTGTCAGGGTTGCAATGGGGGCGGGTCTTACTGCAATAGGGTTGAAGCCATGATGTCAGGGGCAGGCAGGGTCAGACTGGCAGGACCTCTTCTCAACACAGTCAATAGTACCAAAAGAAAATGTATGGTTCAGCGACGCTTGGCACTCATTGCACCAAGCGTGTGTCACAGGGAGGCTGCGGGGGGGGGGGGCGTGGACAGCAATCCCAGGGCCCCCAGTCTGACCCTGAGGGCAGGGCAATGCCATGGCAATTGCCTGATCACTGCGTCAGTCATAATGAATCCTATTTCTTTTTCTGGTTGGTAAACTGAGCAGGCAGTTTTGACCCAGACAGCCTGTCAAAACTGGACAGGTGGCAACTCTAGGCACATCTAGCCCTGGCAACTGCAATGGCACCTGCATTATGGGGATTGTGATTAATTGTGGTAAAAAAAAAACATGGCTATGCAGTTGTAAATGACCCCTAAAGTCTAAGTAGTACAATTGATGATTAGGGGCATTGTATAATTAATACTGCCAAATCTGAACTGCGCAGCTCCTTTCCCAGTGGCAATCCAGGTGCATCTTAGGGATGATGCAGCCATGTGGAGCAAAGCTGGCAGCTTTTCATCTTGTTTGTTATATGGCAGTAAGCTTTGTTCTTATTGGTTCAGTAAAGTGACTGACAACATTGCTTCACAGAATGGTTAATTTTATCTGTTTTGTGAAACAAAACTTTCATTTTGTTGAATGAATCCTGTACTATAAAATCTAGCTTTCTGTCACAGATATCTATTTTGTCATCCAAATCTAGCTTGGCATGCAAATCTAGCTTGGCATGCAGTAGTTGGTTACACTATTATATATTATGTACAAGTTTTTTTTTTACATAATTCATTCTGTAAGTAACTTTGCGTAAAAGTGCGTCTGTTACATGGAGGTTATATATTTGTGAGCCAGACTGATTGTTAAAATGTACAGAATGGATTTTGTAATATAATGACATCCTTTTGTGCACTAGCAATATTTTGTTCTCATTCTTTAATAGAAATAAGTCATTTGTATATTTTTTTTTTCTGTGTTTATGGTCACAAATAGTAATATACCTAGAGAGACATTCATTCTGTGTATCAGGGATAGTTTTGTATACAGAATGTATTTGGGACAAACGGCACCCCATACAGTAAAGCCTCCCTTGATATTTTTTCCAAAATCCTCTCTGCCATCTAGGATACATCTAGGCAACCCTTTCCTTCTAAACATTCCAAACATTTTTCTTTACTCTCTGCATAACCCTCCTCATTTGAGGTTATATGCTTACATCTCATAAACTGACTCTTGGGGAGGCCTATCATGGTTTTGGGTGAATGAAAATGTTCATAACACAGCATACTGTTTTTGTAAACTGACTTTCTGTAAGGAACAGTGGATAACCTCCACTCTTGACTCATATGTCTAGAAACTCAATTTGTGCTTTGTCAAAATGCAATACAAATGGTGTTTTGTTTTTTATTCTGCCTCCATTGACCATGCCCAATGATGCTAGCTTTAGCTATAGGGGTACCACAGAATATATTAAGGAAAATTGCAGCTAGATAGCCTGAGCAATTTGCAACGTAAATAGGTTAATGAAAAATGAATTCCCTAATGTGGGTTTGCGGATACACTGCAGAGCCATGTTTTCCAGTTTCACTCTAATGTCATTCGGTACTAAGGACACCTGGGAAAGGTAAGTAAAATGGCAGTTTGTCACTCTGCTTAGTGATTGGATTCAATAGGGATACTTAACATATGCAGCCTCCAGTGAATGCAGTTTTCCTTGTCCTTTAAGTAAAACTTAAACCACATGCTGATTAAGTAACTTTTATAGAAGTTAAGTGAAAAAAGAAACATATACATACACCTTTATCTTACCAGTATAAAGGTACATGGACCCTTAAACAGAATCAGCCATTTCTGATCTGGGATGTTGTTCAAATTAGTTCCAATAAAAGAACAATAAAAGGAAGGGAAATTGGTAATAGTAAGAATACAAATTGTATTAGTTTGCTCAAATATCATAATATAATTGGCAAAACTTATGCCCCAAAAATCAAACACTGGGGGGCAGATTTACTAAATTTGTGTGAAGGATTCAAATTGAAAAAATTAAAAAAAATTTCGGGCTACTTCGACCATCGAATTTGCTAAATTAGCATCGAATAGCCAAAAATGCAATTTGAATTGCCCAAATTCGAAAATTCAAATTCAAATTCAATAGTCAAAGTACTGGCCCTTTAAAAATAATTCGATATAACAAGTCAACAGAAACCTACCAAATTCCTATATAACCCTCAAGTTTTTTTTTCATTGAATATTAAAAATTTGATCGAATGGTTAAAATCATTAGAATTGTTCGATTTGAACGATTTTATCGATCAATCTAATTTTTTATATTCAATTGTTCGATAAATCGAATTGCGTTAAAACCCCTCGAATTCTAAATTCGAATTCGAGGGGTGTTAATTCGATACAAATTCAGTGGTCGAATTCGAGGGTTAATTAAACCTCGAATTAGACCCTTAGTAAATCTGCCCCTACTTCTAGCATGTCTTTAGCGGTGGCTCACCTATAAGTTAATTATTTGTATGGTAAACAGTAGCATGGCCAATTCTAAGCAGCTTTTCAGCTTTTTTCATTATTTATTATAGTTTAATTATTGCGCAGAATGCAAAGTAAAAGTAATTGCCTGCTCCATCTCTATTCCTCTGGCATAGAGGTGAGGTAGGCAATAAATGATTGATAGCTGATATTTTTAAATTAGTTTATTTTTAATATCAGTTAACACTGATATTTTATGTTTCAATAAACTACACAAACACATACAGCAAAAAAAAAGTACTTCTAAAAATAATTTTGTGATAAAGAAAGATTTCAAGAATATAAAATAATTGGCTTCGCTAATCTGTGATCATATAAAAGTGAAAGGGTCATTAATATAAAACAATATAATTACATTAAATGAATACTGCCATTATAGAGAACAGTTTTATATCATATGAAATATGAACATAATAAATAATATTCCCATATGCAAAACAACAGATGAAGCATGTGAATTATGAGTACTTATCCTCTGGATGTTTGCTCATCCCTTTTCATCTTACAAATCCAACCTTATTAATAATTATGGTAATTACTATGTGGAAGTTTGCCTCTTCTGCCACTAGAGACAGACCTATAATTTGCTGTACACACAGTCATAATTACCAGCATTGATTGCAGATTACTTGTGTATACTGATCAACGACACAGTGCACAGGCATTCTCGCCACACAGCATAAGATTACCTGAACCTTGAATGATAAACCAGTATGTTGAATATTTTAACAAATCTCTTAAACAAGGCCATTAAAAAATCCAGCCATGCTTTGCTTTTAATTATCTGTTATAGAGTGCATTATCTGTTTTAATGTAAAAAACAGATAGAAAACCTGTCACACACATCCATACCAATGTTATTTTCGTATTCTCGTGTAGACATTAGCTATCTGACTAGTCTGTTTTGAAGAGGGATAGCGATGGGCAAATCTATCCCGTTTCGCCGAAAAATTTGAGAAACTCTCAAATTGGCAAAAAAATTGTGAAACAAGTCTCGTCTCGGTTTTTGACACAATGCATAGTTTTTGAGCACATTGCGCCATTTTCGACGCGCATCACATTTTTTTTTAATCGTGTCTCATTTTTTATTTATGCCAGAGAATTTTCGCCAGGCGAATTTTTGCTGGCGTTTTACAAATCACTAGTGAGGGAATTATGCAATGTGACTATAAAATTGGATGGGAGCTGGCAAGAAGTAGTGTAATGTGTAATTAGCCCAAACATATATAGGATTTTACCATGATTAGCCCTTTAGTAAGATCCAAGTTGGCTCTACTTCTATCAAAGATGGAAGCCTTTCCTGTTAGACAAGGAACAAGCGGAGAGGAAGGAAACAGCATCTGTAGCGCTTTATGCACCTCTTGGTGACACCCCATTGGCTGCTTTTTAAACTGAATTGCTGCAAAATTACTTCTCATAGGTTTTAATTTCTTTTAATAATAAATGTACATAAATGGTGAAAAAAAAACTCTCGATTACTGTCTTTTGTATGATTTTTAAGGAACCATTACAAATTTCCAACTAGTACGTAGTATCCATTCCAACAGAGATAAGATCATTATATATCCCTGCTGTTTAAATGATGAATTACTATAATCTTTTAATGTGGAATATTTCTGTAATATATAACTGAAGGATTATTTTTTAAAAAGTGTAGCATCTGCATGTAGGGTAGCAGTTGGAACCTACTGCTAAGTCTTAATAGGAGCTCTTCTGTAGTTTGCACATTCCCTGAGCATCATTTGGATTAAAGAGCAAAATGAGATGTATAAAACTTATATGAATTGGAAACCCGTGTCCTGGGTCCCCTATAATGTAGAATGGAGATGTGTCTGAATTTTTTCTTCAGATACAATTATACACAGCCATCTGCTGGCATTTTATATATGCTATTACCATTAACTCAAATTCTCTGTGCAGCATACATATTCATTATTATTAACATTTTCTTGTAGCATATTAATATTCTGTGTCAGTGTTTCATCATAAACTCTGGAACACAAATTAACCATGTTTTCAATCTAGTTTTATGAAATAAAATATAAAGCCTGTGACTCTG
Source organism: Xenopus borealis (assembly GCA_024363595.1). Classification (NCBI taxonomy): domain Eukaryota; kingdom Metazoa; phylum Chordata; class Amphibia; order Anura; family Pipidae; genus Xenopus; species Xenopus borealis. Next base: position 59,082,736 of record CM044445.1, read on the forward strand.
TTCTTCCTTTAAACTGCTGTCAAAAAGAAGGTCAATTTGTGCACAACAGTTTACGATGAACCACTGATAAACAGTATTAACATGCATGAGACAACCAATACTACATAATTGTTATGGTTCTGGGCTTGTAGATTATCAGATAGTGGTCATGTCAAATTCTCTCAAATGTGATAGGAGGTGATTGAGCTGATTCCAGATTCTCTGTCTCCATTGTTACAATGCCAAATGCCTGCTGGGTGCACTTCCTTCATCAGGGTTGAGTGCTGTTGAGTACAGAGCCAGAGGCTAGGAGAGCAAATTTCACAAAAGGAGAAACACATGTCCGTGTCAGTTTTTTTTTTTACACCCTGTCTTTATACTTCCAGTTCTACGCAATGACAGAAACATGCTAAAGAGTCATTGCCCAGTACATTGACAAATCAGAGTATCAACTGTATAAAATATAAGGAGTCAATTTTGCATGTGTGTTTATTTTTTATACAGAACTCTAGCTTGCTATTCATTTCTCCAGTTTGTATTATTTTTCAAGAGAGAAAAATGATCTTCAATTGTTATTTTCTAAGTTAGGGTTCTAAATTTACAATGTTATGTTCTGAACTACTGTAGATCTTAAAGTTGTCGAATAAAAATGCTCATACTCACAAATGTGGATAAATGTTTACCAAATGCGTAAAGTCGCCTGGCGATAGAGTGCGAATGAGCGCTAGCACCACTCTCTTTCACTAGCGAATTGGCACTTGCCTGTAAATCTGCCCATATATGTCCTAGAATATAAAATAAGTATTCATTTAACATTTCACCCCTTGAATCTAGCAATACCAAAAACATCAATTACTTAGCATTAATGTATGAACTAATATGTGCCTTTTTATATTTGGTGATTATTAGTGATGGGCAACCGCCAGCGAATAAATTTGTCTGCCGAAAATTCGCTGGCGTCAAAGAAAAAACGAGCCACCCGTAAAAAAAAAAATGCGACGTGTTCCAAAAATTACGTGATGCACGTCAAAACCGTGACGCAACTCGTTTCGCGAATTTTTAGCCAATTTTGCTGGAAAACGGGATAGATTAGCCCATCACTAGTGATTATTTGTCCTCTTCTTGTAATGTACACTTTCCATTATGTCAGGTGTTCATGCTTGTAAGTGAGGAATGAACCTTTACTATGTAATTAGGTGATTTTGCAACTAAATTGGACCAAGTCTTAACCCAGTACACGTGTCTTTATTTATGCCTCTGCATCTTTCCAGTAGATTCAGTAGAATATGAAAATCCTTGACTCCTCTATGGTTTTATTTATCTCTTCTCTCTTCTTCTGCTTTCACCTTTCCAAACCTTGGATGGTTTCCAGACCCTTGTCGGAAGTGAGAGGATCGACTATATATCTCCTCCTGCTTGAGATGACCAGGGCAGTAAATTTGGCAGCCTTTTCCTTTACAGATGGCAGATAAAAACAAAACCATACCATGGGATATCACTGAGTAAGTTAGTTAAATATACTGTGTGTGTTGTTTCATCAAATTCTCACTTATTTAATATCTCTTCATCTAATTAAATGATTTTATTTGTTATATTTCATATCTAGGAATCTAGGAATGCAACTGTATATATATATATATATATATATATATATATATATATATATATATATATATATATATATATAAAACTGGGTAAATAGATAGGCAGTGCAAAATAAAAAATGTTTCTAATATAGTTAGTTGGCCAGAAATGTAATTTATAAAGGCTGGAGTGACTGGATGTCTAACATAATAGTCAGAATCAAACTTCCTGCTTTCCAGCTCTCTTGTTTTCCACTGACTGGTTACCCTGGTGACCAGGCAGTAACCAATCAGTGACTTGAGGGAGGGCCACACAGGTCATAACTGTTGCTTTTGAATCTGAGCTGAATGCTGAGGATCAATTGCAAACTCACTGAAGAGTTATGTCCCACGTGGCCCCCCTTCAAGTCGCTGACTAATTCACAGTTAAAGAGCTGAAAAGCAGTATGTAGGATTCTGGCTATTATGTTAGACGTCCAGTCACTCCAGCCTTTATAGTTTGCATTTTCCCCTGACTAACTATATTAGAAACATTTTTTTATTTTGCACAGCCTATCTATTTATCCAGTTTTTATTTTTACACTGCACTGTTCCTTTAACATTTAAACATCAACAACAAACCATTAACAGTTGTAACTTAGTACAAGTGATTTGCTCTAATTATATTACTGTAGCAACTGACCATGTTACTTTAACACTGTTCAACTAGTCTTTGTTTTTTTTGAGAACACAGCCATAACATGTGTGCACACTATGGGACACATTTAGGGGCAGATTTACTATTATTCCCTAAAAATCCCTCGAATTCCCTCGAAATTTGATAAGTATTCGACTGCTTATCGAATGCTTATCGAATAGCTTTAGGCTATATTTTACCTCGATATTCGATTTCTCAATGAAATTGTACGGTCGAATACTGATCGTTCGATTTCATGAAAACATTAGCTTTGAGCGCTCTAAAAAATCGTACTATTCGAACGATTGAGGCGTTCGATCGTATGAATGGTATTCGAGCAGGTGATAGAAAAAAAGCCTGTGGGGGGGGTTCCCATAGGCTTCTATTGCAATTTGGTAGGTTCAATCTGGCGAAGTAGGCAGTCGAATAAAATTTAAAAGTTAAAGTACTTTGATCATCGAATGGTCGAATTATCGAATATCTGATCATTTGATCTATTCGATACGCTCGAATTTTGCGTATTTGATGATCTTAGTGGCCAAATTTGCATATTCGAATATCCAAAAAAAAACGTATTTTTAGACAATTTTCGATCGAAAACCGAACGGTTTTTGATTGACTGTTGAATCGTTCAATTGCATTGTTCGAATTTAACGATTCAAACGATTTTCCAAAACGTTGCTAAAAACTCTGTAAAGGCTGTGGGAGGTCCCCCATAGGCTAAAATAGCAATTCAACAGGTTTAAGGTGGTGAATGGTCAAATTTTTATTTTTTTAAAGCAACAGTATTTCAAAATTAGATTTTTGAATCTCTCAGAAAAGATTCTGATTAGCGATGGGAAAATTTATTCGCCTTCGACGAATTTGTGGAGAATTCCTGGGATTTGTTGCAGGCAAATAAATTAGCAAAATGCCGTCGAAATTTTGCCTGGCGAAAATGTGCGCCAGTGTCAAAAACGGATGTCCGCGAATTTTTCACGAAACGCCGCAGATTCGCCCATCACTAATTCTGATTGTCCAACTGGTTGTCCTCACTGTTATCTACTGATAACTGCCTATTTCCAGTGGCATCTTTTCCTTTATTGTCCTCTGGCCAGTAAGCATCCACTGGTAGATGCTGCTCCATGTGAATCAAATCCTGGTCCTGTGGCTCCTCTTACCGATTACGATGCTGACCATCAGAATAAGTCACACTTGTTATTTTTGGAATTTTATAAAAATGCCTTCTATATTGCCTTAAACTTTTTTCATCACTTGTTTTAACCTCATAATAACAAAGTAAAACAGCAATTCGGCAGGTTTAAGGTGGTGATGGGTCGAATTTTAGAGACAGTACTTTTTTTGAATGGTCAAATTTTTCAATTCAAATCAAATTTTTTTCAATTCAAAACAAAATTTTGGCCTATTCGATAGTCGAAGTACCCAAAAATTACTTCGAAATTCAATTTTTTTTCATTTGAACTTTCACTTTGACCCTTGATAAATCTGCACTAGGTGTATCACTTAATGCTTTTTCATACTGGAATGTGGAAATGTGGAAATGTTCAAGTGTTTTTGTACTTTTGTCATCATTTCGATTTTGTTAGTAATTGTTATAATTGTGGTAACACTTAAGCTCCAATGCAGGTAATTTTGTCTGTATTTGTCTTGCAAGAAAGAACTCTGATGGAGATTTGCCTCCTTCCAGAGCTGTTGCTCTGTAGTTTGAGTGCCACTTCTGGGTCCTGACCTGAATGAACAGTTTGTTCATTCAGGTCATTCATTACAAAGGCTTTGTAATCCTGAGATGCTGGGCACCATAAATAGTTTTTTTTATGTATACAGGGAAAAATCCAAGATGGTCTGATAACAAAGTACATCAGTGTGAGTAGTGATGGAAAGATACAGATATACTGTAACCATAGCAAGGGATAAAGCATAAAAAATGAAGAAGGAAAGTGGCTACAGATGGTGAACTGTTGACAACTGCTGTATTGTCTGAGAGGCTAGAAAGAGAACATTTAAATAGAAGAATGTAAGAGGAACATTTCGGGCAATGTGTATACTTACAGGAAGTTAAGGAACAAGAGGAATACCTTAATTTCTCTAAGATGCCTTTTTCATTTCCATTTTCTTGTTTAAATTACGCAAGCAGTCTCACATCTCCTCCATAGCACTGTAAGATGGGCATATTAAGCTTTTATTGTGTATCCACGTGACAAGTTTTGGGCACCAGAGTCCCTTTTCAAATCAGTGTAAAACAGAATCTTTATAGTACTGCACAGGAAGTCTACACTTTATCTGCCTCTCCTGTCCTGGTGGTGAAGAATATAGGATTTGTTGATAAAATATCCCAGTACTTCAGTATTGCCCTCTTGACAACCTTATAATTAGTGTCACAGGAAGAAACAAGTGGTATTCTTTCCAATTTAGTATTTATTCTTACTTTTTATTAAAACTTTTCCTAGGTTTGGCGGCTGCCTCCCTTCTAATCTGTACCTTTAGTAACAAATGTCTCAGTCATCTTGTTCACTGCTAGGAACACATGTATGAATTAATACAGCTACTGTTCATTGGAAAAGATGATTTTAAAGTAATCAATAAATTTATTGGCAAACACTAATGCCATGTTGCTGCAACTGTAAAAAATATTCCTTATTGAGAATATTGTAGTGCAACATAAGCATCGCTACTGCATGATCACTGATTTTGGTCATTAATTCAAATGACGTGCTGTGCCATGGTTACACAGAGAAATAAGTGTGCCTCTGTCTCATGCAGCAAAGGGTTATGCTAAAAGGATCATTTTTTAGAGTGAACATTGGCATGCGTAACCAATTATATCTCTGGCCAGAGATGGGTTGTTATGCTAGGGCAGTCTATGAGCTCAGAAGTTGAACCTAATGTTATAATAGACTCAATGAACTATTCCCAGGATGACGTCTTAACTAACACTTGACCAGAATAGACTGGCCACCCACATTGCTGTGCCCAGGGGAAGCCAAGCATAGGCATACACCTAGCAGGAGTCAAATCCTTGTGTGAGCGCCTGTCCTTAAATTTACATGCAGCCCAATTATCTGTATCTTTTTCCTATTACAAGTGACAGTTTACTCCCTATGAGAAAGCTCCACCAGAGGCTTATCATGTCTCCTGACAGTAATGCTCTAAGCAAAACTAAATGTAAAATAATGTTAGCTCTCACTGGGGTTCATTTTGCATTCAAACAGGGTATATATGCATATTTTTATTTATGTAGCACCATCATTGTACTAGGCATTTTAAAACAAAGAACAAGGATGCCAGTGTTAAAAAAAATCAACAAATATTATTCTAGAGATAAATAATAACTCAGGACATATTTATGAATGTAAATAATAGATAAAAGGTTTAGGGGAATACAATTTAGATTTTTTTTTTACTTAAACCTATGTCATATTAAAATAAAAAGAATTTCCAATGCATTGGGATTTCACTGATTCGCTGCAAATGCTTTGTGCTGCAGTCAGTTACTGAGACTCCCTCACAATATACAGTACACTTACTATAAATGTCAATATAAAGTTGTAAGTAATTAATATGGCTAATGACTACATGGCAGGACAGAAAACAGTGAAACTAGCATCAGAATTGAATAATCAAACCTTTAACATCAGCTTGTATGACAGGCCAACCACGTTTTCAGCTTGATAATTTATGACAACCCCTAAGCTCTAAACATCTGCTCAGAGCCCACTGAGCATGTGAGTGTCACAGACACTTTCCAAGATGGTGACCCCCTGTGGCAAGTTTGAAGCCTGGATCATTGCTGCTACTGACAAGCTGAAACTGAGACTGTTCAGTATATAAATGGCATTTTTAGTCCTGTTCATATTTAGGGGTTCCTTCACCTTTAACTCCTAGGATTTAATTTTATAAAATATTTTGAAACTGCTAGTGCTCCCCCTGTATACAGTGCATAGGGTGTTAAAATAACCGGTTTATCTGCTTTCTATTCAGCAATCTAGCTTGGTGATGTTATAATCATTTAATAGGCTGGAGCACTGCTATAGAATATTATTTTAACCTTTCTTTGTAAGCGTAGCAATAATTGACAAACCTAAATGAAACTGTTAACACCTTAATTGAACTGTAATCTCATTGTTTAGTAGAATGTTATTTTTTATGACATATGCTCATGACTTTAGCTCAGTAGTGCCAGCCTTTGCATCCTTGTCTATAACTCTAAACTGCCAATGCATATAAACTGTTCGAAAGATCGCCTTCCGACTTTCAACATACAATGGTCATTTAATCAGTGACTAGGCATCAAATTATGGGTTACGAATGGTGTCCTTATTCCAATTCCTCATCTTTTAAATCTGTGTTCAGGCCTTAAAAATAGTGTGATATAACTCACAGCAGAACAGCTTTTAATCATTGACTGGATGGAGAATTAAAACGGATCCACCTGTTAGTCTTAATCCACTTGTGCCACTGTAGGGTTGCATGTTCTGTTTGTAAGACATGAGAAGAGATTTGAGAATGTAGGCTGTGAATAAAAAAAAATTAGCCTACGACTAAGCATAACAGAAGAGCTACCTTATTGAGAAAGTCTCAGGAGACACCCCTATATACTCACATCTGGCAGTGATTAATTGTTCTGTGAGATGAGGCTTGGTCATGGGGGAATATGTGACTTAAAGAGAAAAGCCCTTCCAGTTAACATAAAATCGACCTGCTTGCAACAGACTGAACCACTGAATGTTTCAGAATGAATAAATGAATGCTATAGATATCCATCAGAATGTATGAATGATTAACATATCTATATATGGAGGACATACAATGTATTAATATTTATTTATTAAACTGAGTATCATATATATATATATAGAGAAAAGTGGAGCATTTCAATTCACTAACAACCAAGATTTTTGGTAGATAAATCTTTATTTTCAAAATAGGGTACATTAGTTTGTTTTAAAATTATTTACTGATGTTTGTGCTTAACTTGTGGCTGTGTATATTGAATACCTGTATGTACTTTTAATATGGCTCTACAGTAACCTCATAGGCTATGCTAGTTCTTTTTTAATAATAGTTTTCCAGAAACACTATAATGTAGCTAAAGTCACCTGTACCACTGTTCTTTATTCATTTTGTTGAAACAACAAAATTATTGATTTTGTTGAAACAACAATTAATTAGAAAAGTTAATTAATAATAAGATAGAAACAGGCAAATTTACTTCAAAGGGAAAAATAAAATAAACACTTATTGGCAATCAAAATATTTTCGCTGGATCACTGTATTCACATTTTCAATGGCATTCAATAATGCTGCAGTTGAAAAACATTTCTGTACTACATAGTTAAAATAATGACATGCATTTACTGTGTTTTCTAGTCCAGGCAGATGATGAATTATGGTAAATATAGGTATGGAATCTGTTATCCAGAAAGTGCCGAATTATGAAAAGGTCATCTCCCACAGACTCCATATTATCCAAATATTCCAAGTTTTTATGATTTCATTTTCTCTGTGATAATAAAACCGTACCTTGTACTTAATCCAAACTAAGATATAATGAATCCTTATTGGAAGTAAAACCAGCCTATTAGGTTTATTTAATGTTTAAATAATTTTCTAGTAGACTTTAGGTATGAAGATCCAAATTACTGAAAGATTAGTTATCCGGAAAACCCCATGTCCCAAGCATTCTAGATAACAGTCCCCACACCTGTATAAATAAACCCATCCATTGGAAGCTAGGAGAGGGTTTTCTTCAATTAAAAATGATTACATGTTGAAATACAACAAAGGGAGTTTATTTCTTAAAAAATCCATGACCCATGATACAACCAATAAAGTGGAGTACTTCAACAGTTAGACCATTTTCTTTAGTGGTTGACCCCATCCAGTGAATAGCTTGATTCCCTTTTCAGTAGTAGTTACTACATTACGTTGGTGTCACATAGGAAGTTCTCCTTGTAATGAAGCAAAATGCTGCTCTTGCTAAACGGTCCTTTTTCATAACACCTTTAAGTATGCTGTGGCAGAGTTGTCTACAATTACCTTATTCACAGGGACCCTGCTCACTGACTTTGCTAAAGTCTTGAATCAGCTTGCTGCTGGGGCCTTCTGCTCAGGCTCCAGAGGACATCCACACCTAGTTCCAGGTGGAGACCAAGAAGAGTGAGACATTTGCTCCCAACTCTTATAGAAACTAAGAACATTCGAGGTTTAAATACCCGTGAGCCAATTGGAAACCTCTCTTCCATAGAGTATAGGTTAAAGCCTGGGGACTTCTATACAGCACGGGAAATTAAACCTTTGCGTTACCTAAGGGGTGATAGGGGCTGAAAGGGCTGACAACATAGCACTCTGTATTTTACAGCCCATCAGCAAGCAACAAAAAAAGCCCTATGGACTCAATAAATAACATGTTACTGCTGTTTGCTTTAAATGTCTATATGCTAAAAAGAGAAGTAAAACCAAAAAATTGATATGGTTAAAAATGCCATATTTTATATGCCAAACTTACTGAACCATCCTAAAATACAGCATCTCTATAGTAGTAATGATCCAGGCCTTTAAAGTGGTCACAGTAGTTTCCCATCTTGGATTTTGTTAGGAGTGTCTGTGACACACACATGTTCAGTGTACTTTGAGCAGCCGTTATGAAGCTAAGCTTGGGGACTGTGGCAAATCATCAAAACAGAAATTGACATTTACATTGTGGTTTTTCAAAATTAAGCAAACATTTAAGTTGTGAGTCTATTCAAGGTAGAAAAACCTTACAAACATGACCTTTGATAACCCCCTTAAATCAGCAAATCTGTGTATATATCTAAAAATGTCCTGTGTCATCAAAAAAATGCACCATAAAACTGACATACTTCTTACAGATGACTGAAGTATTTTTTTATTTTTACTGAACTAGTAGAGACATTCAATAATACTACCATCAAAATCATATACAATACTGGTATTCTAATTGTGTGAGATTCAGGAGGCCCATTATATTTCTCCCTTCTGTAAGATGCGCCGGGAGATTGCCAACTTCTCTTACCTCCCGGTTCATCTCTCGAAGAGTCCATGTGCGCAGACATGCACTTACGGGTTCTCAGCCTGTGCGACACTGGCGTCATGATGCCGGGTGTTGTGAAGTGAGGAAGAGCCACTGGATTCAAACTTTGGCGTGAAATCATCTTTAAACCATTTTGAAAGTGCCCAAGTTGGTTTTCAGAACACTGAAGCATTGTTGATTCGCATTCCTGGTTTTTGACCCCTGCCTGACTTCTGACTCCGATTCTTGCCACCTGCCTCGACCCATTGCCTGATTCCTGACCATGTCTTTTCTTAACCTGCTGGTACCTTGTTGATGGACATTTTATTATACGCACTTCCTTGTTGGTTTCTGCAGCAGAAAGTCCGGGGCCCCAAAAGGGTGTTGTTGCACACTGGAATCCCCAGGGATTCCCTGTGCATGTGAGTGTACCCATCACCGTCCAAGGTTCCTGAGAACAAGAACGTTACAACTTCTGTCTAATTAGTCAACCTGTTTTTTACGTATTCATTTTAAATCGTGACATTTTACATATAACCCAGTGAGAAAAATCTAATTATATGATCCATATAAGTTTTTTGTTACAGGTTATGATTGCAGGTTGATTTTGTAACACATTTGTACTGAATTAGTATGTTGTTCATTAATATCAGAATGAGATTATCTGCACTCCTAATAAGCTATTATTTGCCTATATCAGCAGCCACGTTAAGCATTTTAAATACTAATTAGTTCATTCCTGTCTGACCTATACAGTGTCTGGGAAGAGATACACTCCACATGTTGTAAATTTTGAATTGAACTATTATTTTCACATAATTTTTAGGTGATTGTCATACTTCTCAGATCTCCCAAAATCCAGACATCTGCATCTTGTCAAAATAATCTGTAAAATAAAATGGCTGCCTGTTTATGTGGGTGAGCCAGTCTAACTAACTAGTTAGCTTTTTCTGCTGTATTTGTCTAGTCCTACATAGTGATGGGCGAATTTATTCGCCGGGGCGAATTCGCGGCGAAAATTCGCCCAAAAAAAAAACGAGTCGCGCGTCGTTTTTGACGCGACGCGCAACTCGTTTCACGAATTTTTTCGCGAATTTCGCTGAAGATTCGCAAATTTTTCGGCGAAGCGAAACGGGTGAGATTCACCCATCACTAGTCCTACGTTTATGTCCAGCTGGGGCCTGTGAGCAGATGTAGATTTTTAAAGGAGACATTTAGATATAGAAGAATTGTGCTTTAAAAAGTAGTGTTTCAGGCTGATTTATTGAATATTTCTCCAAAAACCCTGATAATCCTTCCCTTCCACTTCCTGCTCCCTGAATTCCCAGGCTGTGCAGGGAGCCGGCTGCTCTCAACTCATTGCACTGTAGGACAGGAACCAATCAGCAGGACCTGAGAGGGAACTTAAGCCTGTCTGTACTTGTGTGGCTGCAGGGCTGTGATTGGCTGTCCTTTCCTCCTGTGCTTCTGGCAGGGACTGTTAGGACACAACCACCCCTCATTTTAAACACAGACAGGGACCAGAGAACATCTATAGGTAGCTCTAATAAAGGGGCTATTTTTAAAGATATAAATTTTTAGCACCATGTAAAAGCAACACCATATATTACGTATAATTGCCTAAAGGTTATTACTATGGGTGACTTCAGTTATCCAGACATTGACTGGTGTAATGGGGTTGCCAAGACAGATAAAGCTAGTAGGTTTGTAAATATGCTAAATGACAACTTTTTTATTCCAACTCGTTCAAGAAACTACTAGGAATAACTCTCTTTTGGATATTGTAATAACTAATAATACTGAACTCATCTCTAGCATTTGTGTGGGTGAGCATTTAGGGAATAGTGATCATAACATGGTCTCCTTTGAGATTCTATTGCAGAGGCAACTCTATAAGGGAGTAACTAAAACATTGAATTTCAGGCGTGCAAACTTTGACAGTATAAGGGCATCTCTGCAACATATTAAGTGGGAAATGCTTTTCACTGAAAAAACTGAAGCAGGAATGGGTGGGACCTTTAATATCAGAGGGGGGTCAGCTGGTTGACGAGAACAAGCAAAGCTCAGAGTCTGATTGCATATTTTTCATCTGTCTACACAAATAACAAACCAGCTAATGAAGGTTTCCTTATTAATAGTCCCAATTCTAATAATACATCTAATGATGCATGGTTCACACGTGAAGAAAAAAGAGACTGAAACATGTTAAGATAAACAAAGGTCCAGGGCCAGATGTTATTTATCCCAGGGTACTTACCGAGCTTAGCTCTGTGATTGCCAAACCACTTTACTTAATTTTTCAGGATTCATTGAGGTCTGGCATGGTGCAGAGAGACTGGCGAATTACTAATGTGGTGCCGTTATTCAAAAAAGGATCCCTTTTTCAGCCTCAAAACTGTAAGTCAGTTAGCCTGACATCGGTGGTAGGAAAGTTTTCGAAGGGTTAATAAAGGATAAGATACTGGGCTTCATAGCAAATAACAATACTATGAATTTGTGCCAGCATAGTTTTATGTGAAATAGATCCACATAGATCCATAGACCCATTTACGTGTTTCATACCCACTAGTACTTAGTCACTTGATTTTTTAAAATTAACATAGAAAATTTGGAATATATCTTTTTTGCAATTGACAAAGGTGTGCTGCCAATCATGACACATTGACAACTTAAACACTATTACCAAATGAACATATTTTGCTCCCTTGTTGTAGAATTGCTTGCAAATAGTGATCCATGCAGGATTTATACTGTAATGACTTTTGACAGGTGCAATGACTCTCGCACTTTGTTTGCAAGGTATAATGGCTGTTACCTTCTGTGGAATTAAACACCTGTCAGAGGGTAATTGATTTACAAGTAAAGCTACGTGGCTTGTGCCACTGATGGCATAATAGCTCATTTTAAACTTGAAATAGGGTTGAAAACATTTCTCATTTATCAAACACATAGGGGCAGATTTACTAAATTAACATGAAGGATTCAAAGTTCAAAAAGTTTCTAATTCGAATTTTCAGATGTTTTTGAATACAAATTCGACCAGTGAATTTTGAAAATTCAATCGAATTGAATGATTCGAATAAAGATCTATTCGAATATTCGACTATTCGACAATTTGACTGCCTAGTTCGCCAGACCAATGCTACCGAATTGGGATTCAAAAGGTTTGATTGAATAAAAAAATTAAATCGAATGGTTAAAATCGTTTGAATTGATTGAATCGAACGATTTTATTGATCGATCAAATTTTTACTATTCGATCATTCGACCAATCGAATAGCGGTAAAAATCCTTCGAATTCGGAAATTTTTTACTTAACTATTCACTTTAAATAGTTAAAAAAAAACTAGAATTCGACCCTTAGTAAATCTGCCCCATACTGTACAAGTGATCTATTATTTGCATCAGTGTTAACAGTCGTGCAGTTTTCATCGCTATACCTGTTGATAGATTTGGTCATCTCTCTTTAAAAATATTCCAATCTGATTTTTAGCCATTGATTAATGTATAACTGCATGTATTTGGCACATGCAACTGTAATGGGAAACTTGTCACCTGGTTGTTATTTTGCCTGGAAGGTTAAATACTTTATGTCTGTGTTAGGAAAAGGGACAAAAACCGCAAAGATAAGACAAACCAGTGTTTATTTTTTTAACAGAAGAAACATTGGTAATGGGAGCAAATAAGTATAACTGAAACAGAAATGTTATCACTTAGATTAATGAAGAGCTGACATGTATGACAGCTAGTCAGCTAATGGAGCAGAGAAGGAAAAGTACAATTAGAGCTCTGGTTGGTTCAGCACTGCCACTGCATAGAGAAGCCTGTACTTCCAATAAAATTATAAAATGTGCTTTTATTCATCAGAACTGCCTAACCCATCATGTGGAAATATTTTGTAACCCCAAAATTCACTTTTTGGGGAATGCTGACATGTTGCTAATGTTTACTTTGAGCCAATGGCCAATGTGCACCGACTGGACATGCACACATTCAGTAAAGTGCATTTACCAAGTTTAGTGTACTGAACATGCATCTCTCCAGTCGTCCAGATAATCGGATAGTCACCAAAATGGCAGTACAGCACATTTCAAAGTTTTTATAGAAGATGCACATAAGCCCAAGGAGCAAGGTACAGTAAGCAGTTATACTCGCTGGAGGTTGCCCAACCTAGTGCTTTAACATGTACAGGTATTACCCCTTTAAATGAACATCAAATGAACATTATCTGTAAATACCTTTAGATCATTTTCATTTCTTTATGTTACTGACCTTATGAATTACTTAAATGAAGTTATCAGAACTGGCTTATTTTCCTCCTTATACTCCTCCTGGAGTATTTGCACCATCAAGCAAGCTCCAAATATTACCCATTACCACTGATTCCCCATATCATCAGCTTTAATAACATCTGCCTACCACTGCACATATGGGAATGTTGTGTGTATTTTCCAGTGAATCTTACTTATACAGTATTGCAGGCTGTATGGGGCAGAGACCTCCATCCTCCT
>CM044445.1:59108858-59155115 GCA_024363595.1 Xenopus borealis
TCTACTGTTATTTATTATTTGTGATGTTATCATATTGGCTTATTCTTTTTAATAAGTATTTCCAATTTTCATCTCTACCTTGAGTCACCATTTTGGGATGCCTTTGGCTTGTATATGAGAATGGTGTCTCAAATGAGACTATGGGGTTGGACTGTCCTACTTAAAATAGCAACTTTTTATTTTTGGATCATCCAAAGGCACGTTATCAGATAATTGTATTTTTCCTAAATAGTCTTTATTTACATTCATAAGTGTTTAATATGGCCTATTGTCATCTATGTTTAAAGAAACCTGCAAGGGGTAGCCTAGTATTCTCATCTCATACAGGTTTCCCTTTATGGGTCTGGTCATGAAGGCCAATGGGTCAAAGGACATGAAGACCACTGCTTCAATCAGGTGGGAAACAGTGGTGGTCATAAAAATCCCCATCCTCCTGTCAGCAGTTTTCATGGTGATATACAGGAAATTCACTGCCTACAGTGAACATGGCCATGGAAGACAGACCACCAATTCCATACTTATGTGAGAAGCATGAGAGCTCAGTCTCTCAAAGCTAGGTTTACCTGACAGAATTTTCAATGTCAAGTTTTTCTGCCTGATTACAATGTCAGTCAAAACTCCTTTAGCCGTTACCCTTCATCCATGTGATTAGGTCGCTTTGCTCTAGAGTGACACTGATTTAACCTTTAAAACATGTTCCTGTCATTAGGTCACTGTACTCTAATGTAGGAGGGTTGCTTTAACTCATAAATCATATCACTCTTTTTAGATCATTTGTTCTACAGGGGATTGACCATGTAAACGTCTCTTACTCTAGCAGTAATCACCACCAACAGGAAAGAATGACATTCTAGTAGATGTTTACTGTGTATAAATGAGCAGATTATTCCCTAAGAGTGCTGAAATGTCCCAAAATATATATTAAAATTGAAACCTATAAAAAAACCCAGATGGAAAGAAACGTGCTAGCTGAGCAGATGGTAGGTTTATATCATAGTTTTATTGTGAGGTAAGCTTTAGAGAGAGACAGTTACTAGGGATATATTAACACTGAGAAGCAATTTTACTTTATAGCTTTTCTCTGCTCTTTTCCCTCAGTACCAAAAATGTTTATTTTGAAAATTCCAATGCAATCAAGATATGTGAAAATGAAAGTTATTAAAGGAGCAGCCATAGACAGAAAAGAAGTCGGTTCCAGAAGGTTAGCATGGCACAGCAGCTTTATAAAAGGAAAGAAATATTTTTTTGCAAGGAAGAGATACTAATTGAACTCAAGTTAATTCCCCAAAGAGGTCTTAGCAAGATAAATCCTTTACTAAGAGCTTCCACAAACCAAAACATGGAGAGCTTTTCTTCCTCCCCAGCCTGCTTCATTTTTATTTGTGTGAAAGCGGGGAAGACAAATCTTAGGCCTGTCAGGGGATGAAGGGAACAACAATTCATCCACACTGTTTTAGAGAGTGGGTAGTTGCATTACTTTAACATATAGACCGTAGCAGTCCCTGTGGGCACAGTAGATCTCCATGCACACAGTATTAATGTTTGTTATATCTGCTTGCTTTGTTCACAGGAAAAAATTAATGAGCACAAATTGGCACAGATGAGAAAAGAAGCTTCTTAGTACATGAATATACTCCATAGATGATTTTAAGCATCATACCCTGCCCCTTATTCCAGTTCAGCTGTTTAGGCCACTAATAATTGTGCAGAAACAATTTCATGTAAAGTAACTGGATACCTGGTCTATTGCAAATGAAAAGGAACTGAAAATGTGTATAGGTACTACAATGGCCTTGCTTCCACTCATCAGCAATGGATTGCACTACAAGAGTAGCTGGTACTGGGTGCACAGCAAATTGTGGGGTATATTCATTTTTAAAACTGGATGTATTGCATGTTTTTCATGTTATTATATTTGATGTAAGGGCTAAAACTATCCTTCAAACGGCACTGCCACGTATCTACATCAGTAATAAGGTGCTTCAAAAGGGTAATAGCAATAGCATCCATGTTGCTACATCTCATGTGCTATAACTGTAAATAACCCAACCTGTTATTGTTCAATCTGCAGAGTTCTGGGTATCAAAACCACATCCATATAGACAGAGAATATAATATTGCAATCTCTACATAGTACAGAGCTCTGTCTCTTCATTTTGATGGTGCTTTGGGGGTATTTAGCATGTTTGGCATTCTGTACAACCCATTTTAAAATCTCTTGGAATGTCCATTTCAATATAACACAATCCATCTGTTCTCTGACAATATATTCTAGGACTGTGATTTTCTTCTGCAAATCCTTTTTTATTTATTGATGGCATCTGTTTTAAAACCCAAGACATTGCAAGAAGCAGATTGGACAAAGAGTCAATGAACTGTACTGCAGCATTCAGTTTAATGGTCAGTGGTCCTAGGGAAATGACTAATGGCACTGATTAGGCCTAATACCATTGTAGATGTACTAACTTCTGCCTGTTTAAGATTCAAAACACCTAGAACTATACAGTCCTAATGTCTGTGTTCAAGTCAAAGCATTATAGTGATGTTGTACCTTGGCCAGCAATTCAATGTATTCAAAATTATGTTTGAGGGTGACTTTTTTTTTGTCTGTTACTTAAAGCAGTGAGCTGCTGGCAGTTTAGAGTAACTGGCCCTTACTCATTTAGCCGAATATATATCAAGCTGGTCCCAGTCTCAGTTTTGTATGCCGTATGTCTCCCTACTGTTGTTCTTCAACTGCTTTGAACTGATTCACAGTTATTCGGGTGGAAAATCAATTTGAAGAAATTAAATTCTGGGCCTTTGTGCAGAGAACAAGAGCACAAGAGAAAGAAACATGCTGGAGGGGCTGTGTGTATATACTGTGTGTGTGTGTGTGTATACACATACAGGTATATCTACAAAACAGTTTTTTTCAGGTTTCTGTTATGCAGAACAAAAAAACAAACTATAAAAGAATGCTGTTGTTCAAGTCATTACATTTATAGCAAGATCTCTTTTGTGCCTTTAAGAGTACAATATTAAGCCATTTTGCATTCTGTTCTACTGGTTTGTGTGTAGAGGTGACCCTAAAGCATAGCTATTATCTGTCAGTACCACTCATTTGGATAGGTTTGCTAACATATTGCATATCACTAAACCATGCAGCCCTTTCCAATGAGGCATTGGGCAGTGAGTTGGGAGTGATGTATGTGCACACATTTTTAGTTGGACTTTACATAAAAACACCTGCTTATACTTTACATGAGTGCATACAGATCAGCTCTGAGGATGACATAAATTAGTGCGTATAAAAAGGATTCTCCGATCAAGAATAAGGCTAAAAACACCAACCAAATCCTAAAATGAATTCATGTTTACAAGGAATGGCAACAGATTATTTCAGAAACGATGCAGAATATTTAATTGATTGTATTTAGAAAGTTTCTTATTTCAGTATGTTGCAGCTTATATTAAATTTTCTCTCCGTTAAATAATATGCTTAAAGAGGAATTCAACCCCTCCCGCGCTAACGCCCCAGCCACCCACCCCCCTGTACGCCCCCTCCCTCCTCCCTCCCAGCCTCTGGGGGGGGGCTGGGGGTTAGCGCGGGAGGGGTTGAATTCTCCTTTAAAGGAAAACTATACCCTGAAAATGAATTTTTGAGCAACAGATAGTTTATATCAAATCAAGTGACATATTAAGAATCTTACCTACCTGGTATATATATTTAAGTAAATATTACCCTTTTACATCTCTTGCCTTGAACCACCATTTCAAGATGGTCTGTGTGCTGCCTCAGAGATCACCTGACCAGAAATATTTCAACTCTAACTGTAAAGGGAAGAAGTGTTGAATCAAAAGAGAAAACTCTGTCTGTTAATTGGCTCATGTGACCTAACTTTATAGTTTGTTTGGTATGTTTGTGTGCACTGTTGGATCCTAGGATCCAAGGAGGCTGTCCTTATTTTTTAAAATGGCAATTTTCTATTTATGAATACCCAATGGCACATGCTACCAAAAAAGTGTATTATTATGAAAATGGTTTATTTACATGAAGCAGGGTTTTACATATGATTTTTTTATGCAATATCTGTTTATAGAGACCTACATTGTTCGGGGGGTATTGTTTTCCTTTAAGACCATCATTTGGGTGAAAAATTAGGGATTTAGACAGCTGCTTTCACTATATAGACATTGGATTCTTTTTCTGGTACTCATTGTATGGACACAGTTTACAGTATATGCCCTTTCTTGCTTTTTCTTTTCCTATTTTCATTTCTCCTTTCCTTAGGAACCCAATCGGTGAAGAAAGTTTGCAGACTTCAAAACCAAAATGTACAATCCACCAAATCTTGAACATGCATTTCTTTTTACTTGTTGAGGGTTTCTACGCTTTGTTTTAAATCAGAGAATTGCACCCCCACGTGATTAGCTTGCCAAATGCATTGAGCAGTGCTGTAATTAATGAGGCACAAGAGAGGGGAAACACTTCTGCCTTCGTCCCATCCCATAACTTGCATGTCAGTCAGCCCTATGGCAGGTAATAATGACAGGGCTGGCCTGTGCTCCCAATGCTGCTCACATCTCACACTGAATTTTTTTTTATCCAGAATAAGGCACAGAGTGCAGCCTGGGCTTTTGTGCTACTTCTACTTCTGTCCACTGTCTACATAACCTCCACTTTCTTTCCAAAATTTGCAGAAACCTATACCATTCTGAAAGGTTGTTATATTCTGTGGTATATTCTGTGGTAAATAATGAAAACTGTAAATCTTATTCCATGTTTTATCAAAGAAAAAACATCAATGAAGACCATGGAAAAGAATTGGGAGATGTGTTTTTCTAATTGAATTAAGGATGAGTCTTTTTCTGAAAGGTTCCTGTACATTTTGAGAGACCTGTGATGAATGTGAACAGTCAGCCGTGGCAAAGAAAAAGAAACCATTGAACTGTAGATAAAAAGGGATTATGAAAATTAATGATTTTTTAATGATACTATCTTATGAAAATGGCAAACTGCTGCCAAAATAGTGTAGCTAAAACACTGCTAAGAAAGTAGCAGTGTTTTCATGTCTATAAATTTATATATACTGTATATTTTTCCTAGCATTTCCTAGTAAGGCCACTTTCCCCTTGTCCCTCCAGGACACCATATAGTATATATATATATATATATATATATATATTTATATATATCAAAGAGTTTTCTCTCTATTTGGTGCATTCATTCATGTGTGCATCATTATGTTACCATCAGAATAAAAAGCACAACAGCAGCTAGAGCTTCAGTAACTCACCCCAGGCATTTCCAGCCTGTGGCTTCCAGAACAACAATTTCAACACCCTCCTAGGCTTGTTCATTTTGCCAAGAATAATAGTGGTGATAATATTATTTGCAAAGCCATGTATGTATTGTGGATATAAATATATACAGTCTTAGAGTACTTGCATGCCTTTTCATATGTTTTACATACATTTTGTAGCAATGAGAATGCAGATCAAATAATATCCCATAAACAGTTTCAGACAGAAAGAGACAGGCTATATGCGCCAGTGGGTTCTTATCTGCCGTCAGAGTCAGTGCTTTTATTAAGTGGTTAGAACTGGGGACATAGTTACTAATACTTCTTGTCAGTTTCTGTGATATAGTGACAGCCTTAGTAAAAATCAAACTTATAATATTTTTCTTCTCTGTGTATCAAAACACTGTCCTCCCAGCATGAATCCTGCATGCTATGGACATGAGCAGCTCATTAATATTTCACAAATGTTTTTAATGCCCTGGTAAACACAGCCTTTTTTTAAGCATTTTTGCTGGCCTTCGTCACAGGAACACTGTGTGTGTATGTCAAGGTAATGTGATGTCATAGGTGCAATGCTTAAGGGCTCGGCCCAAGGAGGAGCAGGGGAAAGTGATGTTCCCAATTACGGATGAAATGAGGAAACACTGGTTACAATACAGGGCCTGTAAAATCAATGGTAAACTCACAGTATTCAGAGGACTATTGAATGCTTGATAATAAAAAAAAGTTAAATTTGAATCTGCAGTATGCTAGTGGAGCATTCCAACAAAAATAAAAGAGGTAATTTCTACATGTTGATGTTGGAATTTTGGAAAAAAATTGCAATGTGAGTAAAAACCCTGACGTTGCCCTTAAAAAAATTCATCTTGCACTTGTTTTGCATACTTTGAGGCTCACTGTTTACAAGTGCTGGTACTAGCTTTTAAATGGATATCAATATGGTCTTTAACCTCTTATAACAAGCTACTGAATTTTTCTGCAAACAAACAATGACCTTAACAATAATGAGAACATTCATGTTTAGTGAGACTTTTACTTGACTTTGCATTAATGCTGAAATGTAACAACAGGTAGAGTTTACTTTAGGTCTAGTAACAACCACATTTTGGTTACTATAACTGTATCATTACCCCATAATTCATTAAATTGTTATACAGGCGCAGATACAGAGGCACTATGATAGTATCGCCATACCTCTGTAATTCTCAATGATTGATAGGCATCATTTATAATGTTTAGAAAATGCCCAACCCCTTCTTAAATGGGTGGTTCATGTGCAAATAATTTAATATGTTATAGAATAGACCATTCTAAGCAACTTTTCAGTTGGTCTTCATTATTTATTTTTATAGGGTATTTTTTTTTTATTTGCTTCATTTCATTATTATCTTCTTCTGACTCTTTCCACCTTTTCAAAGGGGTAATTGACCACATCAAAAACAAATACTTGGTAAGGCAACACATTTATTGCTACTTTTTATCATGTATCTTCCTTTTCAGTCCCTCTCATATTTATATTCCTCTCATTCAAATCAATGCATGGTTGCTAGCAACTAGATAAAAGAAATTGAAAACTGGAGAGTTGTTGAATAAAAAGCTAAAGAACTCAAAATAATACAAAAAATTTAAACCAATTGCAAATGGTCTCAGAATATCACCCTCTACATCATACTAAAAGTTAGCTCAAAGGTGAACAACCCTTTAAGTCCAACCACAACAGAAAGTTGTTCAAAGAACAAGTTCAGAGGGTTCTTACTTACTGTAATAGGACTGCTGTACTTGTAGGGTTGCACAGCAGCCTAATGATAGTTTATTATTCAACAGACTTTGTTTTCACTTGTGTGTATAAGGGAAAACAGGAAAAGGAAAATATCAGAAATTATACTTTCTTGCATTTCAAATGTCATCCTTCGCATTACTGACTTTCTTAACATTGACAATATACCAAAAGATAGGATGCAGCAATCCCTTGAATCCAAACTTGAGTAATGGGAATGGTGCTGTCACACAAGCAATAAGACTACTCACTGTACAATTATAGGGATGTGATGGATGGGACTTTTGGTGTAATTGAGTCTATTCATCCAAATTGTTATGCTCTATAGACCAAAGAAACTGAAACGTCCTCAAAATCTACATTATACTCAGGGGAGAAATCACATACGGTGCTGCAGAACTTAGACCTATAAACATTTAAGTTTATGGTATTGTATTATGCAGGTATTACAGACATATGTTTTCAGACATAGTCCTCTACAGTAGCTCTTCATCATATTTTCTGCCATTGACTATATGTTTAATAATTGTATGTGAGTTCCCTAGGCCATGAGCGACTAGTTACTCAGTGAGTTCATGGAGAATTGACCGGCTATCTACTGTAAAGTGGCTGCAGTCTCCTGGGAGAAAAGAACTATATATAACACAGTTTAATCCTGTAACACATATAGGTGAGAGAAAAGGTTGCAAAACATCAAGCAAGGAGGCCAAAGGTTGGGGGAAAACTGATACGTCTGGTTGCTTCCACAGTCCTGCTCAATATGATTTCAGTATCCTTATCTTAAGAGAGCTCCATCTGGTTAAGAATGAAATCACTTCACACAGAACTGCATGGACCTGCTGGAAACACATGGATCACTTAGCAAAGGGCGATCTTAGTGGCTTTAAGAGGTTTTTGAAACCACAACTAAACTCACTAAATCTAAAATGTACTAATGTTGTGAGAGTAATTAAAAAACCCAAATAAAAAAAGTTTGAACATAAAATGACCTGAACTCTGCGCTAAAAGAAAACCTCTAAAATGGAGAGCTTTTCAGACAATTCCTAGCGAAAAACAAATACAAAAACCTCTAAAAGTTTGAACTAATTTAGAGGGTGTCCAATATGTTCAGTGCAGCTCACTTTGACTTCTATTGGACCTCAACAACTTTTACCGTTTGTGTGGTTTTTACGCTTTTTTTTTTAATTGGGAAAGCTACAAGTTTTTTAGAGATTCTTGGAAAACATGAAAATGTAATTGTTAGTAAATGGGCCCCTAAGAGTGAATGTTAGTGAGATGGAGGCATCAGGGTCCCACATGTATATTAAACCACATCAAATTTACAGATTCCTTATTCAAAATGAATATGAAATCATAGATCTAGGAGTGCCAGTGCTTGATGTCTGGTGTTTAATGCTTTCTGTCAGTAGTATGTACAGCATAGGAATTGAACAAGCATGTCCACTTTCCTCCAAAATAATGACCCATAGAAAACCTACATTTATGGCCATAATGACTAAATAGAAAAAATTCTTAACAGGCACAAATAATAACATGTAAATACCAACTGTCATGAAAATAATTATACATAAGAAACTGGCACTCTTGCCATATAACATTCATGTTATACCTGAGTTAGTCCAGTGTTTGAAGGATGCTGTAGTTCTGGGTATTTTACCTGTAGTGAAAGAGTGCTTTTAATTACATATCGTGCAAATGTATGATCATGAAAAATCGCATTTCCTCCTGTAAACTCGCTCATCGTATCCTACAAACCTGTATGTTGAAGTAAACCTGTGAGAGAGTCTCATCCACTCTTTATGACTGTCCAGGTTCCAAGTTTGTTGCCTGCCTTACAGCTACTTTGGTTGGGTAAAAATGACAAGGAGCTTTTATAATTGGTTATCCAACATCCACTGACAGCCAAAGACATAATAGATAATAATGATAGATTTACCAAAAGCAGGTTCATGACAAACCTTTGAGGGCAATTAGGGTATTCTCAATATACATTTCATTTCATACAGTTCCCTGGAGCTTCTTCTAGGGTTAAGCTTAGCGGAGCATGATGGACTGAACATATAAATGAATTGTGCTCCTGGAGGGGATAGTCATTTCTAGAAAATTGCTTTTTCATACCAGTGTTTAATTTCAATGAGAGTTCTCTTTATTCATGGAGCCCAGATTCTCTTTTATCTGCTAAGTTGTCACCCTTTTGTTAAGAGCCCCATGAGCCCAGTAAAATGTATTTTATGGTACTGGTTCCTGTAAAAAAGCATCCTCTTTTGCATTTACAATCAAACTTCAATTACATGTGTTAAACTTCAAGCATCATATGAATTCAGCTACAAAAAAACTCATAAAAATAAATATGTGGTTTATATAAAACCAGTGCTCAGAGTATTCCTTTTATCCATTTGATTTACCCTCAGCAGAGCACTCTATTTTCCCTCCACTGGAAATGGAGCAACAGTTCAACAGGCAGTAAATGAAGCATACCAATTAAGATACAATTCTGGAGTGTGACCTTAAGGCTTTAACTGTGCCAGATCAGCATTGCACTGTTTTTTGGTAACTTGCATGTACATTTCACTCAGCAAAGCAGTGTGCTCTCAAGCTCCATGAATCATAATTAATTCCTAATACATTGTAATGTAGAAAACATGACAACTTTGGCTTTTTTATGTGCTCAGCACACATCTAACAAAAGTGGTGTTAGGGATTACTCACTAATATTCAGCACAGACTGTATTATCATATTTGAGGAGTATCTCTCTATATTACATTACTGAGTGTGTTAATGTAATATGATATATGTGTCTGGTTTATTTTCATGCTCTAATATTTGGTATGACTTATGTTACTCTTTGTTGTGTTTGGTAGCTGAGGATGAGGAGGGTATAACAATGCTTTATTAGCAGGTTCATGCAGCCATTACATAACAGCAGTAAGTCTTACTTTCACTTTCAAGCTGTACAGAAAGTCCTGTGTATGCACAGTGGCACCTGCAGGCCATTTGTATACACTCTTGTACTGGCAGATACATTAGACACCTTCAAAGAGGAGTTGCATGTCTTTTTAGCGGGTGAGGCTATACAGGTTAATTGATAATAGCTTGTAGTGCAAGTTGATCCAGGAACTGGTTCAAAATTCTCCCCCCTCTAATGCAAATTAGAAATGCTTCAGAAGGAGTTTTTGCCTTCCTCTGGATCAATTAGCAGGTTAACATGTTTTATATAAAAAGTTTTAAATTATTGTGTATGTATGTTACTTATTTGTTACAGAGCTGACTCATTTATACACTTTACAGATATTATACATCAGCCCCTCTGCCCCAGTGGATCTATTAATCTAAGATCCCCTTAACAATCATAATGGTCAATTTATTCTGTAGCCAGTAAACCTCTCCGCATGTTTTTGGAGTGTAGGAAGAAACAGGAGTCATCAAAGGAAACCCATAGAGACAATGGGAAGGCCATACAAACCCCTTGCAGTGATTACACCTAGCTACAGAGTAGTTGAATTGGCCATCAAGTTGGCCTTTGAACCAAATAAGTCCTAGCCTCTAGTTGCGTATTTTGAAGTGTTTATTGGTTAGGGTATTATCAAGACAGTGTTAAGAGGAAGTGACTGCACATTAATAACAAAAGATAATTACTTTCCCAACTACCAGAAATATCATTAATTGATGTTGAAATAGAATAGATATTGTCTTCCATGTCAATTACCAATACATCTGCAAATGTATCAAAACATGACCATGAAAAACTGATATTATGGTCTATTAAAAGGTATTATAACCAATGCAGCAGTGTGAAGGAATAACCTTCATATAGTAATGGTGCTACAGTCAAGGACTTATAGGAGATTCTTATTCTAAATCAGAAAAGGAGAGAAATAAAATGTACCTTAAATAGATTCCTAAATGGAAGTAGGTATTCAATTATCAAGAGGGCCTTAATTGCTTAGAGCAATTAGTACTATCTGCTCTTGTAACTGCAGCTCACTGTCATCTAGAGAGAGGCTCTAATCTTAATGTGTTTATTTGCTTGGGAGAAAGAAATTACACCTAATACAAAGAAAAACATTTTGCCTTGTATCCTGATCATAAAAAATAGCCTGTTCAGCATATGCAGAAGAGAAATGACCACATAACAATAATATGTTTAATAATCAAATATTCCCTTCATTGCCTCATATGGTACCAACATTAAGGACCAACACCACCTCAAAGGAAACTGAAGTAGTTTGCATGGTTTGGCCACTAACACTAATGCATACATTTATCAAAATGTGCGATCAATGTCCTTAAGGGGTTGATTTATCACATTGTGAACTTATAGCTCACGACAGAAATATTCACCCACTTTTTAGTCATTCCTATTGGATTTTTAGAAGCATATTTGTCAAATGGTGAACTCTAACTTACTCATTGATAACTACGCTTCTAAATATCCCATAGGAATCAATAGAAAGTCGGTGAGTTTTTTCCCTAAGGTTATAGAGTGCTAGAGCAATAGATGTCTGATTGCCACCTTTGTCATTGAGTAAACCCAACCAAAGGGGTGGGGCAGATGACATCAGGAGTGGGGCAGTATGGTGGGGGTGGGTATGATGACATCAGAAGCAGGCACAATAATGCTGGGCAAGGTTATGACACTGATCACTTAGATTGGGTGCATTTCTGTCCAGTTTTTCTCAATGTTTTGTATATGGACAGTCCTTTGAAAAACTGGGATGTCTTGTTCAAAGCACACAGGAGGCTACCCTATTTCTATCTATATTTTTCAGGAGGATTAAGTCCTACCCTTTAAGATATGGCACATAATATATAGAAATTAGCTATCTTGAAATCCTAGAATACAGCAATGCTAATTTAAATGCTAATACAGAAATGCTAATTTAAAAAAGCAATTCTTAATCTTTGACTAATTTTCTTTTTCTTTCCATAATAATGATATACTTGATGATAACAAAGACTGAAAGTATCTTAATGGCCAGGTTAGTGTTCAGGTTTCACAAAGATGAAAAACCAAACTGATAGATAAGACCTAAGCATGCCTTAGAACAGGGATCCCCAACCTTTTGAACCCTTGAGCAACATTCAGAAGTAAAAGGAGTTGGGGAGCAACACTAGCATGAAAAATGTTCTTGGGTGCCAATGAAGTGCTGTGATTGGCCATTTGGTAGCCCCTATGTGGATTGTCATTCTACACTGAGGCTCTGTATGGCAGTGCACCTGGTTTTTATACAACCAAAACTTGCCTCTAAGCCTGGAATTAAAAAATATGCAGCTGCTTTGAGGCCTCTGGGAGCAACATCCAAGCGGTTGGAGAGCAACATGTTGCTCATGAGCTACTGGTTGGGGATCACTGCCTTTGAAAAACTGAACTGTTTGGGTCAAAAACAGGAAGCAGCCCTACATATATATTAAATTTTTGGGTTACATATTCAAGACTAACTTCAGAGTTGCAATCGGTGTATAAAAAAATTTACAAAAAAGTGAAAGGTAAAGGTTTATGACAAAGGGATTCCGTCAAAGCAACATGATTAAAGGAACAGTAACACCAAAAAATGAAAGTGTTTTAAAGTAACGAAACTATCATGTAGTGTTGCCCTGCACTGGTAAAACTGAACTGTTTACCACTATAGTTCATATAAACAAGCTATGTGTAGCAATGGCAGAAATTGAAAAAAGGCTTTCTAGCAAGGTTATATATTAGATACCAGATAACACCATTATGTTCTACAGAGCTTATCTGCTGCGTAAACCGAGTCTTTCCTCTCTTGAATGTCTGCCCCAATTGCTACACACAAGCTTATGTATTTAAACAATAGTACTGTTTCTGAAGCAAACACAACAATTTTACCAGTGCAAGGCAACACTACATTATATTTGTATCAATGTAAAATACTTAAATTTTTTGATGTTACTGTTCCGTTAACAATAACACAACAATTCTTCTGTAGCTTAATTTAGAGAAAAACAGTATTGTGATCCAGTGGTTAAACTGTATACAGGAGCATTGTGGACCAAATGATTGTCATGCAGTGGTTTGTTAATTGCTTAAATAATTAGAACTATAAAGGTATGGAATTGCAAGAACTGTTCAAATATAATGCTAGCAATGCATTTTAATGGGACAAAATGGTTGGTTCCATATTAGTGCAAAGTGACTAGAACATTAATGTGCTCAGTCCTGAGTATAGTATGGACAAAGTACTAGTCATGTTTGATGGGTCTCACAGAGGAAAACTGACTCAGTGTCAGTGACATAGGTAGAAGGGGCCACTCAGCTGTAGAAATGGCAGAAATGTGTTAGGTGAGGTTAAAGGGTCAGTTTCACGTAGAGCAATGGGATCTAATGATGGTGACAAGACTAACAGGAAAGAAGAAGCAAAATGACCAAAAGTGAGCAATATTTTAATTAATCACTTTTACCTACCTACAGTAGTAGAGAAGTGACTCACCACAGGAATCTGGCAAAGTGACAAGTTTAATGAGGTGAAGGGAAACATTTTAAGAGGCATTACATTCAGACTTCTCAGGCTGGTGAGTGGTTAAATCCTCACGCTCATCTAGTGACATTCCTATTCGTTCTCCTGACAGAAAACATTCAGACATGTAGCTGCCTGTCCATGGTTTCATTCTGTGTTTGGAAAATGAGTTTTTTTCCACCAAACTCCCTGCCAGTTGCTACAAGTCTCCCCTGTCTCCACCTTTCCCTACACTTTTATTTGCACGTTCATGTGTCACCTTCTCTGCTGAATTTACAAAGTGTTGTGACAGTGGATTCACACAGCCCATTAATTCTTGTAGCTCTCTTTAGTTTATTTTTCTAGACATCTGCAAGCAGCAATGTGCCTTCCGATAGATTATAAGCTCTGCAGAACAGGCTACCTTTTGAATTATGGCACCTTATTTAATGCTGCTTAATGCTGCAAACTGGATTTTTGATATACTTCCTATAATTACATTTCTGATGCTAAATCATCTAGATTTTATGTACACTAGTGTGTAAATTCCTCTTCCTACCATTTAGCAAAGAAAATGTAAATGTATGGGCTGATTCCAATATAAATATTATATAAATGTCTGATTAAAATCCATTTTTTCTGTATAAAAAGTAAGGCATGTTAAATGTAATATAGATGCCCACGGCACACTGAATAAGGGCAATGTTTCATAATTGATGAATTCCATGCATTTTAATATTGAAGTGTAAAATCGCTTTAGCATTTACATGATTAATTCATTGTTCCTTTTTGATATTCTTTATATGTGTAAATCATTTCTCACTCTTCCTTGTCCTCATTATAAAGGAGGGATAAGATGTTGTTGGGGTACTTTTATTTACAAGGTCACTGTGTAATAGTAGGGAGCCATTCTGCAGTTAATAGTAATAAATGATCATAGTGCAAATATATTAGAAATATCCCCAAACAGTACTACTGCTGCTCATTGAAGACTAGAAAAAGCTAATGGAGCAAATTGAGATGTGATATGCTGCAGTGGTTACTTTGTTACTAGTTTTTATAAGTTCAAGATTGCAGCTTTTAAATAATTTATCCTGTTAAAGGATACCCAAAACATGATTTATGCGGGGGGTGAATGCATTGAATCTCAGGATTTGAAGCTAACATCATCCATGTTTTATGATATAATCTTTGAGCAGCAGGCCTCCAGTTTTTATAGGCTGGCAGCTCTCCATCCTTGTGTGGAACTCTAGTATTGTGTATAATATAAATAAGCTGTTCCAGATAATGAGTAGTATATTGCAGTGGTTTGTGGCTCTCTATGGGGCAAATTCACTACAGCGTTGCCTTCGCCGACGTTCACCGCATTTTCACCAGCGCTACGCAAATTCACTAAGATGCAAATTTGTGCTCAGGGCGGCGAACGTTAGCGAAGTAGCCCTACTGTTACTTCGTCAGGCAAAGCGCATTTACAATCAGTGATGCCTAATTAGCATATGGCTCGAAAGTAAGCGTATAATAGAGGTGTATGTTAGAGCCACTACATTACACCACACAAGCCCAGGAAACCTTTAATAAATTAAATAAAGTTGTCCTATTGCCCTAAACATGTGCCCACTGTATAGTTGAGTTGCCATATGTTAGGAAATGTAGTGGGGTAATGAGGGCAACCCAAAAAAAAAATTTCGCTCTTTTTCAGACTATCACCCAACAAAAGGTGAAATACACCAGCGTTTTTTTTTTTTTTCAAACTCCTATCTATTGTATTGAACTTCGCCAGGTCTGACCTGGCGAAGTAATGTCCAGCGTAAGAGGTAACGTTCACAAAAATGTTCATCTTAGTGAATGAGCATAGTTACGTCCCTGCGTCAATGCGCAACTTCGCCTGGCGTAAGGGTGCGAAGTTGCGCAAGTCGATGTCCTTCGCTAGCGGATTTTCGCCAGGGACAATGTTAGTGATGTCAATTCGCGAGTTACGAATTGACATCACGCTGGTGAATTAGCGCTAGCGTTACACCCTTTGCGCTTTTGTGAATTTGCCCCTATATGTTCTTGATGATATCTTCCATATGTACCCATCCCCTACCCTCTATACAAAGGCATCCTGCTGGAGAAGGTACTCTTTGACTTCACGTGACTTGCATGTGCACTAAGGGGCAAAACATCACACACATTTGACTGTGACAATTATCTATTTAAATAGAGTCTGATGTAATGCTTTCTCTGAATATCTGGCCATTTCAAGCACATAGTTCCTGTCTCCTGTTAATCACTATGGGCAACAGACATGTATAAATGATCCCTTTTGCCATTGCATTTAAAGTTTATGAATCACATCAATTAATGTATTACATTTTAATGCTTTTCCCTTCAACCTTCCCTTAACCAATATCCAACTAGCTGTTACAGTCCACATATGGAGAGCTTGGCAATGTATTAAAACTACAGGCAAATGGTAATGTGCAGTATTTTCTCCAGTGGAAAAAACAGAGCAGCAGATAAAAATGCCTATATGGTCCCCTACTGTCCCACGTGTGCAATAACTGACATGAATGGCACCCCTGTGTAACTGCACTTTTGGAACAAATATTGGTATTTAGACGGCATTGGCACACTAAAATGACTTGTGCTCTGCCAAATGTCAGAATCACTTCCTGATCCTTTTTATAAACATACACCTCTGAACTATTTTCTTTGGTCTTGCCAGCATAAAACACCATAGACTGTTCTAATATGAGCTTTCTACTGCCTTATTCAAGGCTTCCATTCCACTGAAAGATGCATATTTATTTAATGATTGTATTTATTTTCATTTCACTCTGGTCCTGTCAGCAGCCATCCCCAATGTGTGACCTCTCATGACACATCCTCTCTCACTCTACAGAATATGATTCGCTGGTGCAAGCTGTCAGATTCTAGCCAACTGAAATTACCATCAGAAACACATTTTCGGGGTATAATTACTGCACATTTAAGCATCAGGAATTTCTCTTATCTAAGAAATACAGAATGAGGTTCATTTTGCTAAATGCTTATGCAGCAGTCAGGTATAGATATCATTATACTGTGATTTTTTTCAGATGCTGCTGGATGGCTGGTCATTAAGGATTGCAGCAGGCATTAGTACTCTGAAAATGTACTCATTCAATAACCACTGACTGCCCTTGGCTGCATGGCAGCAATTTAGGCCCTTGGTAAAACTATTACAGGCAAGTTGTATTTTTGTATCCCCTGTGAAATCTGACAAGGATTCCAATTGTAAACTATAATGCGCTGCCCAAGCCCCCTGCTATATATTTTAACCAGAGCAGCCTTTTGTAAGATGAGGTTTTCTTGTGATGTCTTCTGTGCTGTCTTAATGTTGTAATTGTGTCCTTGCTTAGCTTGTTTCCTTTACTTGGAATAGAAGCTTTACACATTTAAAGATACAATTTTCATTAGTTCACTTATACTGAACATGGGATGGTACATGTCAAATGACATTATTCCCTCTTTGACCCTACATAGGATTACCCAATATATGTAATATTTATTGTCATTTTCCTACATGGTTTTTAGATGCAGTAACCTATTGTTCTAAATCTGATGCAGGGTCTCAAAACTGTTCTCCCAGGCTCAGATTTGTGGAAAGGCCACCAAACCCCGGGCCTAGGGCAGCAGCATTGGTTCAGATGATCTGTGGCTGATCATGAGATACAATGGAGATGAACAGCAGTGGGTCTATGGGTGACTGCTGTGTAAATTCAGCCCTGCTTGATCCAATCACAACATCATCTGCTTGGGACAAAAAGTGTCATGGTTTCTCTGGTTGCACCGTATAAATCAGTGTATTTCAGTGAGGTGACAGTTTTTCTCCAGCGTGCAGCATTGTTTGTATCTAGAATACTAACTAGGGTTTTGTATATGCATTGGCTAGAACAAGAAATATTCAAAGCATAACAAGTGTTGATGTGTGGAGT
Organism: Xenopus borealis; assembly: GCA_024363595.1. Taxonomy (NCBI): domain Eukaryota; kingdom Metazoa; phylum Chordata; class Amphibia; order Anura; family Pipidae; genus Xenopus; species Xenopus borealis. The sequence goes on from CM044445.1 coordinate 59,126,336, forward strand.
CTCTTACCACAATAGAGACGTGGCCCAGGTACTCCTGCCCCAGGCCCTCAGCTCAAGGGAGCGGACAATCCGTATAAGTAGCCTTGCACCAACTAGCTGTGCTACATACTGTACATTTTGTATATGCATTAACAGGGAACAGAATATTCTGTGAGAATTAAATATGGTATACTTGATACTCAACCAAGCCTTTACTGCTGCACAGAATCATTTGAAACACACACATGCAGTAGTATTATAATTCTTTCCGTGCTATACTTAATACTGTGTCAGTCCTCTTGCTGGAAGTACACACCACAGTGTGCCATCATTTCTACTTCTCCCTACACAGACTGCCGGACTAACAGTGGTGTAACTACCAGGGGAGCAGGGGGTTAAATTGGGCCAGGGCATGCACCCCCTGAGGGTGAATTTAAGAATTCAAATATCAGTTATGTTATGACCTGGTTGCTCAACTGAAATGCAGTAACCCAAGAGTTAACCGAATACAGAAAGTGCAAAGACAGACCACTTAATGTAGAAAATATATTTGCAAAAGTGCATAGTGAATTTTTTGTATTATTTAAGATCCCTTTTTGTGCCACCTCTCACCCCAGTTCATATGTGGCACTGGCCCTTTAAGAACTAATCTCTCTCTGGGCAAGTTGAGTACACTATTAGTGTGTTCTCTAGTTTCCGAAGACTCGCCATCATTTGAAAAAATAACTAATAAGGGAATCAGAGATCTATACCAATTATATGGAACATGTGATCTTGTGCATAAATCATAAGGCACTTTCAGCTTCTTCCATTCATAACAGCTGTCAATGGTGACAGTATTATGAATGGGGAAAGCCCTTGGCAGCTATGAAACCAGTCTCCCACAGGCTAAAAGTAAATGGGAAAACCTGTTTATGTGTAGACATTTCCCTTGATGCTTAGCAGATTCTTTTAACACACAATCCAAAAACTTATGATAAAACCATTATGTTTTCCATGATCATTAATGCACCAGCATTTGAGGTTCTCTCTGTTAGTGCCCACAAGGCCAAGAGATTAAAAATAATATGCACCAATGCATACAGTTAAGAAAAAGGCTTATTCCAAGTTTAAGCCCAAGTAGTGGCTTTCTGTTCTTGAAATGTGTGTTTGTTCACTTACAAATATAAGCACAAAAGCTAAAAAGTGCATACTTTCCTGATATTGCCACTTGCACCTATACATGCTGCTTAGGGTGGGTGCCAATGTCCCAGTTCAGAATAAACTACATCTAATTGTATTCATGAATGCAAGTGAACCTTTATGGGGTACTGTAATTGGAAAGTTATTTGGATTTGCAAATAAATGGACTGCACAGTTAGAAGGTGGAAATTTGTGGTTAAGATCTGTACAAGATACAGTGAAACATCAATTTTACATACCCTGATTTTAACTTTGCCCTACAGTTTTTTCTGAGGTAGATTCATTTTCTAAAATAATTCTATTTATTACATTTCTTGTTTGAGCATGTGAGCATTTTCCTACATTTATGCGTTATATAGAGTACTGTTAAAATAATGCCATTCTATAAATAATGTTACATTAGCAATATTAAACTTCCAGGGTGGTGGAAAGAATGTACTGGGTGGCCGTTGTTCTAGTGCTGATAACACTAGAAGGCACTCTGAAAGCTAATCTAGCCCTGCTTTTTTTCCAGGATTAGGCAATCAGCTTTAACATCTCTCTCACAAAGTAACAGAACAAAAGTCCAAAATCTGCTGCAATTGTCTCAGATTATATGGGATTTATTTTATATCACCAAAATTAAACCCAGCCACCCCCCAAACAAAATATATATTTCAGCATGCCAGACACGCATTTGGCCTAGTGAAACATATTTCTCATTTATAAATCAAACCATTAATTGCAAGTTAATGTCATAGAAAATTGATCATTATTGCATTTCATTTTCATTTCATGAGGAGGACCCATATTAAGGAAATAAAAATGGATGCAGCAAACAGAGAAGTAGAATTATAGAAGGGTACTGGGCACAAACCATTTTTTTTTTTAGAAAAAAAGCTGCCAAACTCTGGAACTACATTTGGGGAAAGTGGACCCAAAACATTTAAAAGAAATCTAAAACTAATATACAAAGATTTATGAAATAGTTGATGGAAGTTGTAAATTAGACATATGGAGATTATAAAGTAAGCAATGTTTTATAATAAAAAAAGCCAAAAATTAAAAGGAAAATTTGCCTGTTTCCCTCAGCAAAAAGATATTTGGGGGCCCCAGCGAGCACAAAGCCTGCTAAAGGAAACCCTGGCCCACACCTGCCAACTTCTACTAGCTTCCAGCATGCTGCAAATATTTGAAGATACAGAAGATGGGCTGGAGAGGGGGGACTGCTATACAGCAGACCCAGGCCCCTTTGTCCCTCGCACAGGGTCTGCTGTATTGTAGTTATGCTACTGCCTATACATATACAGGAGAAGCACCACCTTGCCCATGAAAGATGTTCAGTACATGATCTTGATGAAAGTACATCTTTAAGATTCTAATCATGTTAAGCACCTGATAAGCCAAAGCATGCCTAACCCTTGCAGCATCAATAACAACAAAACCTGACAGTTAATCTTATTATTTTAATTTATGAAGGACTAGGATTACCTTTAGTACTGTACAGTGAGAATACACAGTAGGATTGAACCAGACGGAAAGTTTCGACCAAGAAATAAAAAGAAGTATGGCCTGTTTAATAAAATAAACAGAAATATCTGAATCCTAATATTTGGTATAGAAAGATATGCAGAGTAATGAAATGCCAGACTGCTGACATTGTTGATGTGGGTATGAGGATGACTATTACAATATTCAGTTGTCTTTCTTCTTCAGTCTGCACTACATTTTCACATTCCCAGAAGAATGATTCAGTCACAGTGACAATAAATGGAATAAAATAAATGGATATATAAATGTGTTCAGTGGACCATGAGTGGAACAAATGAAGCATAAACTAAAAAACAATTAGGAGACCCCTACTGAGAAGTGCAGGAGAAGGCGAGTGGCACAGAAAAACGAAACTAGAATATAGTAATGTGCTGTAGTCCCAGAGAACAACACAGACTGGTAATTGCGATGGATAGAGCTACCACATCTCAGGAGCTTTCAGGAAAATGCTGATGCCCAGGACCATAACATATCCAGGTGTGTCGTTTTAGGAGTGTGTATAAAAAGTGACTTACTGGAGTGAATATTAAAGGTATACTCCTATTGATCAACAGACTTCAATGAATAGGGTTTATGCCAAATATAGGGGTCCGTTTACTAAAGTGCGGTAAAAATTTTCGCACAAAATATAGACAAATTTCACGCAGGATATGTTTTCGTGAGTTTATTAACCTGCGGTAAATTTAAATTTGCAAATATTCTTGCGCAAGAATATTTTTTCGCCAGTTATCGCATTCGCTGAAAATAACGATACGTATACATTAATGCCTGGTTTACTAAACAGCGAAATGTGTGAAAGACAAAATTAACGACAGAATATTCGCAACATTTTACCGCCATCTATATAGTGGCCTTTACTTATTTTTTGGCCAGAAAAATCTCAATGGTAGTTTAATTCTCATTAAACTGTGAATTTAAATGATACAAATAGATAACTGGTATGATTTCTTGTTCATATGATTCTATGGACAGAAGGGTGTGTGACTGGATGGATGAAGTATAGGTTTATATGATACATACATGTTTGATTGGTGTCACTCTGGTAATGTTGTTGGATGGTATAATCATCAGTCAATAAAGTTTATGAGTTTTGAAGATGCATTTGTGGCCATAAATGTCACAGTAAAAATTGCCATAATTAACGCCATTATAAACACCATAAAACAAGACTATTTTCTAGAATAAATATTTGCAAACATTATTTGTCGCCAGAAAATTCGCAACTCGCTCAAATTAGCGAAGCTGGTTCGCTAACGTAGTTACCGCAAGTGATCGGAATGACTTCTGAGAGCATCGCTGTTTAGTAAACTTAGTCGCTGTGAATATTGTGGCGTAAAAATATTCTCAGCGATAACATGCGAAAACTTAAATTCAAATTTTTCGCACTTTAGTAAATGGACCCCATAGTTTGTATCTATTACTTGATCCCAAAAATGGTTTTGTAAGTGTGGGTATGGGGTTCATTTTCTACTTGAAGATTCTGATTAGATGCTCAATCAAAGAAGGAAATAAATTGATTTGGTGCACCAAGCATAGAACACATCGGCATTCAACAGCTGCTGGACTTGAAAGCTTAAATGTTAAAATGTGGAATCCAAAAGCTGTGAGTTCATGTATAAGTCAATAGAAGTTGTAGAATAATTTAAAGGGATCCTGTCCCGGTGGTGCAGTTTTTATGAATACATTACATGCACATTGCATGTAATTCACTCTATCATTTAAATTGTTTTTCTTCAACAAATAAATGTAATTTTTACCTGTAATATTGGTGTGTAGGCAATCATCTCAGGTCATTTTGCCTAGTCATGTGCTTTCAGAAAGAACCAGCAATTCACAATGGAACTGCTGCTTGACAGGCTATTGTTTCACCTACTCAATGTAACTGAAGTAGTTTCAACTTGGGTTAGCCGGACTTGGATTTTTTCTATTGAGTGCTCTTCTCATATCTACCACTAGGTTGAGCATTTTAGCAAAGCAAGTGTCAGGGTGCTGTTACCTTGTTAACTTCCCATTGTTAGTTGATGGGGTGCTGTGGGGAAAGGGAGGGGTCATAACACTTGTAGCACAGCCATAGAGATTGACTGAAGTTTATCAGAGCACACGTCACGTGTCTGGGGGGACCTGGGAAACGGACAACCTGTCTAGCCCCATGTCAGATTTAAAAATGAATTATAAAAAAATATATTTGCTCTTCTGAAAATTTGATGTCAATGAAGGATTCTGCTGCAAATATGTATGCCAGATAGAACCAGAGGCAAATTGGGATAATAAAATATAGAAATATGCACGATTGCTTTTGCATGGGATAACCTCTAGTAAATGTACCCTTAAGTAACAAAATGCAACATATGGTAAAACATGTTCCAAGATTCAATACAAATATTCTGTCATCAGCGATAAAGTTTTCTATGAACTGTCAAAAAATAACTGTTAAGCCTTGTCCTCCTTTAGGGCAGTTTGACATTTCTGTCTGTGCAATTAGTTCACACAACGTTGAACACAATTCGTACATTCTCACTAGGTGAACATATGTCAAACAGGCAATGTCAAACACCATTGTAGCTCACAGAAAACATGTGACATTACCAGCTACATAATTAATCTAGCTGAGAGCCAAAGAACTGGCTCTTCTCCCACCTGCACCATGCTTTTTCATACAATCAGCTGTCAAACTCCTCTCTCAAGGCACCAGCCCTTCAATTATATTATCATTTGAGCCATGATGGCCTTCTGAAAGCCTAATTTAGGTTCTGAGATCTTGCAAAGTAAAGAGACACCTCAGCAGCTTCTAATTAAATGGTATAAATAGATAAATAAAGCAACCAAGAAAAACACCTGAAATTACATTTAAAGTGGATTGTTGGATTAATAAGGGTTAGTGTCAGGGGGGCACTATAATGCTACACATAGATCTGCTATTTCACGCTGAGAGACTTCTATGGCATTTGAAAATATAAAAACCGACATTTCCATGCATTTAGATAACATCGCCCACTGGGGTATTCCAATGAAGGCTTGAATCGGTGTGTGTGAGAAAAGCCTTTATATGTGCAGGTTTTAAAGGGAAACTGTCTTGTTTATATGATATTTATACTGTGTAGAATTACTACTTACAAAGCATTATGGCAACTCAGAACAGCACAGTGTAATTATAATGTCTTTCATTAAAGAGGAACAATGAAGAATCCATCAAACTGGAGTGGACATTGTAAAAACAATCATGAATAATATTTCCTTTTCTTTTCTTAGTTTTTCATTAATATCAAAGGTCACATTTATAAGTTAAAAAAAATCAGTGTTTGAAAATGGTAACAGTTCTCATATTTTCTGTTTGTATTTTGAAATAAATGTGTCTATTAGACCTTTGACTGAGCTATTTTTTTACAGAATTTTAATAGCTTCACCAGTTCCTCTCTGACAAAATGCCCTTATTTCTCATAACAAAAGGACTAATATTTGATGATCTAGAAATCGTTATTGTCTAGTAGTGATGGGCGAATTTTTCGTGAATTTCCTGAAAAATTTGCAAAATGGCAAAAAATTCACGAAACGCTGTGGGGTGCCAGCACCAAAAAAAGTACGCTGGCTGTTATGTTTGGTAGCCGAGGATGAGGAGAGTATAACAGTGCTTTATTAGCAGGTCATGCAGCTCTTACATAACAGCATTAAGACTTACTTTCACTTTCAAGTTGTACAGAAAGTCCTATGTATGCACAGTGCCACCTGCAGGCCATTTGTATAAACACCACACTGGCGTCCCTTTTTTTTCAACGCCGGTGAATTTTTGCCAGGTAAATTTTCATGGGCGTTTTGTGAATTTATTCTCCGGCAGCGAATCGTGGGAATTCTCAGCGAATTCGGCCCAGGCAAATAAATTCGTCCAGCCATAAAAATAACTTCATTGACATTGACAGTATTTTCAGTGCTTTGATTACTTATATTAGACCTTTTTTTATTTAAACTGGCAAGACATGTTAAAGTAGCATAGTAAACATTAATGTTTGTCATTTATAAATATTATAATATTGGCACATTTTTATTGATCATCCCATTACCGTGACACCAAGACTGAGACTAACAATATCTTGTAATAATATGTTGCCCTTGCAGAGTGCATGTTTAGGTATTTCCCTAGTATTGGAATTCTGATTCCTGTTACTTGGTAAAGGTTGGCATTATTAAATGCTACATCGATAAAAAATACCAAACACATTTTTGAATCCTCAAAAATATAAGGGTCTTCATCAAGGGCATATAAACAAATTCACACAACCGTCATAGATAGCAGCTTGTTCCCATTAGAGAAAAGTAACAAACTGGTGGATGAGACGCTTTCAGAGCAGAGGGCAGACCAGGTGCTCTCTGAAAAGATTCTCTGTGCTTGGTAGTGATGGGCGAATCTCCCGAGATTCGCTTCGCCGAAAAATTCGGGAATTTCTAGAGAAATTCGCGAATTGGCGAAAAATTCACGAAACGAGTGGCGGGACGCTTTTGACGCGCGTCGCATCAACTTTGGCGCGTCGTTTTCGGTGACTCGTTTTTCTGGCAAATTTTCTCAAAGCGAAATTTCGCTGGTGATTCGCAAATTTATTCGCCAGCGGCGAATCGCGGGAATTCGCCCCTAGCGAATAAATTTGCCCATCACTAGTGCTTGCCATTTGTACTGTAGGGATCTAACCTACTGTATATTGTACATGCAGGAGTGTTGATTTGCCTCCCCCAAGATGGCTGCTTGCTATGGCCTTGCACAGTGAAGTTATTGTGTTGCTCCCAGGTCTAGGTGGAAGCATGAAGAGGAATTCAGAACATGATTTTAAAAAGGGAGCCTTTTGCAGGTAGTTTTAACCTCTACTATTCCACAGATGGTTTTACAGACTTATTTTACAAATAATTAATGCTATGTTTGTATTCTGGCTTATTTACCAACACTATTTGCACCTAGGCAGTAACCCATAGGGACCAATCTGATTAGCAATGATACGCTATCTGCAGGTAAAATAATGAAAGCAAACATGAAAATGCTTTCTAAGGCTACAAATGTATAGTAATTGCTACTTTTTATTACTCGCTTTCTATTCAGGCCTCTCCTATTCACATTACAGTCTATTATTCCAATCAATAAAATTACCCTAGCAACCAGATTGCTGAACTTGCTAGTGAGTGCTGCTGAATAAAATGATTAATAACACAAAAACCACAAATAACGAGAAAGTAAAATGAATTGCAAATGGTCTCTGAATATCACCCTCTACATCATTCTAAGGGGAAGATTTTGTCAAAGGTTGAGTTGAGTTTTCCGAAAAAATTCGATTTTTGCAAGGATTTTGAATATGAGTTTCGGTAAAAACTAAAATCTTTCAAGATTTATTATGCAACAAAGCTGCAAATAGCTTGAATCTGAAAATACTCCAGCTAAAACCTCTCATTTTTGTTATTAGCCTTCAGGATTTTCAAGGATTTTTTCGTGGTTTGTGGTGAATACGCAATAAATTCAAACAATTTGAGTATTTGAGTTTTTCTCTCCCGATTGCATTGATTAAAGTTAAATAAAAATTTAAGTTAAATAAGCAAACATTTGAGTTTAAGTTAAAATGTATTAGAGAGCGAAAAAAACACAAACTCAACCTTTGATAAATAACCCCCTAAAAGTTAATGAGATACTGTGCAGCTGTGCTGTATTTTTTTAAATAGCCGGGCCCCCCTTGGCAGCACCAAAGCTATGCCACCTCTTCAAAGTCCTCTTCCGAAAGGCTGAAGTCCCGAAGTGATGAAAAGAGCTGATCTTTAAGTCCCGAAGTCACAAAAAGACACAAATTGATGTAAAGAGCCAAATTTGACGTCCCAAAGCCACAAAGAGACCAGAATTGATTATTTTTATACTTTACATGTTTTTTTGTTTATTTTTAAATATTCTCTGGGGCCCAAATGTTTTTTTTTAACTTGTAAGGGGGGCCCTGGAATAAACATTTTCTTTTAACTTATGGGGGGCCCTGACCACCAAGTATTTTTAAAAAAAAAACTTATGGGGTCCCTGGAGCCAATGATTAAAAAAAAATATCAGTTTTTTTTTTAAACTAATAGGGGGCCCTGACCATCAATGGCTTTTTATAACTTGTGTGTTTACCATTTTTAGCACTGATGTCTGTGTGGTCTTTTAATTGTGGGGTGGGTGGGATTTGGGGAGGGGCTTGGAGTAGGTGGGTACCCTGAAAATTTTGATGTACAGGGCCCCTTGATTTCTAACAGTGGCCTTGAGTGAAGGTTAAAGCCTCTCATCTTTGGTTTTAAGGCAGTGCTAAGGAAAGATCCTGTCCCTTCCACCTCCAGAGGCAGCTTGGTGTTGCTGCCACCACCCCGCCTCTGTGCACTCACCTTTTTGTGCCAGATGGGGTCAGGGGGGTCCATGAGGGCAGCGAAGAGGGCCAGGACACTAGCACAGAGAGCATAATTGTGCACTAGAAGAGTGCTCTTATGTCTCAGTAACAGGGCCCGGCCAAGCCGTCAGGGCTCCCTAGGCATCCAGTCTGCTACCCCACCCCTCTGTGAGCGTGCATGCGCCATAGGGGGAGTTTAAAGGAAGGGAAAGGAAAGGACAGGGCAGTAATGGAGGGAGGGGAATGGTAATGGAGAGAGGAATGCTAATGGAGGGAGGGGAATATTAATGGAGGGAGGGACAGAGGGTAGGAGGGAGAGGAAGAAGGGACGGGAATCGAGCAGCAGGGGAGTGAACAACCCAGACTAGGGGTAGGCAGAAAACCTTTGAACAGGTAGCTGCCCAGTGCCCCACATATTTGCACCCAAGGCAGGTGCCTCTTCTGCCTACCCATAATTCTGACCCTGCTCAGTAAAGATTCTTGTGATGCATGCTAAGTTGAGACACCAGAACTATATTTAGAGAATTTCATCATCCCATAATATGCAGAGGCTCAGGTCTACTCTTAACAGGGGAGCCATTTCACAGACTACAAGGCAGTTTCCATGTGAAGTACAATCACACTGTAATATACTATATTAAATATTCTTTGATCAAGGGGCCTTAGCATGCAATGTACACAGGTAAGACAAATACAAAAGGAATGCACATTTCCATACTGGAGTAAAAGTATGAATACTGCAGGAGTCTATTAATACGTTTCTGATTAAAAAAAATACATGGTTTTCTTTGATTTTTTTTTTTTTTACATGAGCATAAAATATTGTTCCCTAAAATATTCATCTATGTCTAAACTGAAATGCTATCTGAAGTGATTACTACCTATTTTATTAAGGAATGAAAATGAAAGTTTTGGAAAGGAGAGAAGGTAGAGTTGAAATGAGATCTGACAGTCTAGCTATTTGCACGAAAATGTACACTGAGTGTGTGATACTGTGAATATCTAGTAGATGTGATTTAACAGTCGGGAGAGATTATAGGAAGTAAAATGTGAAGCAGCATTAGAAATATTGTGGCTGTTTCCTCAGATATAACAAGACTGCATGCAGTATGTATATCTCTTCCAAACCAATTAAACCTGGCATATCTGCTGTTTTTTTTTTGCAAGCTTAATTACACCCTACTACCCAGCAGCAATCAAAGCAGAGGCAGATTCAGGAGTTGAACTGTTACCGTTGCAAACCAAGATTTCTACTTTTCTTTGCTGTAGGAGAGGGAACTATGTACTTTTATTCAGAGATTATATACAAAGCCACTCTAATACCATGATTCCTAATTGCATACTACATCAATTCATAATTGCATGTTACATCATAGGGCAGCTTCACATTTTAGCATCAGGTATTGCAAATCAGTTTAAAAAAGCTTGTAGGCATGTTCCTTAATTGCTTTTATTTCCTGACAATATAAATTGGTGGCTTTAGCATAGTTTGTCTCTGGTTTTCTTTTAATTCTATTCTTTTTTACTTTACCACGCCTCAGAACAGAACACTCACCCGATATCAATACTATATAACGAACTCGCAATGGACTACACCTTGTACAGACTTATATGACCAGATGGGAGGGAGATCTACAAAAGACAATTGAACAAGAAAAGTGGCAGATCATCTGGAATAAGGCTAGCAAAGCATCAGTGTGCACCATAGTAGTCGAAAAGGCCTATAAACTGATATTTAAATAATACTATACCCCCACAAAGCTGCCTCATTTATCAAGAAACACCCTCTCCCTGCAATGCTTCGGGGGATGTGAAGAGAGAGGGGCACATTTTATCACAAGTGGTAGACCTGCGATAGTCAGAGTTTTGGAGAATGGTAGCCTACACCCTGTCGGCCATCTTTAAACATTCCATAGAGCCCAAACCCCCTAACATTCTTATTGGGCCTGTCAAAACGCTGAAAACTCCTGGCAAACTGCCAATACACATACTGATGGAAGCAAAAACACTGAGAGCCACCAAGTGGAAGAGCATCAATTAAGGATAATAGGTTTACTAGGAAAAAACCATAAAGCAGAACTTGCAGCAAATGGGAATAAACACATTTACAGCAAGTTCTGCTTTATGGCTCGTTCCAAGTAAACCTGTTATTATCCGTAATTTATTGCTGCACCTGTGATGGGAGTGTGTACTAGGAATTAAAGCCTTGTATTTAGTCACTCTTAGGGCTCATCCAGACGAGAAGATTCAAGGAGATTTGTGGCCTGGTGACAAATCGCCAAGTCTTTGAGGCGACTAATCTCCTTGAATGGCTTGCTCATATCTTGCACCCACTAGCGCTAAAGTCGCCTGCGATTTTCAAAGTCGCTCAAAATTGCCTCATGAGAAAATGTACAGATATAAAAGTGCATATGTTGAGAATAGGTATCTGTTTATAAATGCTTACGAATTTGAATTGGCAAACTGTATCCATGTGACTGAAATAATCAAACATGTGTAAACGATTTGCTTAGAGTTTTTATTATTTTTTTTCATTCTTGTTTTAATTATATATATTTTTTTATTTTCCCTATGTTTCTTGTTTGTTACAGTCTCTGCTTTAAGTTTTAGTCTTTCCTAAGCAGCCCTTTTCTATCTGGGAGGGTAGACACAAGATTCATTGTCACCTCTCACATGATTCCTAATTTGTTTTAATTAGATATGAGCGAACCAAGACAATTTTGCTTTGCCAGAAAATCCATGAAACTGACCAAAAATTCATGAAATGGGGACAAAGGTACTAAAGTCAATTTTTACAGCAGAAAAAACATTTTTATTCCAGTGACACAAAATCCATGGCAAAATTCTACTATGGATTTTCTGAATATTTGCTGATTAGCTGACTGTCAGGGTCATTTGGGTAGTTTGTGTAGTGATCAGGATTTAAAAAGAGTAAACACAGTTGTTTGACAATAAATAGCTTCAACCAACCACTAACCATGGTTGAAAATGGTTAAGAAATCATAAATTCTGCCAGGATGTGTAAACTTATGAGCACAACTGTACGTATAAATAAGGGGCTTCAGATAGAGTATTGGGTCACTGGACCACGGTGGACTGAGTTTAGAGTGTTATTAAAGGAATTGTTCAGTATCAAAATTAAAAATGGGTAAATGGATAGGCTGTGCAAAATAAAAAATGTTTTTAATATAGTGTCACTAGAATGAAATACCACCTCTCTACATTAATTTCTATGGGATTTTAAAAGGTGTATATCAAATATGCATTTTAAAATCCCATAGAAATGGGAACATGCTTGAAAAATTGAGTTATAGATTATATGACATATGTGATATAGATTACACTTTAAGATAGACTTGCATGATAAATGGACTTAATATAAATGAAAATGTTTAGACAGTTGGAGAGCATAGCTCATACATTTTTGACTTTCTAAATCCACTTTTCTACCATGATACCAATTGGTATGCACCATATGCTGGTTCCTCATTATGCGGGCAAAACTGAATAGACTATTCCATTCTTATCTTTTTGTCTCGATGGTTTCTATCCTAAAAGAGTGCCCAAAAGACAGCGCAAATACAGGATCAGGGTTCGTTGAGAGAGATCCACAGTGGAAATGAATTTAAAACATAAATCTTTATTGCTTCAGGTTAAAATATAACTTGTAGGGAGACGCGGCTTGACGCGTTTCGTGACCCAATCGATCACTTCCTCAGAAGCCTAAAGCGCCCCCTGCAGGGAAAAGTTTATATAGCCTTCACCAAATGAATTAAACATTAACACCACGTTAAAAAGGTCACGGCTACGTGTTAATCAAGCCAATTGACACAATTGTTGTTGCAAGCTTCGAATCAACAATGTTGCCATACGAGCATTGCTTAAACTATAAACTATTAACGAAAATATAACTAACATAATCAAGATTAAAGTTAACAATGTTACCAAAAAACTGCTCAAGTTGATACCTATTACCCCTTAGTGTTCAAACATCATTGCTACTGTCTGCACGGTTGGTTATTATAGCAGATGTAAATGTCTTTGCTCTCCATTCTGAATTCTTGGGGTGCTAAGTGCAGGGCAGGGTGGGAAAGTACAAAAACCATGGCAGTTTTTGGTGTGAATCCTATAAACTTTCTCAACAGATGTAAATCGTCATAATATTTGTTATTGAGTCTGAAATATGTCCCTGTTCTTTGTCTGTTCCCATTTTGCTTCTCAGCCATCTCCTGCGTCTGGTACTAAGCCTACTTGACTTCACAAGGGCCCGAAAAAAAGTCAATATTTTTTGCCAAACCTGTACAGTTTTGACTTTACTGAAGTCTTGTGCCAGAATATGTGTTGTGCTGCATGCCAGTTTCTATTGCTATCTGCAGAGTGGCATTATGTGAAACAGTTAGGTCTAGAGAATTCTCTGCACACAAGTTTCTACCAACAGGGACTAGCCCCGAAACTCTATTATATCAAGTGAGCACACAAAGTGCTCCTTCATCACCTGATGCAGCTTAGGGGCTTGTCCTTCTTGAAGAACTTTGTGTGCTGGGAATGCGCTATACCTAACTGTCACATCACGCCTCTTTTGTGTGTCTTGGTTTTTCATTATCTATAAGGGAAAATCCATATTTGCCAATGAGTCCATTTTAATTCATTGTGATCTTTGTTTTCTATGGAACAAAGTTTCTAAATTTTTGTACCTAAATTATCAAACTTAAGCAAATAAAACACAGAATGTTACAAGCCATAATGTTACCTGAGACCCATTCAGATTATTCTTCTTGCATAAAATACCCATTATCCACTCTGGTACCTTTCAACATATGTAGATGATATTGTCTGCACTCAGGCTTCATAGCTGAATATATTTCATAACCTTCAACAAAGATTTATTCTTGGTTTTCTTTTCTGTTCCTCAGCTATCTTCAAAAGGACTGATTTCCAGGAGTTGACCTTTGTTCTTACTCACTTTTGCTTTAACCCAGTCTTCTGATGGGCTTTGTTGAATACTGGCCTGCTTTTGCTTTACATTGTTTGCTGTAGTTCATATTTTGATAACCCTGATCCTGCTATTATGGGTTATTTTGAGGTTTACATGACTTTGTCCTCTTGCTCATATGAATTTTTTTCTATATACTCCTTTGCAAGTGGCAGTTCTATAATGGTTTGAATACTGCCTGACCCACTATGACACATCATGTGCTTTCTTTCTGCCTTACTGTACCAGGAACTACAATGACTATAGTTACCTTGTCTATTTTACATAGAATTATTTGAAGTCTCCTAACAGAAGGCCAGGACATCTTGCATATCTATTTTCTGTCAGCATTCAGGTGTCTAAGGGCCTCATCTAAAAGGAAAAGGGAATCATTATAAGTTCAAGAGCAAAATAATATGAAGCTGACTGCATTCCCCATGTGTATCCCAATGGGACAGATTGTGCAGGGAAATCTTTATATGCTTTTCTATTAACAATGTCCGTTTTGAATTTCAGTATGAATTTAGAGTTGTAAAAAGAAAGTCTAAGCAGGGATGCAGTTTCTGTTAACATGGTTAGCTGTATTTAGGGATGCCAATCTGATCATTACATTGTTTCTAGTAGATTGTTTTCTGGCTTTATAAAATGATAGCATGTTTTAAGACAATAAAGGAAGTTTTATAATGTGATGCCATTTAAAAACCACGTCTATCTTATTTATGAGCTGAAGGCCTGTGAGCACTGCGGCGATGGAAACATTTGCTTAATGACCAGCAAGGGAGGCAATATTAGAAACTGTTAGCTAAATTCATTTTTAACATTATGAAGCAGTGAAAAGCCATTTAATTCAATTGCACGTGTGCTGCTGGGAGATTGTTGGTGTTAAGGTCCTAGTGATAGCACGGCTGTAAATGTGGATTAATCATAATGCATTTCATGACAACAATCCAGCATTGTCTCGACACATTATCAATTTATATTAGCAAAAGTGGCAGGTAATATTGGTATTTAAAAATCTTTCATCATTGATTTAACTTTTGACATTGGAGGTTACTACATGTAGTTACTGGTTTATTTGATTCATGGCCTTATGTGGGAGCCATAGATCAGCATTCTGTGCATGTTTTTATAAAACATTATTACTGTAGGTAAAAATAATGCAAGAATATTTGTCAGTAGATCCTAAATGTAACCAGCAACTTTATCCAATAAAGGAACATTTTTAACAAAATCATTCTCTCTCTTTGCAGTCTCCACTTATTTTAGTAGAATGACTTTGTTTTGTATATTCTGAATACAGTGTATGCAAACACAGCATGAATTTAGCTGCAATTTTGTAACATGCTTTATACCGCTATTCTACTGTATTTTGTCTACATATGAGTTCATATTATAACCAAAGTTCAGAAACAAGATTGGCCTTCACTGACAGAATGAAGCATGCAGAATTTAGATCTTGTGCTGTGAATTAGAGGGTTATTCCCTAGAAATTATTGCTGCATGCTGCAATATAACCTTATGTGCCATTAAATGCACATTACTTTAAACAAAAAAACAAGATATTTAACACCTAATGATTCTTCCTTATGCAGTGTTACGAAATGTGATGCTGGTTTATACAATGTTTGAACATTTCTGTCTTGTATAGTGCTAATTTTTAGAATATTTGCATACATACTGTACAATTTGTATATACAGTGAATACATATACAGGTATGGGATTATCTGGACACACATTATCCAGAAAGTTCAGAATTATGGAAAAGGGGTCTCCCATTGACTTCATTTTATCTAAATAATCCAAATTTTTAACAATGATTCTCTTTTTCTCTGTAATAATATAACAGTACATTGTAGTTGATCCAAACTAAGATATAATTAACTGGAATCAAACCAGCCTGACAGGTTTATTTGATCTTCTAGTAGACTTAAAGGAGCATTCAACCCCAGTAATTTATATCCCCCTTCCACCCTACCCTAAATAGACCCCCCTGCCCCCCCCCCCGCCTACCTGGATAATACACTAGAGCAGGGATGTCCAGCTTCTGTGGTAGTGAGGGACAGATTTCTTCTGGCCTACGTGGTGGAGGGACGATAATGAAAGCCAGTGTTGACCACTCCCTGTTTTTAAACTACATCCATGTTACCACCATAAGTTTTAAGACCATGTCCACATTAATGGTGGTAGTACACCAAAATAAAACAAATTGGTGCTCACTGCAGGGATATCACTCGTCATTCATATATGAAAAAGTAAAATTAAAACATACCCTTAAATCCATTTGCCTTCTCCACCTCCCCTGTGGATAACACAGCACACACACACCCCAAGACATGACTAAACACCTTAGGGGCCCTAACAACAATTTCCAAATAGTGATGGGCGAATCTACCCAGTTTCGCTTCGCCGAAAAATTTGCGAAACAAGTCGCATGAGGTGGGAACAGTGTGAGCATTTATAGTCTCGGTATGAAGTGTGAACAATTCAGGTGTGAACAATGCAAGCTTTGAATTTGAGGATTAAACAATGCAGGGGCCAGTTAGACTCAGTACTGATAACTTCTAAAGCTTACACAAGGTAAGCAGTCACAGCAGGCAGACTATCATGTGCGGGGGACACAGAAGGGGGGTAATAGTACAGATGTAGCCCATGGGCTGCCAGTTATACAGCAAACAAGAAAAAGTTGTGCTCACCACTTATTTTTAAAACCATTAGGCGGGGGTGCAATGAGGCTGTGACCACAAAATACATATAGACAAATGCAAGAGGTCCTCTGCACTCAACCCATTATCAATATATTTAAGACATTGAGACATTCTGTGCATACAGCTACTAAAAAATGTAGTTTTGTAGTTATACTGGAGCAGTGACCAGCTCTTTGTTGTAGCCCCCACCCTTTCCAACTATAGTCAGGTGATCCCACTGGTAGCTAATAAAAAGGGCATCCATGATTGGGAGTTTTACTTTGAAAGCAGCAAGTAAGTTGCAGGTAAAACTTAGTCCCTTTGTAAAATGTTTAATGAAGTAATGGAATTCTTAATGAATCAGATGAAAATTGAGCGTAGGACTGGCCAGATATGGGATGACTTTGACGTAGTTGGCCAGCTTAAATATATTGCAATATATGGACAAACAATCCCTGTTGTTTAAAGGGTAAGGCATTTTTTAGTAGCTGTATGCACAGAATGTCTCAATGTCTTAAATATATTGATAATGGGTTGAGTGCAGAGGACCTCTTGCATTTGTCTGCCAGTTATACAGCACTGCACTTGAGAAAAAATCTGCAATAAGGGGCACATGGGAACCTGTCTAACTAACCAGCAACATATACAGATAAAGCCACTTTGGATTGTGTGTTTGACACAGAATAACAACTCAGACTTCACACTTGTCTCACTTAGCACAGAATATTGTGTCACAGCATCCCATCCAATTAAAGAGTTCACCATTGAAAACAATGGGGCTTTGGTATGCTAATGAAAAGGTTAAATGCATTAAATGAGTTAAGATAACTTTAGATAACACAGTTTCTTCAATCACGACGCATTTAACTCACAAATCCCAGTGGCTGCATTGTATAATGTAACACATATAACACTCCCACAACTTAACTCCAGATGGGATAGGTAAATGAATAAAGTGCATTAATGCTCCCAAAATATTGTTGCGTGTTAAACCCATTTAGATAAAGAGAGAATCCCTGTATAAATCAGACTCGTGAAAGAATGTCCAGGGAGGAGGAAAGATGTTTTTAAAACACAGAAAGAGCTGACCATTTGAAAGCAGCAAATTTTAAGACAAACAAAGAGTAGCAAGAAAAGACATTTTTGCCTAAATGTCAAAGATTTATTTCAGCATCACACGTTATGTAGAAAGTGAAAGAAGGCAGCTACACAATTTCTAATATGAGGCACAAAAAATATAGCTTTGTGGAAATGGAACAGTCGTTTATAGTGTGCAAGTCAGTAGGGGTGTGAAGCATTGCAGAAATGCTGGCACTCTGGGTATCAAAGTTCTTTTAAGCAAGAATTTCAGGACATAAATAATTTACTTTGCTTTTCTTTGTACTACTGGGAATAATTCCAAGCAAGCTTAGTCCCTAAAAACTGTTGCTGGAAGGCATAGTTTCTAAACAATCAACTGTACATTAACCTACATTGACTGAAGTGGCTTAAACACCCACAAGGGTTAGTTTATCTAAGAGAAGCAGATTAAGTTGACCTTGTTCTAGGACAGATAAAGCAACCTCTAATTGTGTGGAGACTCTGATGGAGGAAAAAGGTTACACTTTTGCAAAAAGCTTTCAAACACTCCAGACAAGCTATTCAGTCTGTGTGTCACTGGGAGGGCAAGAAAATGAGTGATTGTGAGCAGTTCAGGGGCACAGGAAGACGACAGAAATACATTTTCTTTCTTCTCTTTCTTCTCTTTCTGTGGTCTGAGATTTATTTTTATCATTACAAAACAGGAGGTATACTTGGACAAAGAATTGTGAACTTTTCTCTTTGTGTTATGTACTACAGTTCTGCCTCAGTTTCATTTCCTTGTGCTTTAAATGAGAGTCTTAAGCACAGTTGCACTTTTTTAGGCCTGATAACTTGACATAGAGTCACTCACCCAAGACACGTGTCATTAATTAACATTCCATTAATGTATTAAGTCCATACCTGAGGGCATACCTTCCCAGCTGATGCTCACTGTCTGAGGCATACAAAGAAATGTACTGGAGTCTTCATCTGGTTTACACTCCTCATCACAGAAAATCTTAAAGTTATTGCATGCAAACCTGCGTGAATCTACTAAAAAATAAAACAAAGCATGGGCTAAAGTTCATATTCAAGCAGGACAATGGGACCCACCACTATCCTGCACATTGTCTGCACCTCTCCATGGGTTCTTTGTGAGGTGATTAGGAGGGGTCTGTGGTGAAGTCAGGCAGGAGTAGATGGTACACCTCTGGACCATTCCAGATAAGTTGCACAAGACCATTTAGACTGTAAGCCCAAAGGGGTAGGGTCCTCCACCCCTTTGTCTCCTTGACATGCATAATTATTTTTTATATTTATGTAAATTGTATTTCTAATAATGCACTTATTGTTACTTAATGCAGCGAACCCTTGTTTGTTACAACTAATTTATTGTTGCTGTACAGAGCTTTGCCCTCAAGGAGCGCTATATAAATAAAAATATACATACATACATACATACATACATACATACATACATACAAGAACCAAAAAGAAAGGAAACCTCTAAATATGCTATATTATCTTGGAGTCCTGATCTCAGTCATCAAAACATATCTGTTCTCTACTGTGTATCCTTTGCTTGAATGGCTTCCCCAATGGCTACACAACAGCTTGCTTATATTAGCTATGTGATCAATATATTTCAGTGTTTACAAATTTGTGTTTCTGAAGTAAACCCACCAGTTTTACCAGTGCAGGACAACAGCACATTATATTGGCATTCCTTTAAAACACTTAGGGGCAGATTTACAAAATTCACATGAATAGATCGAAGTTAGATCAAATTCGATCGAATTCCGATCCTACGATTTAATTGGATATTCGAATATGCAAATTTGGCCACTTCGATCATCGAATACTAAAAATTCGACCATTCAATGATCGAAGTACTTTAACTTTAAAATTTTATTTGACTGCCTACTTGCCAGATTGAACCTACCGAATTGCAATAGAAGCCTATGGAAAGCCCCACCTGCTTGAATACCATTCGATCGGAGGAAATAGTACGATTTTTTCGTGGAATCGAATGATCGTCATTGATCGTACGATTTCATTGAGGAATCGGATATCAAGGTAAAAATAGCCTAAAACTCTTCAATAAGCATTCGAATGCTTATCGAATTTCGCCCAAATGAGGGCTTTTAGCCTTGGAATTGGTGAATAATGGTAAATTTGCCCCTTAAATACTTTGGTTTTGCTCTTCCTTGAATTTACCAGTAGAGGGGACATGACAAGACAGTGACCAGTGGGGGAGCAAAAGATTAGCAAAGTAGTGGCAGTGACAGTGCAGGGGGCTTATAAGAGAAGTACAGTATGGGGGGGCTTGTGAACAATCAGCACTACTTGGGGTGCAGTAAGGCTTGCTCACCTCTGGCCTTTGGCACCAGTAGAACTTCGCCTGCCACTGTTAATGTGTGGAATTGTTATGTGAATAATATATTTCAGTGTTTACCATTTTTATTCAGATTGTTTTGTTAATGTTACATAAAAAAAACCTAATTCTGAGTTTCCGTGCTTTGAAATAAACATATCACAGAACATAATTTCAGTGTTATTGTGTAAAATAGCAGAAATTGCCAAGGTCTTTATATTGTTACAAAATACTATAATAGGTACTTGGCCAAACTGGAAAAAACATCATACTGAAGAATTGCTAATGTGTCAGTTTCCACTTCTACCTACAAATGAAAATATGCAGGAAATGAATTTTCTCTCTCTGTTAAAGGAAATAACAACAGAACATTTTTCTGTCTCTAAACTGCACGTATCATTGGTAAACTTACATTCCATATAGTTCATATAATACATGCATAAGGATAAGCTAGTCATTGCTCTATATACTTTAATATACAGTATGTACAAGCCAGGAATATGGCACATTTCCTTGACCTCCCCAACTATCATTAAATAAGTAAGGTTAAAACTGAAACTCAGATGGGAAATGACATTGGAAGAGCTTTCACCTCCTGGATACTCATGGCCTTTCCTTATATCTCCCTTAGGGGATTCCTGCCCTGCCTGGAAATGGCTTTTAGTTTCCAACTCCATACTCCCTGCAAGCTATAGAAGAGATGCTACGCACATTCATCCGATTATATTTTTTATCATGCTCAGTAAATTCCATTATGCAGTATTTACATAATTTTATGTCAGGTGCAATCAGTAAAAAAATGTTGAAATTACCCTACATTATTTAAATACAGTCTTCCTAGAGGTCAGTGTATCTCTATTAGGGCAATCCACTCTATACATATAGAGACCTCATCCAGATTCTAGAGTTTTTATAAACTTTGTTATTAATGTTAGAGACCTGAGTTCAACCTAATTCCATGTATAAAGACATTCCATACCAATTCTGCTTTTACTAGATGTGATTTTATATAATTAAAGTACTTGCTGTACTGACAAGGGAACCAGCTATGAGGTGTCAACAGAGCATGTAAGGGCTTTTATTTTTTACACATACATTTGCATGTCTGTTTCACTGCACTGGATTTTTCATGAATACCAACAAAACAGAACACAGAAATTAACACAGCCCTGTATTGCATATTGAATTGTGCTCAGTGTGATGCAGGCAAGTGCAGGTGGAACACAACTTGAGTGTTTAGAGCAGGAGTTCCCAACCTTTTTCACATAAGCAACAGTCAGATGTAAAAAGAGTTTGGGAGCAACACACAAATAAATAAATTGTGCAAAATAGGTGCTGGGATTGGCCATCTAGTAGCCCCTAAATGGACTACAGGGGGCTCTGTTTGGCAATACCCCATCTTTTATGCAGCCAAAACTTGCCTCCAAACCAGAAATTCAAAAATAATCAACTTCTTTGATGCAACTAAGAGCAACATCTAAGGGTTTGGTGAGAAGAGGTTAACCTTTTAAACCATTGTATTGTTTTTATTAAAAGATATCTATATTCTGGTAGCTTATAGAAAACAGTATGCAGTAGTACTATGCTAAAATGTTTATACCACAGATGATTGTTATTTCACTATTGATGTCTTATATTTTACAAAGAAAGAAAAAAACTTTTTTAAAAAAATAATTTGATAAAAATGGACCTCTATTTTAGTGTTTTCTGAATAATGTATCCCATACCTTAAATTTCACCTTTTAGTCTGCAACATGCATGCAAAGCAATTGCAAATTTGTCATACACCATGTAGATTTTATATTGATCTCACTCTAAGGGATAATCTGGTAGCTCCTGAGAGGTTGAAGAACTCATCTCTATGGGTTGTGTAGTTGTAGTACCAAAAAACTCTATCCACTTCTGTGATGTTCATTATAATATTTACCATTGGATGGTCAGACACAAATATAGCTAGTTCAGCTGTTCAACCATAGCGGGCACATACTACTAAAAAAGTATATTATTATGAAAATGGTTTATTTAACATATCAGAGTTTAACATATGAACTGTTTTATGCTGTATATTTTATATACATCTATATTCTTTGGGGGTATAGTACTCCAGTGTTAAAAAATAAAATGGTTAAATAGATAGGCTGTGCAAAATAAACGTTTATAATATAGTTAGGCTAAATGTAATGTATAAAGGCTGGAGTGACTGGACATAATAGCCAGAACACTGCTTTTCTGTCTGACTGGTTTCCAGTAAGTAACTAAACAATGACTCACTGAACAGTTATGTCCCATGTGGCCCCCCTTCAAATATCTGAGGTTAGAGGCATCCAGTTCCGAATCTGTCCTGTTTCGCCGAAAGAATTAGCGTAATTCCGAAAACATTAGCAAAATTGTGAAAATTTTGCAAAGCGCATTGAAGTCAATGGGCATCAAAATAATTTTGATGGGATTTTTTTCTCCAAATGCATCAAAGTCAATGTCCGCAACAATTTTTACACGCACTACTTTATTGTCACAGCAAATTTTGGGGCAGCGAAATTTTGCAAAAAATTTGCAGGTGGCGCCATGAATCCATGCCTGGTGAATACAATTGCCCATCATTAATTGTAGAATTTCTTTTTGTTTTCTACAGCCTATTTACCCAGTTTATTTATATATATATATATATATATATATATATTTTTTTTTTTTTTTTTGTGTAATTCTTAACTTTCTTTTTTTATCAATTCTTCATTTATGTTGATTTTAAATGGGATAGGGCACAGAAAGCAAAAAGGGGGGGGAAGGGAAGGGGGTGGTTGAGCGTATAATCATAACATTAGTGTCAAACATGGTTAAGAGCAAATCATTCCTCAATATTCTATACGGCCTATAAAAATCCTTTGAAACATGAATGGATTCTTTTGTCTACCAGTCTGATCTGTATCATTATAGAATCGGTAATTACCCGGTTTATATTTTTATACTAAACTGTTCCATCTATGATTTTCTTTTGCCATCTGAAGCAATCCCACCTAGAATGCCATATACCAAGCCTGTGCTATGCTGAATCTCATAGATGCAGTCATATGTTACTAACAGGACCTACAACTGGTCATGTTACAACTGGATTTAGAATAAGATCAGAGTGCAGTCTTCATGTCTTTGTCTAAATTCTATTTACATTGAATCACAAGCCTTAAGTCTTAAAATAAAGTACCACGATAGACTGGCAGATGGGTGAAAGTATAAAACAGTTGGATGCTGCATGAGCACAAGGGGAATATTTGCAGCAATACTTTAAGATCATTTCTCTCCATTTTTCAGTTAAAATGGCCAAGCAGTTTGGCAGGCTTGCTTTCAAAGGTTTAGTTGTGTTTCACGGTCTTTGCCTTGTTGCACTTGTCATACCTGTAATTAAAATTGTGGCGTAACAGCATAATAGATCTATTTTACAAATTAATGGTGCGTCTTATGAGCCTCTTGCTTTTGCTAATTCAGTCCACGCCCAGAGACATTTATCAGCCAGATTGCAATTCATTTCCCCCCAATGATCTTGCTCTCATAAAGCCAGCATTACTGTGTGTTCACTTCTGAATGGAGAGAATTAAAGCACAGTTTAGTTATTTTGTGCTGAGGAGCAATGAACTATCAAGGCTTAGACAGAATTGAATTTAAAACAATATATCAGTGTAAGACTGTATTCAGAGCTACTATGTGGACTATATGTGAATAAGTGTCTCTCAGTGAGACTGTCTGAAGCTCCAGTGCCGACCTGACTGTTTTTGTAAGCACAGTTGTACATGCAGAGAGTGTGTGTGATTTGTGTATGTGTTTTCAGTAGTACAGAATGTGGCATTCTTTCTCTTTCTGTATCTGTTTCATATCTGCATGCCGACAGCATTTCTTGGCATCACCGTGTCTGTGTTCATCACTGTGTAATACGTATCAGTGAGTATGGAGAGAATTTATGTGGAATAAATTTTATTTTATCACATACATTTCAGACATTTTCCTTCAGTGAGATTTAATTTGATTCTCTGGGAATAATATGTGTATGAGTTGTTCCAATAGGTTTTTATCTGCTGTCAGATTTGAGGTTTCAATAACAGTGTTCATGACAGAGTAAAACAGCAACAGAGCATACTGCATTAAACCAGCTTGCTTCCATCGCATGGGAAGAATAAACATGCAAAGCAAAGGCTAAGGATTCTGGGAAAGAACACAGGTGTCATAAAATACCTATTACCCTACAGGTCTAAAAAATTATCCTTTGTCTTTGTAATCTAAAAGCCACTCCAGAACTCATTGCTGTCAATAAGAAACAATTATGTTTTATTTGAAATCATTTCATGGACTTACCTTTAATTTTCCGACAGTTAATAACACTCCGACGTTACTGTGTTTTTCTATTGGGCTTTCAGTGAGCTTCTTCATTAATGATGGGTACGTCAATATATTAGCGAGGTTACCTTCATTTGTTTTAGGCATATCCTTAAGGTGATGTCCATTGCTTAATCCTGATTCATTCATTGAACCTCACAGCTTCATTATTTCCTGAGATTTTAAATAAATAGGAACTGTATTGGCACTGGGTGTTGGGAATTATTAATAGCAACAGAGGTATCATTTTTAATTCTAGGAGTATTAAAATTACCGACAGTGTAATCCACTGGAGTGGTAGGATATTCAGGATTCCCACTGAACTGAATGTTTTGATTGCATGAATCACAGCACAAAGCCAGTTCTTCTCTCCGATGTACAAAACCATTGATATTTAACTATTAGCATTTGAAATGCGTGTTATAAAAAGGTTTTTTTTGGCTGACATTATTAAATTGTAAAAGGGAGATTATTGTTTAATAGAGGATAAGGAGCATGCAGCTTCACGAAAATTCACAGCACATTGACTCATTTTAAGCTCTCAATTTATGGCCTAATCAGCCTTATTGATCACAGAACAAAGCATAATCTCCCTGCTTCCAATTCACAGTTTAATCGAGTTGGCTAATGCCAGAAAATTATATGCAGTACATACAATCTGCATTCAAATTGGTCTGTAGGTTTTCAACACTAACCAAATTATCTGGGCATCATTTAGCATTCTTCCAGCCACCTGGTTCAACCTCTCCAAAGGACGTCCTGTGCCCGACACTGAATTGGACTAATACCCTCCTGGAAATAATATCAAGACAAAAAATGTTGAGAACTACAAAAAAAAAGATTGTTTATTGAAAACATTAATTTCATCATTAGGTGATATTATTACATTCAAAATAATGAATTCCTTATTTTAGTAGTTTTGTGACTGTGAAAAGTTATAAAAAAGAGTTACTGAACAGATATAGAATAGAAAGGTCATCTGCACTCAAATGTAATTTTCCAAAATGTTGATTACACATTTGCGGTGGTTTTAAAGTTATTTGTTATAGCAATGTAATTGCTATGGAAAGCATTATCTGGATGTTTACATTTATGTACTTCTGGTTCTGACTTCTGAAGCAGAAGTCATAGTTACAGTTATGTTGTGTTAAAAAAAAACAAAGTCCATCAAGCTTAACCTTTCCAAATGAACCCCAGTGCACATACATACACAACCCCCTCTGACCCCTCCACGCACTCACAAACTATATATACCAATATTTATTCTGGTTGTAGGTTATAGTATCGCAATAGCCTTTGATATTATGCTTATTATGTTCCACAACCTCACTGTCCTCACTGTGAAGAACAACCTACACTGCTTCAAATTAAACCTCTGTTCATCTGATCTATAAGGGTGGCCTCCGGTGCCGTGATCCTTTTTATGGGGAAATGAAAAGACCCCCTGCTCATCATCATGTCCCATAGCAAGTGTCTTTTTATTCCCCCCCAAAGAAAACAACACCAACCTTGACAAACAATCCTCATAGTTTAAATCCTCCATCCCAATAACCAGTTTAGTTGCTCATCTCTCCACTCTCCACTGATTTGAATCGTTCTTACTGAAGGTTAGTAGGTAAGTCAGCTGGAAGAGTACCGACTTCTGCTGCAGTTTTCAGATTAGAAAATATTGCTTGTAATTGTCATTTTGTTTATAAAATATCTTTAAAACCTTTGAATTATTTATAATGGAAGGTCTTGTGATTGAAGCTTTGTAAAAGGATGGAGAACAATTATTTTATTGGTGTGGCGACCATACTTGTACCATGTACAGTGTAACTAAATACAGCACACTCCATGGCAGGTACAGGGGGGCTAAAACAATTGCATGGTCTGCTGTATGGTCTTAGCACTCATCACCATCATCCACAGGCAAGCTTTGGGGGAGGTTGTCAGGTAGCCAGCAGAGGGTGTGAGATGCTCCCACTCCTACTGCTCCCAAATGTTATGTCACTACATTGTTGCATCTGGAGAACAAGAGAACCAATGCTTCATTCATCGAAGGCTTAAAGAGATACTGACACGTTCCACAGAATAGTTTCCTCTAAAATCTCCCCCAAAGCCACCCCTAGCCCCATGAACCTTTGTTAACCTGACCCTCCAACAATGCTAAATGATCTTCTGCGTTGCGATCCTTCCATAGATTAATTACAAAAGAAAACAGCACTTCAGCCTGTGGAAGGATCGCTCCGCCCCCAGCCCAGTGTCACTGAAGCAATGCAGAAGATCCATTATCTGTATCAGAGGTTTGGCTTCACAAAGGTTCATGGGGCCGGGGCAGCTTTTTGGGGGGCTTCTAGTGGAAACTATTTGGCGTGCAGCACCTCCTTGATGTCGATACGTTCCTATGATTTTTATAGGAATGTGTCAGAAGCTCTTTGAAGAAATATACAGTATGTTTCTTAAACATTGTACTGGCCCTTTAAAACAAATTCGACAGATCGGCAGATTAAACCTACTGAATTGCTTTATATTCCTATGGGAAGTTCCCAAAGGATTTTTACAAGTTTTTTTTTGATTGAATATAAATAGTTCGATCAAATGGTTAAAATCATTTGAATGGTTCGTTTCGAACGATTTTATCAATCGATCAAATTTTTTATATTTGATCATTCGATTATTATAATTGTGTTAAAACCCCTCGAATTCAAATTTGAGAGGTTTTAATTCAAATTTAATTCGAGGGTTAGTTAACCCTCGAAATTCGACCCTTGATAAATCTGCCCCTAATTGTCATGCCCATGCATGTCATATACTAAGTAGATACAAATGTAACTTGAATTTCTAATGTGCAAATCTGTATAGTTCTGTCTCTATTTTAAGATACTGGCAGTGGTGTATTCCTTTAAAGGTATCAGGCAGCTGATCTCTTCTGAGGCACAAGGCCCCCAGATACTAAATAGACAATAGACAATAGAACAAATGGCAAGCGTGCCAATAGAGTAGATTACAAAAACACTTAAAATTTTGCATTCATTAAAGTTTTATTTTAAAAGAGATTATCAGGCAAGTAGCCTTTTTCCAGGTATGCAGGAAAAAAGATGCTGGATTACACATTGCATTTGTACATTAATCATAGTTATCAGCATTCATATTGAGTCCTGCAAATGTAGCCAACATGTAAGCCCTTCTGTTAAATTGGGGAATCACAGTTTTCACTGATATCAGCAATCAGTGAGTTAATTCATGTGGAACCTTCCTATATGTTTCAGGTCATCAGTTACTCTTGTATTTCTTTAAGTCCATTCATATATACTCATCAATGAACACTGATTGTTCAAAGTTTGTCTCACTATCACACCCAACATGCATTTAGGACCTGATGGTTGTCCTTCTCCATTCAAGAAATTGACTTGTGGGTGGATTTGCATAGATGTTTTCTAAAGTTAATGCTTGTCTTTGTCATTCATGACTAGCACAGTAAAATGTCAGTGTAACTTTAATATGCCATTACCATCTTCACTACACCCTCTAGAAGGCTAGCCAAAGAATTTACCACTATTTCCGCAAAGGACTGCCTCCTTGTGTCACTTTCTATTTCTCCTTCCTCCTCTTTCATTGTCATTGAAGACATTGTTGATTAACTTTAAATTGCAGGCCTTACCGGAAAACAGGTAGGGTTGATATTGGGGGTTCTGAGCATGATCTGTGTGGAATAAGGATGTGGCCTAAATTGTCTCTCTTTTAAATATACAAATATTCGGAGGTACATTCAAGACTGCACATTTTAATAGCAACAAAAATAAACCACTCTCTGGAACTTTATTCACATACAGTGCATACTGTATTCCATTAGCTGTTTACAAACGATTTAGAAATGATCTAAATATTTTCCAGTTTAAGTACATATATAAGAGATTATTTTGTGCAACAAAAATACATATAAGTACTTTTTACAATCAACTGTTACAATGTCCCTTGGGGATTTCTTATGTGAACTATCACCGAATTGGAAAATTGCAAAAACAGCTAAAACAAATCTTTCTTTCTACAGTCTAAATGTTTGTTATAACCATTGGCAGCATATAGGAAGTTCTAGCACAGGGTGCTCCACTTATATCACATTATTTAAGGCATAATAGTCTCATTTAATATAAAAAGTACATTAAAAGCCATAGCTTTACTCCATATTTTTTCAATATTTTACGGGCTGAAACTATCTGAAAATTTGTTGGTGTCATTAAAAAGCCTCCATGTCATAGTGCTAAACCAACAGTTGGCATG
>CM044445.1:59156955-59186822 GCA_024363595.1 Xenopus borealis
TCCCTGTGCCGAGTTATATATTTTCCTGTCAGTTCAGTAACTGACCAGAAGGAGTCATTCTAGTCTTTTTGGGGGAAGCCAACACGTGCTCTGCCTCTTTGAATGCCCCTGTTTAAGGAGGTGGATGGTACTCAGAGCCTGGGCAGTGGTAGGAAGCTAGTGGGAGGATAGTTCTTTAATGGCTTATGGTGGCCATACACAGAGATCCGCTCGTTTAGCAATGTCGCCAAACGAGAGGATCTCTCCCCGATATACCTACATTGAAGCAGGCGATATCTGGCTAATCCAATCCTGGGGCCCAACGATCAGATCATAATGACAGTAAGCGGGTGGTCGGATTGCGGGACTGCATCAACAAACAGATGCAGCCATGATCCCACCGACAGACCCAGTCGGCAGCTTTTATCAGCCCTTGTATGGCCACCTTTAGTGATGGGCGAATCTCCCAAGTTTCGCTTCGCCGAAAAATTGGCGAAAAATTCGCGAAATGAGTTGCGGCACGCTTTTAACGGTCAGCGTCCGTTATTGTCGGAGGCGTCCAATTCGGGTGCATCAACATCAAATTCGGACGAGCGACCCCTGTTATAAACGGCGCGACCAGAATGGACGCCGACGTCCCCCCCCACCTGACATTTTACTGTAGTTTATAATGCATAATGTACCCCTATTGAAATTTATAAAGATATCAGAAATCCCCTCAGGGCTATGTGACCTGTGTAAAAACACTAGTGCTTTTATATGATCACATACGTCGTAACTCCTTGGTGACTTATAATATCTTAAATAAAAGTAAATAGGGGAACTAGTCTTTTGTTTCATTAGGTAGAGGTATTGTGTTTTACACAATCTCAATTTAATTAGGGGTAATAACATCTCATTCCTACAAGGGAAGTTTAGTTTAATATAGTTAAACAGTGTTAGCATTTATAAAAAGAAGATACAGGGGAAACCAGTTCCCTCGGGGAGCCTACAAAGAGAAACATTTGTCATATAAATGTTCGCAGGAGAATGGGTACATTGGCTTATCCTGACTGCAAACTGTTGGGACTTATCATAAAATATTTAATTTAACAGCAGTGAGTTCTTTTTTCTAATGATAAAATCATTCAAAATTGATGGGACAGAATTTAAAATAGTTGGCAGGAACTTTGGTGTCCTGGATAATTTATGGGATAGCTAAATGGTTTCAAAATTCAACAGTGCTTGTGATTGGTGGAATCACATAGTTTTTAGAATTTAAAGGACCAGTAACATCAAAAAATGAAATTGTTTTAAAGTAATACAAATATAATGCAGTGTTTGCATCAGAAGCACAACTATAAGCTGCTGTGTAGCCATGGGGGCAACTAGTCAAAGGAGAAAAGGCTCAAGTTACACAGCAGATAGCAGATAAGCTCTGTAGAACATAATGATATCTGTTATCCATTACTTATCCCGTGTCATATAGCAGTTTTTCAATTTCCACCATTGCTACTTAGCAGCTTGTTTATATGAACTCTAGTACTGTTTCTGAAGCAAACAGATCAGTTTTAACAGCGCAGGGCAATACTACATGATATTTTCTTAACTTAAGAATGCTTAATTTTTTTGGTGTTACTGTTCCTTTAAGAAAGAATGTACAAGGATTTTACATGGAGAACAATAGACCAATAGCACCCTTTTATCCGCTATAAACTTTTAGTAACATGTAAAGAGTGATACTCTGAGACAGTTTGCAATTGGATTTCATTTTTTGTTATTTAGCTTTTAATTCAACAGCTCTCCAGTTTTAGCAATCTGGTGGCCTGGTCCAAATTACCCTAGCAACCATGCATTGATTTGAATAAGAGACTGGAGAATGCCTGAATAGAAAGATGAGTAGTACAAAGTAGAAATAACAATAAATGTGTTCTAGATATTATAAATATTTTAAGATGGGATCAGTGACCCCCCATTGGAAAGCTGAAAATAGTAGGAAGGAGGAAGGCAAATACTTAAATAATGAATTGAAAATTGGCTTAGAATTAGCCATTCTACAACATACTAAAAGTTAACTTAAAGGTGAACTACCCTTTCATTTCATGTCAGCCTGCAATGACAAAAGTAGATGGAGCTAAACGCTCTAAATAAAGGTTAACTTGTACTGGCAACGTATAAATGAGACCTGAAAGAGGAGGCATTGCTTGTACACCTTTATTCTTCATTTTGTCTTTTAATATCAGCACATTAATAATAAACACACTATACTGAGCAACAGAATTGAGTATATTTCACAGTCAGTCTTGCTAAGCCACTCTGAAGTAAATGCACTGAAGTAAATAATGCTGCAGAATATTTATGCACTGATTATGAACTCACCACTGAGAGTAATTGAATATAATGAAACCACCACACTGTATCATAAAGCTGGGGATCCATAATCTGATAACAAACATTGCACACTGTATAATGAGCCTCTATTCACAAAGGGAAAATCATAAGGCCTATTATCATAATTATAGAAGGGAAAACCATGTCACAGTGTTCTAGGTATTGGCAGGTACAAGCACAGTTAGGGAAGACAAATGCACCACAGGGGCCAGATTTATTGAAGATGGAACAATTTAATACCATTCCAAAGGGAGAGTTAAGTTGGAATACATATGTTTTATAACCCTGATATTGATCATTAAGTGATTTATAAAAATGTAGGGTGCTTGATTCCATTCTCCAGGACCTGGCCACATTTATTTAGGAAAAAGCAAACACCGAACTGAAGCACAACAAATGCAGTTCCCAATTGCCTGGGGTATGCTGTAGTTCAAAACATATTGTATGGGTTGCGATTCTGGTGAAAATACAACTAAGCTTCATTTAAAGTTAAACAGGAATGCAAATACAAACAAAAGATACATTCAAAATTAAGGCTTCACCAGTCCATGCCTGTTATCCAGGATAAGGAGTGAGGTTGATCATGCAAGTGGTCTCCATTACCATAGTAGCCCATTAAACTTTTTATATTGTGGAAACCTATAGGCCAACTTTTACACCTGGGCTTGTGTGAAAGGAATGTTTTTATGATTAGCTTTATTTTAAATGCATGTGACAACATGACCATCAACAATTTGATTTAGTAGCCTTTATTTGGCATACTATAAAGGGTTTAATTTCTGACCCATTATGTGAATGGGGGGTTTCTGCATTTGCTTTTATCTCCCTCAGTTCTATTGATGACAGTCATCACCTCCCTTTAGTGAGCCATCTGTGGAGTCTTATCCAAGTTTTTATTCATTTTTATGAAACCTACCAGTGCACTTAGAGATCTGATGAGAATGTCTAATGTTGTTAGTGAGATATATATGGGACAAAAAGGTTTCATCTTTTGAATTGATACCTGCTAGGGCATATGGGATGTCAATAGGATAAATGAAGTATATCAAACCAGTCAAATAGGCACCATTATTGTGTGGGGTTATCAGATGACCAGAAAGCAAATAAGATTGCACTCTTCATAAGCTTCAGTTACTTGGCCCTATAGGGTGGTTGACCCTTATAATGATGGGGAAATAAAAATGGGATACAGGATGGATTTTCCTTTTCTGAACAGTATTACAAAACCATGTAACCATGATTTATTCTGGTTTAAAAATAATTATTTATTTCCCTTTTGAGAAGTACATGTGTCTGCATATAATTTCCCCTTATATATGCACTTACAGGATAATGACTAACTGTGAATCATATACAGAAATAACAGTAACCTTATTTTAAAAAAAAACTGTACAGGATAGTCATTACCTCACACACTATTTTATTATGAAATGTCCATGTATGCATTAGTGGTAGCTGTGTCGACACCGCATATTTCACAAATGCTTATTTCTGCCATCAATAAATAATGATTTCTTTACAGAATGTCACTATGTCATTATTACACTTTGCTGTGACAGTTTCCGAGACTAATCGCTTTAAACCGTATGATCATTGAAACATGCAGATCCCATTTGCATCTGTAACATATTTCCTTTAAATCCCCATCTTTGACATATCTGTCTATAAATAGAAGAGAGGTCAGCAGCACAGATTGATTGCCTTAATGCCTCACTCAATCAGCACAGTGAGATGAATTTGCTTTGATTAGCCACTGCCCCACAACACACCATCAGCATTTTCAAAGGAGGTCAAAAAGTAAATAACCAATTTACTCTCTTCTATCACCAGCATTGTTTTGTCAATGGGAGTTCTTTCCAGGAAGTATGCTCTGGAGGTGGAAAAGGGCACCTGTAGTTACCCAGAAATGACATATAGATGTTTGTGTGAGAACGTTGACCTTTAAATTATAAACAGGTATGATACCTGTTATCCAGAATGCCTGTTATGAGACATGCTATCCAGCATTAAGCTGGTGAAATCAGAAATCCAGGGAAAACTGTGTTGCTGCAACTAGTAAAGCTGTCTTAAATTGTGAACCAGCTCAGTAAAAGCTGGATTAAGAGTCCTTGAAGTAGATGGAAGAGAGCAGGGTGGGTTTCCATTTCTTGCTCCATTATGTGTTTTGCAGCTGCCAAACTAAAGACAGTTAGAGGTAATTAACTACAGGTATGTGGTAGTTAAAAGGAGGTGTGGAGCAACACCTCAGGGCTGCTGCTGCCGCCGTCGCTGCTGATGCTTTCCCCTAGAGTGGAGGAGGATGAGGGTCACGGGAAGGAGTGCTGGTGAGCACCATGGAACAAGAAAGTGATTCACCCGAGTTGGAGAGAGCTCCAAAGGTCTGGGAGAGAACCTGAAAAACTACTCCCAGGAGACAAGCGTGTCTTAAGTGTGCCCAGAGAGGATTCTGGGACTTTTGGTCCACTGAAAGCAAGTGAGGGCTAAAACTCATGAGTAAAGAGAACACCAGTGAAGGTGTGAAGCGTGACTGTTTATGTTATGTGATTCCCCCATGTGAAGCCTCTTCCCAGGTGTACTATTTTCAACCTTAGGTGATTTATAGAGTTAAGGTAAAACATTGGACTCAAGAACTCCAGTTGATCTGTACAGTATGTTACAGGAATACTATAATTTGTTCCCCTGAAAAGTCATATCTGTTACCTGGAAACCCATTAACCAGAAAGCTCCAAATTACAGAAAGGCGATGTCGCATAGACTACATTTTAAAAATTTGATCTGTAATGAGAAAACAATAACTTGTACTGGATTCCAACTGAACTAGAACCATCTGTATTGAAGCTAAAAAATGCTATTGGTTTTAATAATGATATGTTAGACAAGGTATAAAGATCCAAATTATGGAGAGATCCCTTATCTGGAAAACCCCAGCTACCAAGCATTCTGGATAACCGGTCTCATACCTGTATATAATTTACTGGTCAATGTTCTTACACAAACATCTATATGTCACTTCCTGGTAACTGCAGCTTTTCCACCTACAGAGCATACTTCCTGGAAACTGCACTCCAACTTTGGTCTCCACTCTTAGCCCAGCATCATTGCTATATACATTTAGCATTTATCATATTTAAAATCAGTGTCTAGACTTCACTGTTTTTTTATTCATTAACATGGTATGTTATTCATTGCCTTAGGCAATATGAATTGTCCTTTTACCAATACACTATACTATGGTTGCCATGGAAATTTAGTCTGTGCATGTCCCATTACCATTCCCTTTATTAAAACCTAATATCTCAGCATTCTGATAAATATCTTTTATAAAAACCAGTCGGTGTATACATATATCAAAAGAGGTTTTTAGAAATGTCATTAGCATTGCAGTTTTAGAAGACATTTTTAACCATTTGGGATTTGTAAGAATCTGCACTTTCACAACAAAATATGGTTTTCTGAGGTTTTTGTACTGTTAGGGTGTGCTTTGTTTACAGAAGCCAAGATGCCAACCAAGAAAATTCATATGCAATAGTCATTTAAAAAATGTCTGGTTGCTATGGTATTTGGGACCACAATTTATTATTCAGGCCAACCTTAAATTTCATATAACACCTAATATATCCCGTGTAGATTATACAGATATATTAAGTTACTGAGGATTAAAGGCACAAAAAGTTGTGATTGTTTCAGCAAAGTTGCTGACTGTAAGTGATAGCTCCTCTTTGTGGGCACAAGTTGCTCTTTCTTACCTTACCCCTAGGGGGTGGAAGTAGGGTTGCCACCTGTTCTTGAAAAAAATACCAGCCTTCCTATATATTTATCTTTTTTTCCTATTAATAACATTGGGCTCATTCATAAAAAATACTGGCCAAGCCGGTAAAATAGGTGGCAACCCTAGGTGGAAGGCTGGCATGTCAGGTAGGACTCTCACACATGTAAAATGTATGTACACCAAACAATCATAGATCTATACAAAATGTAAAAAAATGTAACAAAACCAAAAGGACAGTGGTCCTTCAGCTTCTCCCTCCTTACACGTTTCACATCATTGGACACATCATCAGAGGAGGTCGTCACAACCGTGGTAGGTGTATTATGGTTATTCTTGACAAGCACTCCATAAAAGTGATTTTCTTGTGTTTAAAGTTAAGAAAACCTTCGGATTGTAAGTTAAAATATTTAACTTTTCACAAAAAATATTTCCTTTGCTTAAATTACCTTAGGTATTGTGCAAAGGTATTTCCATCCCCCTTCATGTTGCACATCTTTCAGACACAGAATGGGCAGAAGATGTAGGCTGCAACAAGGCCTTGTTCTTACTTCCTGCCCTATGGGCTGATATGTGATTACCAGTTGTGTGATTGCAGATTTTATTATCCAGCATGAGGTGCAGAGTGCAGCCAGAAAGTACTGTGTAAATGCACACTAAGGGTACATCTTCACCCCCTCTTGGTTCTCTTGCAATCGGGATGTCTGTAAATGACCTCTATTTCTTTGCAAAAAATTATTTTAAAAAGTCATTCTTTTAGAAAGCAAAATGTGCAGTAGAAATGTACAATACAGTAAGTAGCTAATGAAAAACATTGTCATTTTTCTATTCCAATTTTTATTTAATTCCCCCAAATGACAAACTATTTTAATATATTTTCTATTCACCCTGAAAACCCTGCTTTTCCAGCATTTTCCACTGTTTAAAGGTCTGTTGTAAGTACATTTTAATCTGCTTATATATGAAGTTGGGTATAAAGTGGACAGGGGAGTTCCAATTTAGATTCAATAATAACACTAGAATATTAATATTTTATAACCACATAGCATTAACTTGTCTACTGTTTGTAAATAAGCATCTCATCGATTACAATGAGCTACAACTTTGGGATTCATTATCCAGAAACCCATTATACTGAAAAGTCTGAATTATGGGAAGGCCATATCCCATAGACTCCATTTCACCAGATTATACAATTTTTAAATGATTTCCTTTTTCTCTGTAATAATAAAACAGTAATTTGTACTTGATTTTTACTTGATCCAAACTAAGATACAATTATTCCTTTTTAGAAGTAAAAATACTGTAGGATCTAATTTATGTTTTTAAATTATTTTCTAGTAGATGTAAGGTATGAAGCTACAAATTATGTAAAGACCCATTATGAGGAAAACCCCAGGTTCCATGCATTCTGGATAACAGGTCCCATACCCGTACTAGACGTAAACCAAACTTAGTATGTTTGTGTAATTCAGAAAGCAAAAACAGTTATATTGTGTTCCAACCTTCTTTGCACAGTGTTAGTTTCCCAACAGATCTTGGGGGCAAATTCGGCGTTCGCCGTACTTCGCCAGGCAAATTTTCGCCAGCGCTACGCAAATTCACGAAGATGCGAATTTACGCTCAGGGCAGCGAATGTTAGCGAAGTAGTGCTACCGTTCGCCAGGCAAAACGCATATACACTAGCGATGCCTAATTTGCATGCGGCGCAAATATAATAGAAGTGTATGTTACAGCCACTACGTTGCACTACACAAGCCCAGGAAACCTTTAATTAAAAAAATAAAGTTGTCCTATTGCCCTACATGTGCCCCCTGTATAGTTGTGTTGCCATATGTTAGGAAATGTAGGGGGGGAAGGAGGGTAACCCCCCCAAAAAAATATCGATCTTTTTCAGACTATCAGACTTAGAAACATTTTTACAATTTTTTTTTCAACCTCCAGGCGAAGTAACATCTAACATAAGTGGTAATGTTCAGGAATTTCATCCTTCGTCAGTGCGCAACCTCGCCTGGTGTAATGGTGCGAAGTTACGCAAGTCTATCTACTTCACTAGCGTAAATTCACCAGAGCCGGTGTTAGTGAATTTCCGAAGTTACAAATTGACATCACGCTGGCGAATTAGCGCCAGCGTTAGACGCTTCACGCTTTAATGAATTTGCCCCCTGGTGTCTACATTAATAAGTCTGCAAACCAGAAATTATAATTCTAGCTATGAAATCAAAATTTTATCATCAAACTAAGGAGTTGTTGAGATACCCAATTGGTTAAAGCAATTTTTATACAACGATATAGTTAACTTGCATTGAATGAAATCCGCCACTCTTGCTGCATTGTGTTTGATTTAAAAAAAAAATAAAAAATATGTAGCTAAAAAAACGTAATGACTGATCCAGGAAACTATGTGATTCTTGGTATGACAAAGTATTTTTTTTCTCCCTGTGAGATTACATTTACTTCCTCTGTGATACAACATCAATACTTCTGTTCTTACATGTCTCTGTTGCATTGTGTAAAATGGACTTCACACACAACTATGGGCTTCAGTGGCTCAGCAACACAAGGAACACTCATTATTGCAAACTCCAGCAGGAATATGCTGCAGAACTATTTACAGAGACGGCCAGCACTAAGAACGCAGGGATGGCTCATCTAGCAAAAGACGTAATATACACAAAATAAAGTACCCATTCATATATGGTTTATCTGCATATGAGAGCCATGTGAAACTACATATTTGTCTATAGAGATTAATATGAGAGGGAGCTGCCGTAAAAGAAAATTTAAATTTCAGCCAGAACATCTAGTGAGCTCCCAGATCACTTGCAGCACTCTCAGGCCCTGTCTCCTCAAGTCCAACACTGCATGCAAGAGCATGCTCTTTGAACTGCCTTCACCCTGCACAAAGACAATTTTGCCCCATTAATCAATATGGATTTGAAAGGAAATGAGATGTCTATCAAGTTTCTGTGTTAGATACAATTTACATCATTTTTATTTTTTTTGTAATATAACTGCAGCCTATTGTGTTGCACTGACACTGCATCATAGGACTTCCAGCTGCATCCAGAGTTAGTGGAATTATATTTAGATGCTGCTAAAACAGAGTCATTTCACAGTTAGTAGTGTGAATGAGGTCATAAACTTACTCTGTAATATATTCTAATTAAACTGTGCTTCCATTGCAGCATGCATGTTACTTAAATCCATGCAGATCAGATCTCCTATGGTGCTTTTCAAACTTAAACCACTAGAAATCCATCATACTGAACTTCCTGTAGTGATGGCTATTACATCCCAGCTTGGGTGAGATATAAAAGGTTAGAGAAGCTGAATTTAGGCAAAACAGTGTAACCTTTCGTCTCACTTAATACAGTGGATGCTCTGAGAATCCAATGATCTAAAACAGAATAAGCACAGATGTATTTGTAGATCACTCTAAAGAACAATACACTAAATGTAATTGCTTTTTAGTTATGTGCTCTAAATAGGAGCTCTGTTATTAAGGCATTACAGCATTCAAAGCCGGCACACTACTGAACTTCACTGCTTTCATATTTAGCAATTATTAAACATTCTCCTGATCTGGGTATTTTTAGAAAATCTTGTGCCATCACCATGCACACTGCTCTGTAACCTCTTCCAGTCCAATGGCACAAGATAATTATAGGAAGCCTTGTGTGTAGCAGGAGAGGTGGATCAAGTTTTAATAAGGCACAGAGGGGTAATAAATAGCACCTATGCATAAAAATATAAACAGTGCTACCCATATGGGGCAGGTTTATTAAAGGGGAACTCCACACAAACATAGCAAGCTTTTTTAATATTAAACATAATTTCAAGCAACTTTGCAATATTCATCAGTTAAAAAATATGCAGACTTTTCATGATTTTTAATGGTCTGGAACAGTTCCCTACTGCTGATCTTTTGGACTACTTTGCTGAGCTGGCTGACTACTGTTACTTTGTATTAGCAGCCATTTGTCCTCAGCCTGTATACTCCAAACCCCACAATCCCCTGCACACGTGAATTCAATAAGGAATGGAACATCAAGGTGCAATGCATTGTGGGTTATGTAGTTCCTGCATGCTGTGGAGAAGTTGTTACAATTTGTATTATCAGGGTTTTAGTCCCTCCTTCCCTGCCAGGATTTCAAATGATGCAGAAAGAGAACTGTTAAAGAGTTGGATTTCAGCATAGAAAATGGCAGTTATTCATAATTTTTGAAGAAACGGGTAACTGTGACATACGTGGGTATATTAGGGGTTTCTGTGTTATGTGGGCCTCTTTATCAAATTTTGGATTGGAAGCTGGAGTTCCCCCTTATGGTTCGAGCTGTGTTTCCACAGAAAAATGTTAGTTTTCAAGGTTATTTTAGAGTCAAAAATAGATTAAAAAGATTTTTTTTGAGATTTATTATACCCCCACTCTGGAAATAGCTTGAATCTGAAAATACACCATCTACAACCTGTCAAGATCATGTAGAGGTCAATGGTAGAGGTCCCTTGTACCATTTGAAGATTGTTTAAAGCCTTCATGATGTTCAAATATTTTCAGAGGGTTTCGCCTATAAACTCGATCAATTCGAGTTCTCTGGTTGTTAACCCCGAACTCACTGATTTGAGTTTTTCCCATTCCAAGTTTTTCCCATTCCAGGTTTTTCTTAAATTAGAAACCATTAGAGTTGTGAGTTCATTCAAGGTCTAAAAAACTCTAAAATTCTCCCCTTGATTGTTGGGTGCAGGTTAAAACTATGTCAGAAAATAAGGTCCAGGGTTTTCAAGTTTTTAGTATCCTCCCTGCCCCACTCTGCTCCATACAACAGCGGGAACGGGGCTGTGTTACCGGGTCCACTGTTTGTAAGTTAATCTTAACAGTTTAATCTACACTCTGCTAATAAAGGAGTCCACACATAAACTATCTACCTTATAAAGCAAAATGGCCATGGGGCACATTATCCAACAAGCTTGTATCTGGGAAAGGAAAACTATTAATAGTTCTCTGCATCACCCAGAGCCAGTCTCATAAAATGACATTCTTCCAACATGAAGCTTAGTTATATGTAAGGCATTTACCATAAGTCTCTCATGCAGAGCCTGATCCTGACTTTAGTCTCGCTTATTAGCAAATCTTGTTAGCATTTCAAGGCGGCTCAGCACATGGGCCACTGAAGCTGTAATGCACTGAGATTACTAATTAACATCCATAAAAAGAATTATTCATGCTAAGGCTCAAGTTGTCATCAGCAGGGGTGACATTCTTCATCGAACCAAAGTGACAGTTAAAGGGTCAGTCTTTTGTAGAGCATGGTTATCTTAGAATAAGAACGTGTTTAATGCAGTAAAGGGTCAGCAACGCTGAATTCGTAAATTATATATATATATATATGTGTGTGGTAATGTGCTGCTTGAATTTTGTTGAGA
This sequence comes from Xenopus borealis, assembly GCA_024363595.1. Lineage (NCBI taxonomy): Eukaryota > Metazoa > Chordata > Amphibia > Anura > Pipidae > Xenopus > Xenopus borealis. The sequence continues at coordinate 59,168,495 of CM044445.1, forward strand.
ACACCCACTTCCATTTTGCCATGCATACTGTCATAAAAGCAGGATAGTTAAGGACTCATTTAGGGACCCAGAGTGTAAAGACCTTTTATGGTTGAAGGATTTTATGGGGCAATTTGCCATTATTTTCTGGCATAATATTGTGTTTCCATTGGCATGCAGTGACTGGGTATCATTACATAATTGCAAAACATCTTTACCTTGTTATAAATGTACTGAATATTTTTCTTATTCATGATGACTTATACAGCAGTTACACAGAGTGCTAGAGAAACTGTTATTAAAGTGGACCCGTCACCCAGACACAAAAATCTATATAATAAAAGTCCTTTTCAAATTAAACATGGAATCCAATTTCAAATTTTTATTAAAGCATTCATAGCTGTTTTAAGCTCATTTAAAAATCTCAGCTGTCAATCAAATATTGTCTGCCACTCCTCTATGCCTTAAGCTGGCCATAGACGTAACAATTACGATCTTTCTCGGGAAAGATCTTTCCAAGAAAGATCGTTCGTTTCAACACACACGTGTAGAGCTGAATCGTCAGATATACAGGTAGAAACAATAGAATTCTACCTGTATCTGACGATTCGGCACTAACAATGGCCGATGTTCATGGAGCTTTCAAAGGCATCCGATCAAAATTTTCCATCCAGTCCGATCAACCAGCCGACCGATATCTTAATCCTCTGACGATGTCGGTCGGCTCATTTCCCACCATACACGCACCGAATATCGTACGAAAATTCGTTTCGTACGATATTATCTGTGCGTCTATGGCCACCTTTAGGCATAGAGGCGGGGCAGATAATTACTTTCACTTTCCATTTAGCACTTCCTAGATGCCACTGCTCCCCACACATTCCCCCAGTTCTCTTAAACATTTAATTGACATGGGGATAGACATTGGGTCCCCCATTCTGGTGCACAAACAAGATTCTGAGATGATACAAGGCTTGTCTTAATAACAGTGTCCACAAAATGGCTCCTGCCTGCTTGCTATAATTATGAATTCCCAGACTGAAGAAAACAAGATTAAAATAATTTATATAGTGTAATTAATGTTAATTTTGCTTGACTAATGTTTTAAAATATGATTTTGAATATTTTTTTGGGGTGACGGGTCCACTTTAATACGGGTCTATTATTCTGTAAGGCTTAAAAACAGGTGTCAGCAGTGACCACATCCCTTCACTTTACATGTGTATATCATTAACAATGACATGAGCCATGGTATCCATATACTTAGGGGCCAATTTAGTAAATTCACATGTATTCATGTGAATAAAATCGAATTCGATCAAATTCGATGGAATATTTGATCGTAGGATCTATTCGATTGGTCGAACATGAAAATTAGGCATATTCGATAATCGAATAGTGAATTATCGAATAGATTCGAATAATCGAATATTCAAATAAAATAAATCAAATATATTGAATAAAATAAAAATTTTAAAATATTCGACTGGCTACTTCGCCAGATTGGACCTACCGAATTGCAATAGAAGCCTATGGGAACCCTCCCATAGGCTTCTGAGTCTAAGTCCTGATCAAATAGGATTCGAATGATCAAAGTCTTCGATCGTTCAAATCGTACTAATTATTTGAATGATCGAATGATTTATTCGACTGATCGAATAAATTGTTCGACTGATCAAATAAATTTTAATTCAATCGTCGAATGATCGAATATCGAATAAAAGGTAGCCTAAAACTATTCGATTAGCATTCAGCGATTGAATGCTAATCGAATATTGAATTTGGTTGAGCTAATTATGGAGAATAATAGTAAATTTGCCCCTTAAAGTAAGTGAGGAGTTTCAAAATTAACCGCCTAAGTAATCCTTATATCCCTATTCAGTTCCTTCTCTCCCCAGAGTTTAGGTTACTAAATAAATTACTGAAAACAGAAGATATCCACGGCACACTGAACTAATGCAAGCAAGGGATCACCTTGCACATTTAATGCGGAGGTGCAGTGCAACGTTTCGGGGTCAAGCCCCTGTGTCTTGTATACTAAATAAATTAACCTTGTGGATAGCCCCCTAATTATTGGGAGAAATACTGACTCGCCTGCACTCACCTCACAGTATTTATTAAAGTTTACCTTACCTTCCAGTACAAAAAACTAAATAATACTACTGATACTGTAAATGTATTCAATATTTGTGACTTAACTGATGTCCTGAACAGTTAATTCAGCTGAATCTAAAGAAGATAAAATAAAAACCCTTTTAGTTTTGGAGTTACATTCATTTGTTAGCTGCTTACAGTTACACGCCACACAGAGAAAGAGCTCAGATGATTTTATCCCCCCTAGTGATTTTAAGATATCAATGATTTTAAGATATCAAACCTTACCAGCAATAAGGTGAAAAGTCGGAGAGAGTAACACTACACTGTAGAGAGCCAGATTATATTCATTAAATCGGTCTGGTACAAATTATATTCTCAATAAAATAAACCCCTACACAAATCCCATTTGGCAGAGGAAAGGACCTGCAAAAAATATGCCAAACCCTTGAATAAATTCCAGGAAAATAGAGTAGAGCAAGATCTACATAAAAAATACATGTGATTGCCATCTTTGTTGTATATATTACCAACTATTGTCCAATTTTTATGGATTTTTCAGCTGTGGTATTGTTTGTGATAGATAGATAGATAGATAGATAGCATCAGGTCCCTTGCAAAGAAAACTCCTAGTAACACAGAAATAAACAGACTTAATAAGATTGTGATTCATATGAAATAAAGCTGATTAGAAACTGAAACTTGAGTTAAAAAAATAAACTGCTCTGCAATGCTGCCAATTGTAGGAGGACTACAAATAGAAAGTTATATATACAGCTTTATAGTAAGTCTATGGATGCGAGTCATGCATGATGCTTATTTATAGTATTCTGTGCAGTTTATAATCATTTAACACTGCTATATGCAAGTGAATTCAGAGTAGTTATTTATTAACTTGTAAATAATGATGTTTTGGGAGGTCATCCTGTAGGGTTGGAGTAGATTGCAACGGTGTACTCTCTTCGCTCCGCTGTGTCTGCTCTGTCTCCTGTTCCAAACTGAGCACTCAGCCTTTTGCTTACAATTGTGAAAAAACACAGCATTGCAAGTAAATAAAGTTGCACACTGCACATGATGGGTTAAAAATGACCCCTTTTGCCTTGGCTGGGTTAAGCTTGCATATCATCAGAAAGGCAGCAGGAGCAGGCCACAATGCAACCCCATGGCAGGTGGTAAGCACTGGACTATTCTTCATCTCCTGAATTTTGCATTTGGGGCAAAGAGCAGAGTGCCGCATTGCCTGTGGCATTAACACTTGCTCCCCCCAGTGAAGGATAAATGATCCCTATGTTGTTGATTTAATATGAGCAAATTTGCACACCTATAGCAGCACATCAAACTTATCAAACATATTTGCGCTACATAATTAAAGGTGATTGCTGTTACACTGGTATAGATTTATACATGTACATAAGAGATTACCCCTACTTCTGAGGCTTGGGTAAAATCCAAAAATCAGGGTCACAATTAGGAATACATAACTTATCTTCCAGAGTTAGTGTCAAAACAAGGCATTTTATCCAAAGGATTTTTTTTGCACTGGATTTATTATACGTATAACACTAATAATACAAATCTTAGTTTACACTGTATTTAGTATATAAACTCTGTCACGATGACACCTGGGGAAAATGTGGGCTACAGTATACCTGAGAAAAAGTGAGAGCCACAAAACTGTGCCAAGCCTCCCCCAAGGCACTCCCCCAATCATGGCATAGACATACTCTCATTTTGTGTGAATACTGTAAAAATACCCAGTGCTGGATTTTTTATAGGATTTCTATCAACAGCAATATAGGGCAACAGGGAATGTTGTCTTATCTGCACTGTAAGGTAAAAATGGCTGCCACTAAAAATAAAGGCACATTGCCCACCACCAGGGTCCACTTATTAAAGGAAAAGGAAAACTATACCCCGAAAATTAATTTTTGAGCAACAGATAGTTTATATCAAATCAAGTGACATATTAAAGAATCTTATCAAACTGGAATATATATTTAAGTAAATATTGCCCTTTTACATCTCTTGCCTTGAGTCACCATTTCATGATGGTCTGTGTGCTGCCTCAGAGATCACCTGACCAGAAATATTTCAACTCTAACTGTAACAGGAAGAAGTGTTGAAGCAAAAGACAGAACTCTGTCTGTTAATTGGCTCGTGTGACCTAACTTTATAGTTTGTTTGGTATGTTTGTGTGCACCGTTGGATCCTAGGATCCCAGGAGGCTGTCCTTATTTTTTAAAATGGCTATTTTCTATTTATGATTATCCAATGGCACATGGTACTAAAAAAGTATATTATTATGAAAATGGTTTATTTACATGAAGCAGGATTTTACATATGAGTTGTTTTATGCAATATCTTTTTATAGAGACCTACATTGTTCAGGGGGTATAGTTTTCACTGTAGCTCCAAATATTGGGTGGTTTGGGAAACAAGGTGCCACATCCATGATATCATATCAATTCCCAGGAAATTGATTAAGATCTTCTAGACATTCAAAACTTGAATTCAAAAAAAATTTGAGATTACTTTTTTTTTTTTGCTAGTGCAATTTTCTTGATTTGGTTTCAAATTCCAATAAATCTGCCCCTAAGCATTTTTCTGAAATTCATTCTTGCAAAAATCACACAGATTTAGTACCAAAGCAATTTCTAAGGTAAACACTAGTTGGTGAGAACAGAACAAGTCACACTCAGAACTCCATTCACCTATGTGAGGTTTACATTAGTAGATGTAAATTGATTTCAGACCTGAGAAATGCAAAAGTTGGCCAAAATGTGTACAGGTGTTGGTCACTTTCCTGTATATGATATTGTCATTAGTCTACAGAAGTTCTATTGTGTAATTAATTCCTTGCCATGAAATTTCTGTGCTGCTTCATTAACTCTTTAACCCATTAAATATCCAACTGTAATAATATCACTTTGTTCCTGCTTTCCCAATATGATTGGGATTTGTCATACTGCAGAGATATCGTATAAAAGCTCCACAATAGACAAAATATCATGGCATTGCCATTAAGTACATTGCCATTGTCATTAAGTTTGCTCCATTTAGCTTTAATCTAAAAGCTTTGTAAGACTATTTAGCATAAGATTGGATTCCCAGGAAGCAAGAAGGACCTTTGTATTAATGCTATAAAAATACACTTAAAAATCGAAATATTAAAAACCTAATCTATTGTATCCTTGGAGACAAATTCTTTTAAAATTGCCTGGTAATTGGCTGTACACAATTCATTTCATAAAAAAATTACAAGCTGTCAATTTTCCTTGCTCAGAAGACACCATTTTCTCTGACTATTAAACCTAAAGAGATTTATTAACATAAGTTTAAGAGGAAAAGGAATGGGAGTTCTCTCATAAGAAGCTGTTTTCAATGGCTATGGTCTGAACTCACAAAAGAATTCCACGGAGAATAGGCTCATTTAGCTTTTGTTAAATCTCCATATTCCATCTTACTCCATTTTTTATGCTCATAATATTTTAACAGGAGAAAAAAAATTATTTTAGCAGGGCAATTATAGCACAGATTCAGTTCTCTTCTTCAGTAATTGCTTGACTAATGTGTGTGCTCTAAAACGAGTTTAATGTTTAAAACTGACCCTGTACCCCATTAGTCACATTACTATGAGCTCCATGGGCCTGAAGATTTAACCCATCAAACAGTATCGCTGTCATTACAATACATGGGAATGAGCAGAACTGGGCATTTATCCCAGCAAACAGGATACTGTCAGTAGCGCAATCTGTTCACACATGATGGACCTATTTATCCTGTTAAACGTATTACTGTCATTACTAATTAGAGATATTTGTTTAACCTTAACCCCATTAACCAACCTGTTGGCCATTTTCGCTCACATGACAATTTAACTCAACACCACCAGATATATTAAGGCCACATACAGTGGTCTGAATTGTTCAAGCTACCTGTACTAAAAGTATTATTACTCATACTGTCCATGGTACTGGTTATATGACCCATTAAACAAGCTCTTGGCTTTTGGTCTCTTATTTAAAACTATACTATAACAAATGTAACTATGCTATTAGGCCATTTTCCTTTTACACAGCTCTGAGATTCTATGTAATTAAACATGTCATTGTATTTAAGCAGAATTTAGACTCTTACATCTTTAAAAAAAAAAAAACCAGTTTATATCGGATTAGATGCGTTAATGAGTTATCTTTCACAGTACAGAAATCATGAGCAAACTACGCCTACTGCATCCCTGCAAGTAAATTTAATGTTGATTGATGGATGCAGCATGTCATAGTCTGTCTTTTACTTATGTTATTTGTCTTCTGTCAGTATATTGGTGACATGTGAGACCCTCACTTGCAGAGGATTATAAATCATAAACACTGCTGTAATTATTATACCTTCTAACTTGTAGAGAGATAAGCAACTGCATTTTGGAGTCTATTTGCTTGCTTATTGTGATTATTTGTGCTGCTGGCACACACTATCATGTGAATGGTTTTTAATACATTTATCTATTTTAAATTGTAGCTCTTTGTAATGTATGAAGAAAGTGCCATTCTTTACAGCACTGTCCAATTGGTTTATGAAGGCAATACTATATATAAAATCCAATTGTTAGCAGGTCCCAAATAAGAGCTAAAATATATGAGATTTTGTAGGTTCGTGTTGGGTTGACAGATTGTGTTTTATACCAGAAATTATGCCAGGCAGACTTTGAAAATATTTGGCACAATGTGTCTGTGATTAAACTGCTGGGATAACAGTGGATTCAATGATTCTGCTGTGTTAGTGCAGGTGAAACAGTGACACAAAAATTTGGGTCCGGATAAAGAATTATAAGACTTTTGGCAAAACAGTAGGAATGCCCTTAACTAAAATATCCACACAAGCAGGGGTTACTACAGTGATGAAGTGCATGCGCAGTTGTGATAATTTTGGTAAATCAAGTGCACTTGCACCTTTGCTTCCTAAATGACACATGAAATCTGGCTTTATCTGATCCAGTTTAAATGACAGCAGGTGGGATCAGATTTTGTAGCATGATACAAAATCGTGTGCTGTAGCATTGTAAGATAATGTTGGTCAGAAAATCTGATTGAAATCTCCCACTTAATTTTTTTACTGATCTTGACTTTTTGCCAATTCATTTGCTGCTGGTTGTTATACAGCCATTAAACAGTATGTAAATGCTCCTTAAGAAATATGGTCCATATAGAATGTTTCTCTTTTATTTAAACCACTGCATGTATGACCTCCAATGTATAAATTAAAATTAATGCTGAGAATGATTATCTGGTTTTGTTTGGGAGGGTTAACTAGAAAGTAAATAACATACGGACTGTTTCATAAACTCTCAAGCAGGTGGCTTGGAAATTATCTTTCAATAAGCTATGAGAGTAGTATTCTAAAGGAGAGGGATATATTGAATGAACACATTCATGGGGCACGATAGAAGGAGGTAGATGCAAAAAAGCAGGAGCATGCTAAAAAGGAATCACTGATGGAAACTTGTCCTCATATCCAGATTAATAGTCTGCCCAGATTATACCAGCCCATCAGATACATTATTGCATAGTTAAATAGGTAGAAAAAAGTATAGCTACAGCAAGGAGCCCAGCGTAACTACCTGACAATTATTCCTAAAGTAATCACCCTTTATTCATAGAAAATCAGGTACAAAACTGCCAGATATACAGAAATTGTGCAGTCAAAAGCTCAGAGTAAAGTAGATCTAAAGAACTGTGTCAAATATCATTTGTTGGATAATATGCAGAATAAGGTCTAGTCTGAATATTAGCCAAAAAAGAAAAATACATTACTGCTGTAAATGCCGTAGTGCCAAAATGAATGCAGTGGCCATGTTTATTGAACAGTTTGTCTTACAATAGCTGCCGTTATTAACCCAAGCCTAAAAGCTAGTGTCTGCATTCATTCCGGTGAGCTGCACATATTTGAGAAGCAATTTGGGACACTTCCTTTTTTGCTATATTGTTTGGTGCTAGGAAGTATAGTGTATAATGACTGTAAAGGAAAACATGAATGATTAGTTTATTATCAATACATTGGTTTACAGCAATTACTAGTTTTATCAAGTTCGTTATAGTTGATTATTTTAATATTATTGGTTACCATAATTCACTAATCTATCATTCTTCGTAGACTCACCGTTTGTTGGTCATGTTTTGAACTGATCTCAAATCTCAGCTAATTCTATGACATTATTTCACATAACCCCACTCTCTGGGTGACAATAGAAGTTGGTAATTTTAGCATAGTTCGTTCATAATTCTGCACTAGAAGCTCTAGTAAGCATTGTGATACAGCTTGAGTAACACTGATATGAAAACAGGAGAAAAGATATATGTACCCAAAAAAGTCTGCAATTAAAGAAGTGATGGTAGTATTTCTGGTGTTCTTTCTAGTAAAATTTTATCATCTACAAATGCAACGCAACGCAAACTATCCAACCACAATGCAGAATCTTTTCACTGAATCTCAATTTCATTGCAATGCAGTCATATGCTGATTTGTTGTTGTTACCTCTGTGTTGAAATGAATGTTATACTGTATAACCCTTTGCAAGTTTCTGTCAAAATGTTAAGAGTGAGGATTGACATTTCTGGTGCATAGCATTAACATTCAATTTGTGTGCGAATGCTTTGGTAGAAGTATCATGTGGCAATTGGCACAGCCACTGTTGAAACCCTGGAAACACTGCCATGTAGAGGGTGGTGGTAGCTTAAGGACTCCCCACTATCAATAGGCACATGTGCACATGATTCCTCAGAGCAGACTGAACTTTTAAGTAATGTGTCAACATGCAACCTTGACATTCATTTCAACGCAACTGTTTATAGCTCTCTACAGAGTCTTTAACTCTACCTGCTCCATTGCAAATTATACAAGAATTAAATGCTCCACACTATAATGTCAGGCACAGAGCAAAGGCCTTAACACCTGCTTTAGGCAGTAGAAATACAATGCTTCCGCTGCACCTTGCATCTGTAGACACTCCCGTCTAGCTCCTATTAAATGGAGCCCTGGTAAAAAACCTGCATATTAAATGGTTATATACTGCACATTAAATGGAATGTAAAAATAACCCTCACTTATGTGCTTTTTACTGCCTAGAGCAAACAATTGTGCCAGGAGCTAGATGTGCAAAAATGGAAGAGATTTATTGTGAAAAAACATGGTGCCCAGGGCCTGCTTGGAACAGCCATGGCATTTGCATGATGCTTATTTCATTCTAATCTTATTTCCTCTAAATCTTGAAATAATGCAGAAGGTCAGATCCAGGTTCAATGTTACCTTTAAGCTATGCACTTCTGTATTAGCCCATACGTTTTGATGGTACACACCAACATTTGTATGGAAATACTTACCTCTATTTATTGTGAGCCATGATAACAACACCATGTAGGTCTGTTACTCTGCTGGATTGTGCTGCATTGTTTCATGAATCTGGATCATAAGTGCAAAAAATATAAACAAATATTGCTTTTAAAATGTTCAACCAAAAGCAGAAATAATGATGTGAAATATTGTTTGTTAATATACTTTTTTGGGAAGGGATCACTTTTAATATTTTGCAATGCAGCCAGGGAAACTTTTACCTACTGTTAGTTTGCAAGAAATGTTTTCATAATTCTTTCCCTTCAGGGCATTTTACAAATTCAAATAATCCTATCATTTGATACAACAAATGGATTTCACATCACAGCGTTAATCCAGTTACATGCCTGTTAGTTACTATGCAGAACTTGCTCCAACTATATAACAATAATCTTGCAAAGATATACTGTAATTACTCATATATATAGTGATTGTCAGCAGAAGGAGGAGGCCAACCAATCCTCAAAGCAATCACCATGCAAAGATTTGCCAGGCTTCCACATTTAATGGAAAAACATCCCAACCTCTTATGTCAAGGCTGAAAATCATTTTTATTTTAAATATTCATATGTAAGTATTAATTGTATCATGTACAGCTCCAATACCCAACCTTGGGTAAAAAGTGTCCTGGCAGATTTTGCACTATTATACCATTTGTTGTATACACAGTAGATTGGCTAACAGCTGAAAACCAGCTGAAACAGCTCTTGAGCCTTAAAGGCATTGTGACCCTCAGGATGAAATTGATGGCCATATCAATGCACTTAACAGTATATTTATACATTGCTCACAAAAAGAAGGCAGATTTATTGCAAACTACTAATATGGTTAACAGGGAAATCCAGATGTGACTGCATGAAATGCTTCTGCTATGAGCACTGGAATTATCCAGCAGCTTTGTGTTACAAGAATGCTCATTGCTTTGACTTTTATAGCACACTTTGCTTGAAATGTATGAGGAAGATTTCTCTGATTCATGTGTATGAGCTGTTTACAAAGTGTCAGAAAAAATGCTTTTTTTTTTTTCAAGCTGCAAGTTTTCTGATGCTGTATACAGTACATTTCCAATCCTTTTGAAGTAAGGCAGACTAAAAATTTCCACTACAAACGTTCTTGCTTAAGGGAAAAATTATACTCCACTTGAATTAGCTCATTCAATTGGGCTCTTAGATTAGTTAAACTTTTTACAAAAGTTAAAATTGCTTAGTTTTTTTTTGTTTCAGAGCTTTTTGTTTTTATAAACTACCAATATTATGAATTTTGTCAAAACAGCGCTATCTGGTAAGATCCTGTAACTGTACAGAAAATAGAGAACTGTTCTGAGGTTGCTCTGCTCATGATGGCAAAGATATTATGTGGTTTCTGAGCTCGTTGGCTGGTTATGAGCAGCTTGGAAGGTCAAGCGTATTGCCACAAAAATGACTAAAACATATTACATAGGGAGGATAGAGGCCATTTATTATGTAACCCCATCTTGGCCACCCCCTGTGCCATAGGATGTGCTTCATTAATATTCACAGTTCCATACAAAGGGAACTGGGAATTGCTCTCCATGGCTGTGCCTCCACCTAGTGGGATCTGGGATACACCTATGGGTGGTTCTACTAGGAAACAAATGATTAACCACACTGTTGCAGTAAAACAAAACTTTATATAACTGGAAACATGCAGAGTAAAATACAATTACATATCATACTAAAATCCAGATAAAGATAGTCACAGTCCCTTTCCCCCAAGAGCTATGAACTTCACCAAGTTAGGTCTGCCTGCCCAAATATCTCTTCTGATAGACAGAGGTAGTTGCTCCTACATAGCAGTCACACAGATAGCACATATCCCAACACCAGGGACACATGCTGGAGCCTTCCAATACCTTCCTTCAGATAGACTCACTGGGGCTTCACACAAAGCTGGTGCATGCATCCACAGAGCCTCCAAAGCTCAAGCCAAGCACCCAAAGCTTGACATGGACTGATTAAGATAAGGTTAAGATTAAGAAGCATTGGCAGAAGCAGGGCACAATGGAGCCCTTTACTTACTGCCTTGCCTATGGCACCCAATAAAGACATGCCTCACACTATATAGCGCTGTGTTCTGCACCCCGCATCAAATTGTAATCTGATGCAAGGTGTAGATTGCAGCCAAACTCCAGATGCAAATAATTTATAAATGAGCAATAAGCAGTATGTTTTGCACCCCTTTGAGGTTTTGCACTTGCATCTGGGTAGCTGTAAAGAATCCCCCAGTACATTTGCAGCAGGGCGGTTAGTGGTGCTGCCTTCCAGTGCAGGGGTCCTAGATTTGAATAACCAGGGATGAAAATAAATAGATGCAGTGCTAAATGTTAAAGGATAAGGAAAGTCATAATCACTTGGGGATGCCAAAAGTTAGACTGGTGCTCCTGTTTTCAGGAAACTGCATCTGCCCAGGGTTCTACTGGCAAACACCAAAGAGCAATACTCACCATGCTTCTTTCTTTGTGCAGGTACACATACCTCAACACAGGGGAGAAATAATTTGAAATGAAAATCTTGTGAAAACAAAGCATTAATTCACTACAAACGCATTGTCTGCATTTTCTACAGATGAAAACCCAAATGAGAATATATATTTAATTCAATGTGGGCAAAACATTTATTTTGAATAAAAATCACACATCATCCCATAAAGCCACTGATTTCATGTACATATACATTTGTCTGACCATATATTTTTATGACAGTCCATTGCTTTATGTAGGTAGATCTCACCGAATTCTCTATTGACAAATCATTTAATTTTGATGAAAATAATTTTACTGGGGACATATTCAAGGAAACAAACCATTTTATCTTTCACCATGCTCCCTTGCACAGGTCAATGCTATAAAATTGCTCCAGTTTATAGGTTGTTTTTCTCAAGCCCCTGGTCTTATTTCTCTTCTAATTTGAAGGCATAGCAGATATGAAACTGATTGAGTGCTTCCCAGCCCTCCCCTGACACAACACACCTTGCACTTGTCTCACTGCTAGCCATGGCTAGGTCAAACATTTCCCAGTGATCAATGGAGCAGATATTGAGCAGTTGATTAAGCTCCAATTATAAGCTCATGACTGCTTTCACCCTTAATCCTCCTTGGCTGACATGTGCTGTATTCTCCATAACTTATGCTGTCTTGATTGCTAAGGACCTATCTTTTCCATCAGGGCAGATTTACCATTGGCTGTCTGCATTCCCCTTAGTCTCCAGAGCTTCTTTAAATTATTCAGAAACTGAAGACCTATTTTTCCTTTAGATATTACCTGTGAAAATAATCAGTTAATAAATGTTTTAATTTAGGAAAATCCAGATATCAACAAGTAATACTATTCCTCTTCACCAGTCCGCAAAATTAAAAGAAAGCACTACATTGCCATTACATTTCTATCCCACTGGTGTATTGGGACTTTATTCAATTCAAATTTCCTTCTGGCGCAAGTTATATCAAGTGCCACCACTGAAATTGGAACCCAAAGACATTTCAAATTAATCCTGCCTTTTCTAGACAACGTTCAGGGGATTTTTGCATCTTCACTAATATCCAAAGACTTATATGTAGAAGAAATATTTGGATTATACAGAAGTGCAGATAATTTCAGTTTATGGCTTCTCCCTTATTTTTTCAGTGTAATGCACTGATGGCCCCTTGCAGAGAAGGACTTTGATTTTATTTATAGCCCAATGTAGACAACAGAGTTCAGTTCTATGGAAATGACACAATCTTTTATGTACAGCAACTTCCAGGGATACATCTGCATATGAACAAGCTGTGTCTACATTCTATTAACAAGCTCTCCAATCAAGCCACGCAAGATTAGGCTTTTTAAAGCATATTAATTTGTTTAATGAGGCATTTTAATTTGCCACTGAGGTGTGCAAGGTAATCACAAAACTTGCACATTATTTCTGATGTTTAACCCTAATGTAGTTTCATAATCTAATTCAATACGCTATCTATGGTGATGACTGTAAAGCACTGAGTACAATGGTGGGAAAGTATTACATAAGTCATCTCTGCAGCTTTGCATTATTTCTTCATTTTATAGAAAGTTTCATTAAATTAATTTCGATGATATTTTAAATAGCATGTTGGTTTTCTTTGTTTTTCAGGGCTAACGAAACAATTGCTTCTGTACCTTTTTGGGGGAATGTAATAAAAGTTGGTAACACAAAAAATATTCACAATATGAAGAGTTCTGCCTTTGTGAGAAAAACGTTCGTGTGAATTTAATACAGCTTTTGTGAACCTGGAAACTGTATACCGACCACTTCCAACAGGGAGGAATGTTTGGGAATTTTTTTAGTTTGCGCCAGTGCTCAGTGAATGTAATAAAATGTATTACTGAAAAAGTTATGTTGCTCCAAAAGACTATGACACCTTCAAGCTCTTCTTAAAAGGGGGCAATTACAATTCACAATGCAATAACAGTTCAAGGAAGAATATTACATTGCAAACTTTAATTCTTATTTGTGCAAATTGTTTTGCTTTTCGCAACTTTTATTCCCCCATTTGTATTTAAACAAATGTAACACTAATATGGGCTATCACAGGGTTGCCTGGCCCCAACTTATTTTCCTAGGGTACAGGTCCCCTTGGGGCAATAGCTTTACTGGGGCCTTGGTGATTACAGGCTCAATGGAAAAACCAGATGCTAAGGACACCAACAGCCAAAGAGGAAGCTGCCACTCCTTTCCCAGCACTACACCAGGTCGAGGTGTGTGTTCACAGTGCCACCTGGCCAATAGCAGGGGATATACAAATCTTTAACTAGGGACACATTTAACCCTAGTCATCCCTACATACACCCGGGGGGGGGGAATACATTTCGTCCCGACAATGTTGAAATAGAAAAATACCCAAATATCAACACATTGAAATATTAGTGCAACTTAGTCAGTACCATTGAACATCCACTTCGGGTATCCTCTCCAGAGGAAAGGTTAAAAGCATTGTATGAGCATTGTTAATATATTTTAATAAAATATGTTATCTTATGTATATTTTGAGGGCTTAAATTGAATTTGCTGCTGTGCCCAGTAACATCTAGTTATGCCATTGCTATGGGTTACTGCAGCTGGGTAAACTTTGTGCCTTTTATTGCATATGGGGGTAAGAAGAGAAGAGGGGGAGATAATAAAATGTAAGTGGGTGGGAATTGTAGAGTAACAGACAAAGTGTAGAGGAATGGAAGAAAACTGATGGAGGCCATTTGGTAAAGAGTAAAATGCAGATGTAATAAAGGGTATAGACTCTAAAGGAAGTAAGATAAAAAAGTAGTGCATTCACATGAGAAAAAGTAAGAATGGGGAGGAACAAAAAAAAAACATTTGCCATGATGAATAAGAAAGGGATAAAGCAAAAAACACATGACAAAAATGTGGGGAGGTAAGTAGACAGCTGGAGGGGCAATGTGTATGTGGAACAGAAGAGAGTAATGGAAGAACATAAGTGGGAAGTTAGGAAGCTACAGACATTGTAATGTCCTGTCCTCATGAGAGTGATAGGGCAGGTTAAAATGTATAACACTCAAATATCTGTTTTGACAATAAAAAGCAAAGATGCACAGACCATCATACCCCCAGAATCCTCTTTAGCTCTGACTTTTGTGATCCTATGCCCCTCTTTTCTTGCTACCCTTATTATTTCATCTTGATGTTCTTCCTTATGTTACTGCTCTTTTCAGATATCAAAATGCAACACACTCTCTCATACATGGGCTTGTTCTTTCAAATATAGCTCCTCAGCAAGGGGCTTGAGCAAATAAAAAATAAAGGATATAAATATCTCTGCTTTTAACCTTTCATATTCCCTGAGAGACAGACATGCAGTACACACTGACACATAACATTTTCCACAGTACAACAGGAGTATATGTGAATGTACAAACAATCAACAAACTGTACCTTCTCCTGCCTAGCGTATAGCTTATATTTTTATATTATGCTACTGTGTTAACTATATCATACATACATTTGTTATTTTGTGCTTTTGTGTGCTTGTCATACGGCCAGTTTCTTTCATAAATCATTTGGAATATTAGTTTTGTGGTACAGGAAAAATCTAGCAACCAAACAGAAAAGGATGGAATACATGGTTATACAAATCACCCTGGACTGTGAGTGAGTGTGTTTTTTGTTTTTATTTTATTGAATACTGATAAAATGTGTACTTAATTTCCACATGTTCCAACCTCTAGTTGTGTCTGACATAGTTCTCTGTAACTGATCATATTTTAGTAAAATTAAAATTGAATTCCACCCACCGACACTACATATACAATTGAGATTCTGGTGCTTGTCTTTATTATATGTAACCCCTTGGCAGCCTGTCTGCTGAAGGAGATGTAATGGAGTTGCAAAAAAAAAAAGACGTTATGTGGGTACATGCGGGTGTATTTCTCGCTGTCTCAGTCAGCCACACAAAAAGGAAAAAGTGTAACCGAGCAAGAGAGCACCATGTGGCCTTTATGTGCTTACCATGGTGTTATTGATGGAATGTAAATTCCCTAGGTAGCAGAATGATTCTATCTGATCTAATCCCACTATGTGCATCTATACCTGACTGCACAATAGTTATTACTGTGGTAGTAGAATGACCGTGTTAAAAAAAAAAAAAGACTCCAACCTTTGAATCCTCTAATATGTGACAGATCAGTCAGTAATGAAACATGATTGCGCAAATCAAGGAATGTTCAATAGGTTAAGAAGGTTATGAAAAAAGTATGTAGATGAACAGAAACTAATAATTATGAGTGTATGTTGAACCTTTCAAAATGTGTTTTGCTGAAGCCAAGATAACCTTTGATTTTCTACCTAGAGCTCAATCACATATTCTCCTTTTCCATTGCTCACTAGCATAAATTAGTAAATGAGAAATGGAAGGAGTATCTACTGAAATCTAAGATCATGCGATAAATCCTAAATAGTCTGCCTTTTAGTACTTTTTGAAGTACCTTTTTCATAATGTTTTCTAAAAGTACATTAAAGATAAAACAGAGTTTACAGTGTCTTCTACTTAGTATGAAGCTAGTGAGCAATGATGGCGGTATATTGCAATTGTGTTACCCATCTCTTGACAAACCCCAGAGTGGTTTGTGTATTTTTGCTTTAAACTATGTATTTGTAGGGTACATTTACTGTGTATGAATCAGAAGACCAGTTCTAGTACAACCATGAAAGGGGTTGTTTACCTTTAAGTAAATTTTTAGTATTGTGTAGAGGGTAATATTTAGAGACAATGGAGGTATTTAGCTTTTTAGTCAGCTTCTCTCCAATTTGCAAAACTACCATAGCAACCATGCACTGATTTGAATAAAGGACTGGAATATGAATAGGAGAGAACCCAATAGAAAGTGGAGTAAAAAAAACATTAGCAATAGAATTAAAGGGTTTGTTCACCTTCAAACAAGTTGTTGTTTTCAGATAGATCAACAGGAATAAAGACTTTTTCCAATTACTTTCTATTTTGTATTTGTGACCCTATTTCTAATGTTGAGGTGTAAAGTGTAATTTTTCACCTTCTAATTAAGCTCTGGGAGGGGGGTCGCCGACCCCCAAACTGTTCTAAATCGATACATTTAATGCATACATTTCTTATCTTTGTCCCTGCTGAGCAAAATCCCTGGGTTTCATTACAGGCAGCTGTTAGAATTAATACTATAGTTACTAATACCCCAGTGATGTTGGTTTATTTTTACCTACAGTAATGTGTTTGCCCTTTATTTAATCAAAATAAAGCCATTCATATTTGATAGGAATCAGCCTTTCCCTACCACTTTTTTTTCTGCTTCTCAGAATTGTGTCCAAACATTGCATTTCCTTCTTTATGAGCTCTTGCTCCTGTTCCTCTTTATCCATTTACAGGTTGGCAGGTTGAAATTAGTCACTGGCAGTTGACTTTGCAACATTCCTGGGCCTATAGTTTGAAAAGTTGTAAGGCACAGTAAATGCATCCCAAACGCCATTCATTTGTTTAATAGCAGTTAGAAATAAAAATCCATAATGCTTCTGCTGCAAGGTACTGTAATCCCAAAAAGTACTTTTTTTTTATATTTGGCACAGAAATGTGTTTTGTTTTTGCCTGAGGTAAGAAAGTTTTGTTACCATCTCAAGTGGCTGCAGTGCTGTAATCACAGACTTCTACGTTCTCTTTCAGGCTTGTTACATTTGCGTTTGGGGAGCAATGGCAAGAAGTTAATGGAATTATTTTATTGTAAATCAGGATTATCTTTTTTAGCTTGCGCTTCAGAGGGATTATCTGATACAAAGCTGCTTCTCATTCACATGAGATCCAATTTCCTATTACATCTGACTCATGTATAATACTGTATACATCACAGGACTTTGTATATGGGCAATGAATGCAGAATATGGTAAACAGAAGTGTAATGGTACAATGCTAACAATAACACTACACTGCATTAAAGGTGGACAGTTGGGTTATTTTTTTGTTGTTTTTTTTTTGTATTTTGCAGTGTCTTTACATAGTAAACCTTCATTCTCCAATGTCTGTAGATAGCAAACCAATCAGCAAGTAACATTTACCCTTCACCTTTTCAAAAGAATAGGGGGCTAAGGGGCAAGTCTGATATCGCCAGAGGTGCGACAAAACCAAAACATGAGAATGAAGATGAATGCAGTGAATAGGTACAGTGCTGCATAGACAATGATTTATGATTTAACTCTACAAGTAATTCAAACAAATAAATAAAACACATATTCAGGGTACAATACTAACATAGTAACATAGTAACATAGTAAGTTAGGCTGAAAAAAGACTCGCGTGCATCAAGCACAAACTTTTTTTTTGTTTTTGCCTAACTGCTAGTTGATCCAGAGGAAGGCAAAAAAA
>CM044445.1:59203555-59217396 GCA_024363595.1 Xenopus borealis
GTGTGCTACTCATACTAAACATAAACAAGTAGTATGTATCTGTATGTAACCATTGTGTATCTATCTCCTAAATGTACAATTTGTTTGATAAAGCTAATGAACATTAAGAAAGTATCAGTATTGATGTCAGAAACTGTTTATTTGTAACATGCAAAGTTAAGTTATTTGTGACTTATATTTTCATTTTCTAAAGTAAAGAACAGCAGGCAGATATTTCAGAGCCTTAATCCAGAAAATGTACTGTATAACATGCCATCCTATAAAATACAAACTGAATATTAGGGATTGAGGAGAGCAGTTTCCTGTTCCCTGCCATGAGGAAGCACAGGAAGTGACGAATAAAAGGACCTCCCCCCGCTCCAGCGCCCATTCTTTTTACTTCCTGTCGTGCAATACCCCCATGATGTACCAGCAGAGTCGCTCTCCTCTGTCTGAAGCTCCTCTGGCTGAGACTGGAAATTATGTGAGCCGCAGGAGAACCCGGGGGGCTTATGGCCGTACGTTGCATACATCGCTACATCGCTATAAGTCGCAATGCCATCTTGTTCACAGCACGTGCACAATAAAATACTGGTGTGCCCTATGACGTTGCGTCTACCCAAATGCACTGTGCTTAGGCGTGCACTTCCTGGTAAGGTTTAAAGGGACGGGTGGCACGAGACAAACAATTCAGCCATCTTTTATGCTGTCGGTCTGGCATCCTTAGTGCTGTGAGAAATAAAGCAGAGTGCTTGAATTAGTGCAATTCTGGTCCCAGATGTAAGTAGTTACCTGTGGATATGATTACGCTGGGAGCTCAGGTGATTTAAACTTATCTAACCTGTGGTGTGAATATCTTTTACAGGCATGAGTCACAGACGTTCACACTCAAGCTCCAGGGGTTAAGCATTTTCTAAGGAGAGAGCTTTTGGGACCAACTTCAAAAAAGTAAGTAACTTTCTATTCCTTCTACTTGCAGAAGCCCATCTCAGGAAAATGTGCAGGAAAGAAGTAAAAGCTCCAGGAGGGAGTGTGTGGCATGTGGAGAACCTGCCATGCTGGAAAAAAGGCTGTGTAAGAAATGCCTAACAGATGCCAGTAACCCAGCTACGAGTCAGTTGGATAACATTATGGATTGGATGCAATCCACCTTCAAGAAGTTCATGGCTACTATGGTAAAGGAAGTTACCGGAAAAGTAATGCATAATCTTAGTATACAAGGATGCATACCCACGGCCGGTGCTGGGACATCATCTGGACCAGCTAGATCAACAGAAGAAGGTGATTCCTGTTCTTCTAAAGGGGAAATCTCACATTCAGAAATAGAAGAATCCGAAGACACAGCCTTCGACATAGAGTTCATTGACCCTCTCATAAGACACATGAGAATCACGTTGCATCTAGACGAAGAGGAACCATTGCTGAAGGGAGATAAAATGTTCCAGTCTAAAGAAAAAAAAAAAAACTCAAGTGTTTCCAGTTCATGGAGTAATTGTCAAGATGCTGGAAACAGAATGGGAAACCCCGGATAAAAAAAAATGGGGGAATCCAAAATAATTTATAAAATGTTCCCTTTTTCAGAAAAAGATGTAAAATCTTGGGATGCTGTCCCAAAGGTTGATGCAGCAATTACCAGAGTGGCAAGGCGTACAACACTGCCAGTGGATGAGGGAGTTTCCCTGAAAGACGCCATGGAGAGAAGACAAGACGCCATTCTGAGAAAGTCGTACCTGATTGGGGGTAAATCTTGCAAAACAGCTGTAACAATTACATCACTCTCCAGGGCAAACAGTATTTGGATCTCATACTGTATGTCGAGAAAGCTGTCAAAGAAGGAGCAGATCAAGAAAAGATCCTGGATTTAATTCAGCACATCAAAACAGCAAAAATTTTGCATCTGAAAATTGGCAGCCAGATCCATGGGTCTGGCAGTGGCGGCCAGAAGAGCTCTGTGGTTATGCCACTGGCATGCGAACGCACAGTCCAAACACAATCTATGCTCTTTGCCCTTTAAAGGAGAATTCCTTTTTGGAGAAAGGCTGGATCAAATAATTTCCAAGGCCTCAGCTGGAAAATCAGCTTTTCTCCCTCAGGATAGGAAAGACAGGAGAAAGTTTCCAAGCCAGAAACCTTCATTTCATGATGTTAAGCAACACAAACCAGGAAAGCCCGTTGTCCGTCAGCCATGGAGATTTCGCAACCAGGACAAAAGGGGTCAGAAAACCGAAAAGAAAACAGCATGATGGTGCGCGAGCCCCTCTGTCCCAAGTAGGTGGCAGACTAAGGGCATTTGGGACAGTGTGGGCTCAGCATGTGGAAGATTCATGGGTCCTCAACATGATTTTGGAAGGTTATGCTTTGGAACTGAGAACAGAGAAAATTTGTGTCGTCAGACAGACAGAGGTCAATACAAACCACATAAGCTCTCCACTCCAGATCTCTTAGAGAAGGGAGTCATAGAAGAAGTTCCAAAAAGAAACAGATACTCATTTGTTCCTCAGACGAAAACACAGCGGGTTACTTCGGGTTATATAACCTGAAAAGTCTCAACAAAAACCTGCATGTAAGAACATTCAAGATGGAGTCCATCCGAACTATCGCAATGCATATTTGCCATGGAGACTGGATGGCAAAGATCGACCTGATGGACCCTTACTTACATATTTCCATTTGGGAACCCCAAAGGAGGTTTCTAAGTTTCCTCATTTTGGGGAGACATTTCTAATACAAGACGGTTCCATTTGGTCTAGCTACAGTGCGCAGGGTGTTCACGAAAATCCTGGCACCTCTTCTGGCACACCTTGTGTGAGAGGGATTCAAATCTTTGCATATCTGGATGATCTGTTCATAAAGACTGCTTCCTGCCATCTATTAACAGAACACCTCAGGGTAGTTGTAACTACTCTGCAGGATTGGGGTTGGCTCATCAACTGGGATAAATCTCTTCTAAATCAGAAAATAGTGTTTCTGGGGACAACGATCGACACAAGAGAAGGTCATTTGAGTCTCCCACCAGAGAAGATATCAGACATTCAATCCCAAGTTCGGCAAGGTTTCAGTGACATTGTACCAACGAGTCCTCGGGAAATTGATTTCCACAATAGACTCGATAAAATGGAGCAGGATCCACACAAGAACACTCCAAAGGGAGTTCTTGGCACAATGGAACCGGGATTATTCTAACCGAATCAGATCATTTCAATGTTAGAGTAGACAATATTATCCCTTAACTGGTGGTTGGAAGATCAGAATTTGAAAAAAACTATTTCTTTCATGGCAAAAGTTGTGGAAACCATCACCACAGATGCCAACAGAGTGGGCTGGGGAGCCCATTGCGGGAGCCTCACATGTCAAGGCCTTTGGTCAAAGGAACCAAAAGTTCTCATGAAGATCAGGACAGACAAGGCGAACGTGGTCATTGTTACCCCCTGGTGGCCCAGAAGGCCTTGGTTCCCAATATTAATTCAGCTCAAGCAGGAAGACCCTTTCCACCTTCCGGTACTTCCAACAATTCTGCACCAGGGGACGGTGCTACATCCCAATCCAGGTCATTGGGCCTTAGCAGCTTGTAAACTGAAAGGCTAAGATTAAATCAGTTGGGTCTGTCCAACTCTACAATATCCACAATCCTAGCCTCAAAGAAAAAATCCACTCATCTTAAATACACAAGAACCTGGGAGGCCTTTCAGGAATGGTGAAAATGAGGAGTTATGATCCTCTCAGGATATCAGAGGTCACCATCATTGAATTCCTACAAGCAGGGATTGAATGCAACTTAAGCATTTCTACTCTTAAAGGACAGGTGACAGCAATATCAGCGCATAATTTCCCCTGGGCGTCGGGAGACTTAATGAAAAAAAATTTCCAGGTATTGAAAAGCTAGCATCCGGTCATAAGATCAGAAGTACCACCTTGGGACCTCTCTCTGGTCCTGAACACTTTAATAGAGCATCCTTTTGAACCATTGGAGGAGGTATAACTATGAAGATTCTCATTCATCCAGGTCATGGTATATATATATATATATATATATATATATATATAAAGTAACTCAAAGCAACTGGACTTGCTGAGATATTTTAATGAAGACGTTTCCCTGCTCATCCAATCAGCTTCTTCAGTTCAACTGACTGGTGTAGGGGAGTTCTCGGCAAATAGACTCTTCCAACAATCCAATCACAATGGCACACTGCAATTCTTCAGAGAGGTGACATTTGAAATTCACAGTGGTCTTGATTCTGTATAGTTACAGTGATAGAATAACCAATGTGTAATGCAACTCCTAGACACAGGTGTTACTTGTGAGAGTTGCATGAATGTTAAGGTGGAGAAACCATCCCTGAACAGAGGCGGGGGCCTTCGACACCACCTGTCTGCTACATACAATGCTGTTCTCTGTTCCCCGGCGGTTTCAGAACTCTTGACACATCCATTCATGCAGCTCTCACAAGTAACACCTGTGTCTAGGAGTTGCATGACACATTGGTTATTCTATCACTGTAACTACACAGAATCAAGACCACTGTGAATTTCAAATGTCACCTCTCTGAAGAGTTGCAGTGTGATATTGTGATTGGATTGTTGGAAGAGTCTATTTGCCGAGAACTCCCCTACACCAGTCAGTTGAACTGAAGAAGCTGCTTGGATGAGCAGTGAAACGTCTTCATTAAAATATCTCAGCAAGTCCAGTTGCTTTGAGTTACTTTTTATATATACATTGGAGGAGGCATCTCTGAAACATTTTTGCCGCAAGACGGTTTTTCTATTGGCCATCACATCTGACAGGAGAGTAGGAAAATTACATCCATTATCCATGAAACCATCTAAACTATCCTTCTTTCTGGAGGAACGGCATACTCATTACAGACAACACCAGGACCAGTAAAAAAAGCGCACTCTACCAGAGGGATAGTGGCATCCTGGGCACTCCAAGCCCAGGTATCTTCGGAAGAGATTTGCAGAGCAGCCACATGGTCTTCCCTTTGCACATTCTGTAAACATTACAAGTTTGACACATTTTCTATAGACCTAGCCTGTTTTGGGCGTTCTGTTTTGGAGGCGGCTACTGCTGAATAAAATTAATATTTGCAAGGCATTCATTATCTTGTATCCCTCCCTAAATAAGAAAGCTTTTTAAGTCCCTTTGTGTGCCCACTGCCATGTGGAAGGAACAGGAAAACTGAAAATCATATACTTACTTTGATTTTCATTTCCTGGACTGGTAACATGGCAGTGGGAAGGGGCTTCCCTTCCAGGGTTATTACACTCAGTCAGAAAGAGAATAGGCGCTGGAGCGGGGTTGAGGTCCTTTTATTCGTCGCTTCCTGTGCCTTCCTCACGGCAGGAGGGGATTAACACTTTGTGTGCCCACTGCCATGTTCCAGTCCAGGAAACGAAAATCTCAGTAAGTATGATATGATTTTCAGTTATCAGTGCTGTAGAGTCTGCATGTGATCAGCAGATGGAAGGGCACATGGGCAGACTCAGGAATAGCACATGCAGAGGAAGTGTTACAGCAGTGACTGGAGATCTGAGAGTGTATAAAAGGAGTTACAGGTACCTGTGGATGTGTGTCTGTCTTGGACCAGGTAGCAGGACTGCAGCAGTGCAAGGACACGCCCACAATTTACTGAGCAGGAAAAAGAGCAGAGCCAGAGCAGCTGAGGGTGGGGACACGCCTACTTGTTTTTGTGCAGGGGAAGTAGCAGAGCCAGAACAGGGGAGCCGCAGAATGGGCAGAATAGAATTGAACTGGAAAAAAAGAGCTAAGAGGCCTCCAGCACCAGAAGCAGGCAATGGACAGAGGATTATTCAGGCTGCTGTGGAATTCTATTCCTGATGAGTCCAGCTAATAGGTGAGCAACTGAACCAACCAAGTCTTGATGCTATCAGTGCATCATAAACCCTTGCTGTCCTAGGAGTTAAAGGCGTCTTCCAGTTTCGTTTGCATCTTGCATTATAGACAGTTCTGGCCACAAATTTGAACTGCCCTACCAGCAGCATACCTTCTTTTTCTTCTCAGATGGCTCCACCTTGACTTTTATATATTGGGAAGCAGTTAATAAAGACAAGTTTTTAGCAATTATTTAGCGACAGTCTACAATGGACACTAAAGTTTCATTGGCACTAGTTTAAGAACTCATTGTAGACACTACACTTATTAAGTGCCTCCTGCTGTCCCAAATACTGCCAACACTCCCTGCTGTTCTCATCTCATAACCAGAACCTGTTACAATCTGTGGATTTGGTTCCAGTGACCCAAGTGACTGTAAAAACTGGTCTCAAGAGTGATGCAAATATATAATCCAGTATTTACTTCAGTTTGTCCTCTCATATTAAAGTGAAGTTAATGGCACTAATCCTGTTAGGATATGTTAGGTTTACTTTGTATTGTTGTTGTGTTGAACGTTGCTATATGTTAATGAAAGAAAAAGGGGTTATTCAAACTTCTTCCTAAGTGAAATAAGAAATAGAAGTTAACTGTGATTCTGTGAGTCATTAAGCATGTTATGTCGAGTGCCTAGTGTATGCCTATATCAAGTAATATTATATGCAGAATATTCAGACATTGCTGTGAATGTTAACAGTGGAGTTTATGTCTGTTGGCTACACAAATAAGTTAATTACTTTCTGTGGAAAACCAGTAAACTGCAGTTAAGATTCCAGTGTTTTTTTTTTTTTTTTTTAAATCACAATTCATTTAGTAAATCAGCAACTGTGAACCTAACAAGGATTTTAACTCCTTTATAAAGAGAGGCAACAAAGAGGAAAAGCATACAAAAGTGCCATATTTGGAGAGTGGGTTGTGACATAATCCTTACACACATAGATGCTGATTATTTTTGTCTTCCTCCTAATCAGTTTGTTTTTCTTTGTGCTACTCATTGAGATGTAATCTGAAACAAACTAATCACTGACGACAATAAAGGACAGTAGATGTTTAATGATGTTTGTTCAAAGAGATGTAATTTCATTTTAGATCCTGCAAAGTATATAAATATAATGGGTGGGTGGATGATTTTACAATATAAAATAAATACTAGACTGCAAGAAAAATCATAAGTGACAAAATAATGGCCAAGTGCAAAAAATTCTACAAAATCAGTGTGACAACACAATGCCCAGTGCAACAACTTGTTCTGTAATTAAAAGCTTTCTCGCCAACATAAAGGGACCATACTGTCCCCATGAAAACATAATGCTATATATGAGCAGCATATGACTTTCAACCCCATGTTATCTTAACATTTGGCAATCGCTCTAGTCCATCTCTTCTCATAGATATTAACCTCTGTTCAAAGAGAAGAATCCCAGAGGATTAAAAATGGGTCAGGAACATCATAAAGCATATTGATTGCCCCATCATTCTTTGACTCATATTTGATTGAATTCCTGCTTTGATAAGATTTCTTTATGGAAATAAAGGCTATACAGGCTAGCTCCAGAGAAATGCATAGAGTGCACTCCTTAATACATATGTAGGACAATACCCTCTGGCCCTTTGATTTCTCTGTGTTCCTGTTTTGAGCAGATGAATCTTGCCACATAATAATAACAAGGTTCCCAGGCAGTAAAGAGACACAAGTCTTTCTCCAGGCTAAGTCATCTTTGTCTAACTCTTCTTTATAGCCATTTCTATGTGAGAGACCGAGCCTATTCTGAGATTAACCTCCTTTTTCTCTTACCTGAGAAACTGTTCTCTTAAATGGATACTTCTAGCAGAAGGTTTTACAAGATTGTTGTTCAAGTGATCCCCTAAAGCAAGATATGGGATGATAAAAGGGATGGAGTCAGTCTGTGTGAAATTATACAGACACACATGCTTTATCTATATTGTTTGTTAAAATGCCCGAATGTGAATAATCTGAATTTGTTGGCAGCTGTAATCCGTTGCACATATCTCACTATCAGCTCAGGCTATAATAAGACAGGATATGTTAATAGGAAGATTTCCAGCTCTCATCTGATACACTTTTCCTAGCAAACAGCCATTACTCATCTCAACTCCTTAATATAGAACAGCTTCTCCTGACTAAAACAATGATTAGGAACAAGTTGATTCTGTGTGTGTTTAGCCAAGGGATATACATAATCACATAGTAGAGTTTCTCCCAATGCCAAGCTGGTCTTTCATTAAAAATATTCAGAGAGAGAAGACAACTGCCAGCTTTAACAAATATACACTGTAGGGCTTGCACGGCAATAAAAACAATGAGATTTGTGAAGATGGATATTCAGAGATTAGACAAACCGTGGTTAGTCTAGTCTTTCACCAGGAGGTGTGTAAGTGATGGCTACAGAGGGAATTAAAATGCATTTAGAAGTTATGTGGGCAGCCCAGAGGGTAGGAGAAAGGTATAATAATGCAATAAAAATAAGGTAGAATTAAACCATATTACTCACGAACATGTCTCATACCGAGTGTACTGTTAGAACTGGCCTCTTAAACATGAATGCCGTTTTATTGCGAGCCCCTGCTGCTTATTTTCTGAGTACATTAAGGAAATGTGTACTTAAAGAGAAGCTGAGAGCCTGAATGCAGTTTCACTGTTCCCATTAAATTGTGCCGATCTGTGTATGCTTTCTTCCCTGCTGTTTAGCTCTTTTACTATCGGGGCTGCAGCAACAAAGCAAATAGATATATAGGATTTAGAATGTGCTTTTACTTCCTCACTACTCTCAAATGGCCCAAATATAGTCAATTTCAAGATTTCCATAATTTGCATATTAAGAATGGAGAAATGCAAATGTGTCAGGTTGATTCAAGATTATACAATATATTAACATGCAGTGTGTTAAAGGGGTTTAAAATGCAAATGTTAAACTGTATAGCTTTGTATTTTTTTTTTTACATAACCTAGACAATCTTGCCCCGTATAAGTGGCTTGAGAGTGAAACTTAAATATTATATATATTTGTCCTAAAAGCACTTCAAAGCATAGAGCGGAGATTAAATGTTGTCTCGGGTCTTCCAAGTTTTTGTAGAGTTCTAGATTGAATGTTTTTTTTGCCAGACTGCTTCTACTATAGATTGGCCAAATAGTGGCTCCTTCAAGCAGTATATGCTCAAGTTAGAACAGGAAAACATTCAAGAAACATAGTTATTCTTTTCCACCCTCAGTACAGTTTTAACAACCTGTTAGAATTATGACCGTATCCAATGAAATGGGAGGTTCACCTTTACGTTATCTTTTAGTATGGTATAGAATGTCTGCCTTCCTCCTGCACCTTGTTCACAGTTGGGCACTGCTGGTCCACTTGATGAAGAAGAAACCTGGAGCTACCGACACCTCCATACCAGCAGATAACTCCAGGGTTCCCACAGTGGTCTGCAAGAATTGGTGCAGCTCAAAATAATCTGATGCACACATCACTCTCACAATGAACACCAGAAATTATGCCAAGCAGTTCAATACATGTGAAAGCGCAAGCACAGCAGATGTTGCAAACACATGGAAATATGATGTATGCTTATACATGATACATCAGCTATAACTGTGTTAATTTTGATGGACTGGACACAATTGCATCAGACAAGGTTTCCCCTGGTGACCTCAATGGCATTATAATTCTGGGAAAAATGTTGCATTGTGTGTAAAAAATAAAATGGGAATTGCATTCAGAAGTGCACTTTGGACACTGTATCTACAGTAAGGAAATATCACCTAAAATCTTTGATTGTGACCTCAGTCAGTTGCCAGTGTATCACAAAGCTTATTTATTATCTGTAATTCAAACAACAAGGTCATATCTGCTGACACGTACTGTATAGGATGTACAAAAAACAGACTTTCCCCATACATCACTGTCACTCTCTTCCAGTGTAGATGGCTTGAGGGCAAAATGTCATACCAAATCTGTGTTTTTCTATGGTAAATCTTACAACATTCAAAATGAAACTAAAGAATTAGATGGGGCTATATTTGATGCCCCAGACAGAAGCAATCAGGGTCACAAAAGACCACTGTCATTTCAATTTAGTCACTGGATGCAGACATTTGTAGGACGTCAGGGTAGGATTTTCTTCCTTGTGGAAATAAGTTGAAACTTTAGAGGCAACCTTTAGTAAAATCTCAAGTGAGGTTCACTATTAGGGTTGCCACCCTTTCTGGAAAAAAAATACCGGCATTCCTAAATTTTTATGGTTTTTCCATATAAATATCATTGGCATCAAGCAACATTTTTACTGGCCAGGCCGGCAAATTACCAGCCAGGTGGCAACCCTACTCACCATATAAATGCGATAAAAACAGGTCAGCCCCTGCCATTTATTGCATGTATGCACACAATCTCACCACAATGTCAGTCATGTAGAGAGCATGTGAACAGACATGCAAAACAAAAACATGCAAAATAAAAAAAATATGCCTACCTTTTACAAAGAGGCATATTAACAGGAAATATTTTTTTTAAAAATTCATTAGTATACCACAAAAAAAACACCAAGACAAATGAAACTCCGCTTGCACACCTTTTCCATCATGCAGAGCTCGATTTCTCCTCCCTGGCTATCTCCTATAAGGAAGGCAGGGAGGAGAAATCAAGCACCCCATGATGGATCGTCTTTTCTGAAGAGGCGTGCAAGCGGAATTTCGGTAAATTATTTCTTAAAAAAAGCTTGCGATTTTAAAGTTTAATTTGTTAATTTGGTGTTTTTTTCGTGGTATACTAACGATTTCATGTTACTGGTCCTTTAAATTGTGTTAAAGGCCAATCGATGAACATATAGTTTAACTAAATCATTAAATGCTGGTGCTGAGAGTGACAACCATTTACAGGTGTGGGACCTGTTATCCAGAGAGCTCTGTACCTGGGGTTTTCCTGATAAAAGATATTTCTGTAATTTGGAATGCCAGAACTTGTCTGCTAAAAATCATTTAGGCATTGATTAAACCAAATAGGATTGTTGTGCCTCCATTAAGCATTAATTATATCCTAGTAGGGATCAAGTACAAGGTACGGTTTTATTATTACAGAGAAAAAGGAAAATCGGTTTTTAAAAATGTGAATTATTTGATTTAAATTAAAGGGCAAAGAAAGTCTAAAATAGAATAAGGCTAGAAATGCTGTATTTTGTATACTAAACATAAACATGAACTTACTGCACCACAAGCCTAATCAAACAAATGATTTATGCTTTCAAAGTTGGCCACAGGGGGCTGTCATCTTGTAACTTTGTTATACAGATGCAGTCACTTGGATTTGTAAGTTAAATGCGTCGTGACTCAGGGCTAATTGAAGAAACTGTGTTATCTAAAAAGTTATCTTAACTCATTTAATGCATTTAACCTTTTCATTAGCATACCAAAGCACCATTGTTTTCAATGGTGAACTCTTTAATTGGATGGGATGCTGTGACACAATATTCTGTGCTAAGTGGGATAAATGGGATAAATGAGTTAAGTTGTTCTGTGTCAAATGTACAATCCAAAGTGGCTTCATCTGTACATCATACTAAAGGTTAATATAAAGGAGAAGGAATTTAATTTAAAGGAGAAGGAAAGGCTTGAAGCACTTGGGGGTACAAAACGTTAGGCACCCCAACTGATTTTATTGACTTACCTGAAACCCCGGGCTGGTGCTCCTATCAGCAGAAATCTGCACCGGCCCAGAATTATACCAGTGAGCACCACAGCGCGATTAACTTCTGTTTTCGTTTTCCCCGGACCAACGCATGCCCAGTTTAACAAAAAAGCAGACTTTTTAGTTAGTTTGGCTTTTTGTTCTTCTGCGCATGCGCAGCCACACAAAGACAGAAGAAGAAGGAAGTAGATCTCTCTGTGGTGCTCACTGGTATAATCCCCGGGCCGGTGCAGATTTCTGCTGATAGGAGCCCTGGCCCGGGGTTTCAGGTAGGTAGATACAATCACTTGGGGTGCATAACGTTTGACACCCCCAAGTGACTCCAGCCTTTCCTTCTCATTAAAAAAAAAAAGTGCTGCATTGTTGCCAATAGTAGTATATGTTTTGCTTTTGGTGGAGAAGTAAGCACCAATTGGATACTAGTCTGAGATAAGGCAAAAGCTACATATAAATTCAGGGCTTATCAAAATGTATAGTTATCTATGCTTTATAATATTAGACACATCCTGCAGACTGGGTTTTGTTTTTCCATCCTACAACTATTGATCCATTTTTACTTTAATAAGCACCACATTGGTCCTACACTATTCCGGTGCTACGTGTGCCTGCAGTAATTGGCAAAGCACTCCCCCTCCTTGCTAGCAAACTAATAGAGGAATTGCGGTTGTGCTAAAGGGGTAACATTGTTTTGTACTATTCTTGCTAAATTGGCCCCATCTCATGGTGCAGAGGCTGAGAGTATAAATCATTACAAACAATAACAGGGGATCTTTCTTTCTGCTAATAATCCTGGTTTATGTACACCCCTCCTTGCTTTTTCTTGTTTGTGTCACATCTAATTATTCTCCAGTGTAGATATCAATTGCATATGTAATATATTGAACGTTTTGCTGTTTGCATTGCTAACATATTATATTTGCACTTCCTGGAATAATTGATTAAATCCCACATAAAGAGCATACATGTGATACAGTGGAATTATTTCCAATATATATATATATTATCCGTGGTGCCCGCACATCTGACGTTTTCGAGACGGAGGTGCTGGATCAACGAGTGGTTGCATAGAGAAAGAAGGATCCGCACACTCCTTGTTCAAATGCTTGTTTGTATTTATTTAATGAAACATCCAACGTTTCGATCCCTCCCATCCTTGAAAAAGATATTCTCTCTCTCTCTCTCTCTCTCTCTCTCTCTCTCTCGTGGCAATTTGGCCCAGCGGATGAAATTTGACAGTGTGCCCTTTGCCTGCTTTTTCTCAAGGCTGAGTCATTTATCATGCAAAGCAAGCACAGCATGGACAGACGGAATGTTAACTCCATTGATGTATTGATTCAAAGTATAATCCAGATTCATAGTAAATTCCAAGTGCAATATCGGTCACATGCCCACATGTTTAGAAAATACAATACATCTATGGTTTTCTGAACACAGGAAGGCTTATATTTGTGTTAACTGGAAGGTGCCCTCCAAAGAATTCTCTGACATTTACAGTCTGATTGCTTCATTTCAAGGGTTTTGTGACATCTGCAGCGAACGCAATGTGATTATTACAATTTAATGTCATATCTTTTAATAATGAGCGCAGTAAATAAGCATTATAGGGCAGTCTATTTCTTGGGGGTGAATGGTAACAGATTATTATTTTGCTACATCAAACAGGCAGCAAATTCCTCTAATTACAGTCTGGGTATTCCAAATTACAATATTGCTGTGACTATGCCAGCTGAATATAGTGTGTCATGTGGCACATTCAGCATTTTATCCTGCTGTAAATCAGTCTTCACACTATGGTGTTTTCAGATGCACATCACCATAGCCAACCACCCTGTTTACCAAACATTGTTAGGAAAGTTGGGGTTAAAAAGCTTCAGAATAGGGAGTGAGGCGAACAAGAAAAAAATTCTGTACAGTAACATGTCAGTCGTATACAAAAACAGGATAATGAAATAATAAAAATAATGTGTACCATAATATGAAAAAAAAAATCTGAATACAATATAAGTGAAATATACTTGATACAATCATATAACTCATTCATTCAATCTGAGAAAATTCCTGACTAATAACTTTTGCCTGGCTGTCTCATGACCCCAAGACCTCAAATTCCTTTAGTGAAATAGCCATATATATTTATTGTACAGTGCTGTGTAATAGAATAAATGTTAATAGTAATAATGATAATATCCAATCATTCCACTAACGTCCAGAAATCAAACAACGCTATAGTTGAAGCAAAACACTATAGACTCATAAGGCTGGGGACAGACAGGGAGATT
>CM044445.1:59220503-59230503 GCA_024363595.1 Xenopus borealis
CTTTTTCAGTAAGAAGTTTTATTACGTTTACTGCGTATTGGAGCAAACCATAAAATTCGCAAACGGTCTTCCAGTATCAGAAGTTTCCGGGTTTGCAAAAGCTATATTAAATTCGCACAACTTTTATTGTAAGCAAACTGTACAAAAAGATCAGGCACTCAGATTCTTTGATTGAAGAAAAAAATCTTATTATGTATATTTAATGAAAAAAGGATTCTTTGCTTTTTTTAAAAAAAAAATAAACAAAGTGCAGTTTCAGAGAAAATGCAATTATTTAAACAATTTCAAGAAAATTCTTGTCTGCCCCGTAGTTTTGTAGCCTTAAATTTTTACAACTATATTCCATCCATATATTTTTTATGATGTGACTAATTCCATCTTGTATTTTGGTTTTGGTTTATCCTTGTGGAAATTGTACACTTCAGAATACACTTCAGATTTTGGAGATGTGATTTTTTCCAAGTGATATAATGTTAACTTGCCACTTCCAGCAGCCAGCATCTAAAAAGGTACATTGTTTTAGGAATCTTTGACATTTGAAATTTATAGGACGTACTTTAGATTACATTTTGCTGCATAAATACAAATATTTTGTTCTAGGCAGAGATTCTTATGAAGTTATGCTCCACTTTACTACACTGTCAAGGCATATAAAGTTGAAGGCTTATGAAATAAGAACTGTGTAACAGATAAAATAAATCAAATGATTTCCAAGCCCCTGATTAAATTATTTTTGTCTCAGAATATAAAATTTATTTTTCCCCAAACCCAACTTTTTTGGAAGAACTGCAGTAACAATATCAGCTTTTATAAAATGAAAATCACAGCTAGGGGCAGATGCATTAAGGTTTAAGAAACTTGCGCTCACAAGTGGAGTTCCATTTATTGCTTTTTCGTGCATGGCATGCTTTTTCTCAATTTCTTTAGTGCAAAGTTTTTTTTTCCCCGCTTGCCCAAGCAGACCATTGGTTTGTATAGTTCTAACCATTTCAGGTCAGTAGGCAAAGTTAAGAAGAACTCAAGTTGGGAAAAGCAATATTGCTTAACTGTTAAGGACATGAAAACGTTCTGACCAATGGGGGAAAACTGCATTCAAGACAGAGCTGTGCAAGACACTAGGAAATTGTATTATAGAGTCATCTATTAAAAACAGAAACGTGTTCCTTTGAATTGACAGGGTTTCCATTTTGAATTGACAGGGTTGACTCACGTATCTAGATACCACCTAAATAAGATATAGAGGTACAATTATCAAAAGTCCAATTTCAAATTCATGTGAGTTTTTTTTTTAAAACTACTTTAAATTTGAATATACTCAAAATTGGATAGGGGGTTATTTATCAAAGAAATTGAATAGCTTTTACCGACTCAAATACTCGATTCCAATTCCACTAAACTCGTTTTAAAGTGGACCCGTCACCCAGACACAAAAATCTGTATAATAAAAGTCCTTTTCAAATTAAACATGAAATACAATTTAAAATTTTTATTAAAGCATTCATAACTGTTTTAAGCTCATTTAAAAATCTCAGCTGTCAATCAAATATTGTCTGCCACTCCTCTATGCCTTAGGCTTGCTATAATTATGAATTCCCAGACTGAAGAAAACAAGATTAAAATAATTTCTATAGTGTAATTAATGTTCATTTTGCTTGACTAATTTGATAAAATTGGATTTTGAATATTTTTTTGGGGTGACGGGTGCACTTTAAGTTTGTTCTCAGAAAAAACCTTGAATGTCAGGAAGGCTACTAATATGTCTAAATTGGTTTGAGGTGGTGAACAGTCAAATTTTTGTTCTTTAAGGGCCATACTATGATAAATCTCGAAATTCAAATTAAGTTTGGATAATTCCCAATTCGAATGAGAGTTTTGACACAAATAAAATTACAAAATTTTAATTCTAATTTGACCTTTAATAAATCTGCCCCTATACAGTATGTTGAACATGTTAAGTTTCCTGACACCTGGGAAATGAGGTCTGAAAAGACACAAATGGGGTAATTTACTTTTAGCTGGGACAGAAATTCAGCTAAAGGGTGCAGAGAACTCACCGCTTGTTCTCAGCCACAGGACACTTCTGCCCAAGGGAATGGCTTCACTGTCATCTCACGCTGGATAAAAATATCTGGCACAAGTTGTTTACCTTGACATGGTTACTTTGTAAGTGTATTTTTATTTGAATGTGAAAACGTTATACAAATCAAAAGGAACTTTACTAAAAATGCAACAAACAGTGGCCATGAATAAGTAGCAAACATGTTTAGCCTTTTCTTTCTCTGTTGGCAGAATCTTAACAAGATTAGTAAAAGTAAAAGGAGCTACAATACCTGGCATTAGATAAACAACTTTAGTGTATGCATTCCCAGTCGTGTAACTACCAGGTAGGGGGCACCACCAATGAGGAGAGTTGAGAAAATAGCCTCAGGCAGCTACAGCACCCTGCATCGATTTGAGCACCTCGGGGGGTAGCATAGGGGGGTGCACCCAAGTAGTGCAAGAGTATTCAACTGTTAAAGTTATTAAACTGTACATTCCTCTTGTAATTACAATTGTAGAAAGTGGCTTGTGCAAAATGATACAGTTACCAATAGAAACCAAGTAAAAATAGCTTTTAGCTCAGTTTAGTTCAGTGCCACTACTGAAAGCAGGTGTCTGGTTGGTATCGGATGCAGTACTGGTGCAAAAGTGTTTATTTCTTTATATATTCAACACTAAATATATAAATAACTAAATACTTTCAGTAAGCAGACTGCAATGAGTGTCAGAATGGTTAGATTATCACAAACTTAAACATATACAGCTTATGTGTTCCCGGTCTGTCTGTCTCCCTCACCCGGAGGATGTTTTGGCCTTTCTAATGAACTAGACACCATCTGCTTGGCATCCCTCCTCATCCCTCGACAAGCATCATATACAGCTTTTTCTGTATTTTGGCGGGGAGAAACATTTCAATCATATTTAATTGCTCACGACTGTAACTGAGGATAGACATGCTTTCAATATTTTGTCTTTTTGTTTTTTCAAGGTCCAGAAGTGTGTTTGATTCATAGCCATCTGATCAGCATATTTATACACTGATTTTTATTTGCATTACTGCCTGGCCTCAGTGATCTTCTCAATTAGACCAACAAAGCTATTCAATTCTTTGCCTTTTGATTGCAAACACTACACCTCTGTGTTGATAGATCCATGGGAATCGTTCCCAGCACAAATGGTGAGAGATAATATTGTAACAGAATTTAAATTTGAGACAGGACCCCACTAGTTACCAGCTGAATTTACAGTTTTCAATATTGCGCTCTTTCCCCTAGAATCCTGGACCCCCAGACCCTGCTGACATTGTGGATGCCTCCTCGTGTCCATTAATTTCTCTTTTTTAAGAAACAGAATTAAAATAATATTGTATTTTCAACATGTGCAACAGATTGTACAGCTTGTTTACTATATGAATACCTTTCAAGATCTTTCCTTCACAAGCCTAAGTAGACACATGTGTTAATGTTTATTATCATCACTATTACTAATGGAAATGGATACAAGGTATATACTTAATGGAAATAGGTAAGTGCATAATGATAAACCCAAAGCCCCTTGCTGGTTTAAATTTCCTGTGACATTCATGGACTAAAAATATATCACTGTGAGCTTTCGATTGCTTTTAAAATGTAAAAGGATTTTATGTGTAATTCCCTGTTATTATTCCATTTAAATGCATTACATAGAATAAACTGAATATAAGCAAAGCCTTAAACACCTTATAGTCAAATTCTCCAATGAGTCCACTAATAGTCTTTACTAATCATAAAGACTGTTAGAATAGACATTTACCCCACTGATGTAATACAAATGTAAGATTTACTTGTTTCTATTAACCCTTAGCAACCAATCAAATGTTTGTTTTCAAGTGCTGATTGGTTGCAATGGGTTACTAGCCAAGTAGCAAAGGCTATTTATTACATTACCCTCATAATAATGTATTAGATATCTGTGTCACTCATTTGTGTATTCACAGCCTAAATGGTTTTCTAACACTAAAGTAAAATGGTTTGGTTATACTTCTTTTAAGAAAGTGTCTTTTGTAAAACGGGTTTATAATATTATTTGCCATTATTCCCCTTCTCAGTTTTACCTTTGTTCGCCTCTTTGCCATTTTTGCAAATCAATTGTTTGTAGGAAAAGTTGGTGAAACATGAAACCTC
Source organism: Xenopus borealis (assembly GCA_024363595.1). Classification (NCBI taxonomy): domain Eukaryota; kingdom Metazoa; phylum Chordata; class Amphibia; order Anura; family Pipidae; genus Xenopus; species Xenopus borealis. The sequence goes on from CM044445.1 coordinate 59,224,706, forward strand.
AACAGACACAACCCTGTTTATCTTTTAAGTCATTAATTAGATTATAAAAATCTGTGCAGGTTTCATTACACCTACGTCTGAGCTTCCCACCTCTAGAGGGTTAAAAGACCAGGCTATTTAAGATTTAAAGGTGCTGGTAAATTATATCTTGCAATATACAGGACAAAGAAGGCTATTGCTAACTACTTAGTGCATGTAAAATGAATAGGCTTAATAGTGTTACTGAACTTTTCAAGCACCCTACAATATCCTGTTTTTCTGTTTTAATCCGGTTAACCTTCTGATTGTCAGGTTTCAGCATGACTTGAGGTACAACTCTCAAAAGCTTATTTGAACACAAGATAAGATATTATAATTCCAATATTATCCAGTTTTCAAAAAAAGTGTTAAGTTAAAAACAGAATATTATTATTATTATTATGTAAATTAGTTATACTGCAGATTGAGCCCTGCATTAAGGTTTGCTGGAATAGAAAACAGATAAGTGATCAGAATACTGCAGAATTGTATACGTAAAAATGTCTGAATTTATGTTCCTGGCTTGGGTACCCAACTGGACACAGCTATGTTTTTGCTTTCTCTTAACACTGGCAATTTCATATACATGGGGGGTTTACTTTTCTGCAATTTTACCCATTACCCCCAAATTCTTTGTAACTAATGCACAAGCTGCAAATTGCCCAAAAGTGTGTGAAGACATTCTGCAAAAGGAAGCACTGAGCACAGGCTTTTACTTTGTTAGATGCATCTGTCAGAAGCAATCTCACATCCAATGCAATAGCCAGAAGGTAAAGCTCAGCAAAAAAGTGCCTTGTGACAATGACTGATAGGGAAGTCTTGCTCTGTAAAAGAATCTAGCTGTTTCTACTTAGTGTTGGGACAGGTTGCAGGCACCCATATTTAGCTATGGGGCGTGCCAGACATTCAAACATAAGAGAGATCCTTAAAAGTTAGAGTAGAAATTGCCATGATTGATCAGCATACCATACAGTTGGTTAAATGGCCTTTGCATGTTAAAGATAGGATTTGGGGAGCATGTATAAAGTGCTGAACACTTGCTTAACTTTTTGGTCTCCAAAAAATCTGTAGATAGTACCACCAGGCTCATGGGAAGAATTATACATCTATGGCACTTTGCACTTTGTTTAGTCCCCTACTAGCAAGGAGCACTGGACAGCATGCAGGAGTGTTTTCAATGTGAATATCTTTCACATTTGGCTTATGCCTTGTAGAAAATCTATTCTGAGATGCTACTTATGTGCCATATTAACTGTTTCAAAATGGTTATGTTTTGGTATCCTGAGGATGAGCAGAGTATAACAGTACTTTATTAACAGGTTCATGTAGCCATTACACTTCAACAGTAACTTGAACTCCAACCATTTTAAGCAGTATAGAAAGTACAGTGTATTCACAGTATATTCTTGTGCAGAGTGACACCTACAGGCACCTTGCACAAAAAAGTTATATTATTCCACAAAAAATGTTGGTAGTGGGTTCATCTTACCCTATATACCTTTTAGTCTATACACTGAATGCCTAGAAATAACAGATAATACACACAGACACATACGCACGTCAAGCTCATAGATTCATTCATACCAAATAATGTTGTCTTAATTAAGAGTCATTTTTTATCTCCACCACTAGCTGAGGGGCAATTCTTCTATTTCTAACATTTTTAAATGCATCAGTTAATAGTGCTGTTTCAGAAGTATTTTGCATTAAAATCAATTTCTCAAAAGACCAAACAGATTTTTTTAGATTTCATTTTGAAATCTGACATGGGGCTAGACATTTTGTCAATTTTCCAGCTGCCCCAAGTCATGTGACTTGTGCTCTGATAAACTTCAATCACTCTTTACTGCTGTACTGCAAGTTGGAGTGATATCGCCCCTCCCTTTTTCCCCCCAGCAGCCTAACAACAGAACAATGGGAAGGTAACCAGAAAACAGCTCCCTAACACAAGATAACAGCTGCCTGGTAGATCTAAAACAGCACTCAATAGTAAAACCCATGTCCCACTGCGTACTATTCAGTTACATTGAGAAGGAAAAACAACAGCATGCCAGAAAGTAGTTCCCTCCTAAAGTGCTGGCACAAGTCACATGACTAGAGGCAGCTGGGAAATTGTCAAAATGTCTAGCCCCATGTCAGATTTCAAAATGAAATATATAAAAATCTGTTCTCTTTTGAGAAATGGATTTCAGTGCAGAAGCAGCTGGAGCAGCACTATTAACTGATGTGTTCTGAAAAAAACATGTTTTCCCATGACAGTATCCCTTTAAACTGCACAAATGCAGTTGCCATTTGCAAACATTCAGTTATTTGCTTTTATTTTCCAACTGTGTAGTGTTGAAAACAATTTGTTGATTGGCTACTACTAGCAATAGCGATTGTGCACTTTATTCTCTATGATATCTGTCATAAATTATGTATAATTGTGTTTTCCCACTGGTGTGTGGGTTTTTTATGCTTTAAATCATACAGAGTTTGAGATCCATTGTGTTCCTGGTTCATACTTTAACCTGTCTGGATGTTTTCCCCACATACATTACCTAAAGGGCATATCCTTCCATAAATTAAATGATGTGTATTACACATACAGTACAGGTATGAGACCCATTATCCAGAATGCTTGGGATTTGCCGGATTATGGATCTTTCCATAATTTGGATCTTCATACCTTAAGTCTACTAGAAAATCATGTGAACATTAAATAAACCCAATAGGCTGGTTTTGCTTCCAATAAGGATTAATTATAACTTGTTTGGGGAAAAAGGGAAAAGGGAAATCATTTTTAAAACTTTGGATTATTTCATTATAATGGAGTATACGGGAGAAGGCCATTCCATATTTCGGAGCTTTCTGGGCAAAGGGTTTCCAGGTAAGGGATCCCATACCTGCAGTATATTGTGCCCTTTCTGAAGGTGTGCATCCTCATTCCCTCTTCATAATGGAGCTGCAAAACCCACACTCTAGACTTGGAAAGGTTCTTCACTTTCAGAACCAAATAAAAATTGCTATAAATGCACAGATCGAGTTAGCTAGCCAGTCTGCCAAAGGCAATTCCTATAAAATATTGTATTGTAATACTTGCCACTAATGCATAATCAGGTTATATATTTTCATAGGTCCAGAGAAAGTCACAAATTGTATCCTATCCTAATTCTTTGTGTTGCCTGAGATATTATTTAAGAAATATTGTCTATCCTTCAATGACATGATCATCACTAAATTCATATACATTTCTAAATTAAAATCTAGGTATGTATTATTGCTGGAATCTCTCCTCATTTCTCTCAATAGTTTGTCTTCAGGGATAAAGAGAATGGTACTGTGGTATTAGAATGATCAGTTCTTAGAGCTTCTCAGTTGGTTTATCATACAAAATAGCTTCAATATAGTCTACACATCTGTTATTCTCACACCTTGATGAGTTCATTCTACACTACATTTTACCTTGTTATCAGGGGAATTCATATAATCAGTCATTTCCATCAACTTGGATTCATCCGGTTTCCAAACAATGAAAATATCATCCACATACTGATAATGGCAGGGTTTCTGATCTTAATACATTTCATTTTGCAATATCAATCTATTCTCCAGGCAATTATAAAAATAGTAGCATAGCTAGGGGCTATTTTACTTTCTATACCCATCTCGTGTTTGAATATAGCATTGCTTATAAAACCAAACATAACCTGGTTTAAAAAGAGAATTAACTTACTGTACACTAGCAATTGGCGCTTGAATATACTGTGCATAAAGGGTTCATTTTCAAATATAAAGCTGTCAGTTCAAATAACACTCACAAATAGACTTGCATTATACAAGCACATAGACATATGGGAACTCTAAAATGAACACCTCCCTTGGAGAGGTGTTATTTTCAGGCTCCCATTCATATTGCGCCTACACCCAGGTGACTTACACCTAGTGAAATATATATTAATGCCTTTATTTTTATATTTTTTGACAAAACACACATTGGCACACCAGATGCAAGAACATTCCAGTGCATACAAAGCGGCACTGCAAGTCACGTGGTTTTTACAAATGTGGACACTAATTTGCAACTGTAAACCATATGCCATTTGCAATGCTATTGTTGCCATTTTAAGTTGCCTTATAACATCATATGGCAAAGCACACAATATTGATGCACTGAGCTACTGCCAATATGGCAACAACAAAAAAATATTTTTTAAAGTGTTCAGTTTTGCAAGAATTAAAGTTCAATAGAAGTAAAAATTCCTTCATGCTCACAAATATCTGATACAATTGGCAAATGTGAGCTGGTCAGGAAAAAGGGTAATCTGTTTAGGGGTGGGGCTCGGGCCCGGACTGGCAATCTGTGGGTTAGGGCAAATGCCAGATGGGCTGCTATAAGGTGCCATAGAAAGTCAGTGTTTAGTGGGCTGGTGGGGACTGTTTGGGCCTCTATGTGGGCTGATTGGGCCTCTGTGTACCTGAAATGCCAGGGCCTATTTCGATTCCCAGTCCAGTCCTGGTGGTGCTTATCTGGAACTTTGTAAAGTGAATTGCCTCCCTGATTCTACAATAATAAATAAGAGGGCTCTACCCTATAATGCTGTTGCCTTGATCACCTATCTAAACATTTTAAGTAGTCCATAAATTGTCTGTTTTTCTGTCCATATGGCAAAAGAATGTCACTTCATGTGGCTAGACACTCCTGTTGCTCTGTGAAAATTAACTTAAACTTGGAATCCATTTTCCTTTTTTAACTATGCTGGCAAACTCCAACAAGGGCAGAACCAGTCTGCAGCTGGGATCTAATCTACAGCTACACTAGATAGATAGATAGATAGATAGATAGATAGATAGATAGATAGATAGAGACTCCCACCAATTGACAAATAACACAAAAAAATAAACAAATTGAAAGAACAATATGTCTGTGATTGGAAGAATGAAATATCAAACTCCCGAAAACTTTCCATCTACCAATCACTGGGGAGGGAATACAGACTGGCCCCATATCTGGAAAGGCTACAGAACCCCAAAGACAGACAGATCCTGAGTATGTACAGACTGAGTGCCCTCAACTTGGAGATTGAACTGGGACGGCACAGATAGACCTACAGACCTAGAGAGAACAGACTGTGCCAGCGATGTGACCAGGAGGTAGTGGAGGATGAGGTCCACTTCTTGCTACAGTGCCCCAAATACTCAGCATTGAGGGACACCCACTTCCAGAGATTCTCCAGCCACATCCCAGACTTCACATCCATAAAAGAAGAGCTAAAACTCCACAACCTACTGGGAGAAGAGGCAGCGACACCAACAACAGCTGCACAATATGTAAGAGACTGTCAGACAGAGAGACAGGACCTTCCCCTTTTCCCATAAACTGCCCCCCCCCTATACCTGCTTTGGCAATGCTGAATGTATTTGGTCCTGCCAAGGAGAGAGAGAAGCATGTCTTTGTCAGTGATACAAAGAACAGCAGAAGGGTATTAGGGAACTTTGTTTCATTGTGAAACTGATCTTTATCCTATTTAAAATCTAATTTCTATACAGGGATGATTAATTGATTAAAAACGCATATGTCTCTTGCCAGACTGTCAGCTGCCATTTAGATGTGGATTAGGCTGTTTGAAATCATATATACATATACTGTATGCTGAGCTACTGAGTAATTCAGCCCTGGGGCTATTTTGTGTTTTTATTTTATTGTCTCCCTCATTCTTATTACATGGAAATTTATAACCTTCCTGAAGTCATTTTGCTCACCTTCTTCATATTGCCTTTAAACAGATGGGTAATAAATC
>CM044445.1:59238427-59269554 GCA_024363595.1 Xenopus borealis
CCCTGGTGCTGCATTCAGAAGCCATGGTTACCTTTCAGTAGCAAAAGCTGTCCTTAGTACTGAATCAAATAATTAGTGCTTTCCTTAAACTATAGAACTGCATTTGGTGTCTGTCATTTATGATTTTTCTTTCACTGTTTTCATGCTGAATATTTAGAAAATGAATGTCAGCACTTTAATATGATTATCAAATTGATCATCAATATGTCTAATTTCATTTGTTTTTTATTTTTTTGCTTTTTTTGGAGTCAAGAAATATAAATGCCAACATAATAAATACAGGCTGTGAGAATACATGACAGCCTAGAGTCTGCTAGCTCAGTTACATAGCTCTGTTTTTATCAAGTTGTTAAATATTTTAGTTTACAATTGGTACAATTTTTCAAAAAACACAAACAATAGAGTTGTAAAGATTAATTTCATTTAATTTAGTCTAATGTAATTTAAGGAGCTGTTGACTGTAACAAAACAAAAGTTGACTTTTATGGGAACTTGATAGTAAATAGGTCCTGCTAAATTTTATGTATTGCACATTTCCAAGTAAACTGAAACAGGTTTTTGACAGTTTGTTGAATATGCTGCATAATTCAAGAGTACTCGGGAAAAGTTGCTGCCTGAAGATCTGTTTCTCAAATTGGTGCAGCAGCAGGCTGTCATGCTTGAAAGGGAACCTTAAAAACCTTAAAAATTAGGTTATTCAACATTGTATGAAAGCAAATCCCTATGCAGAGATACATTACCCGAGTAACAAAGTATAATGCCTTCTGACAAGATTAGCATTACATACCTCTCAGCTTCTATAGCACAGAGAATTATGGGTGACTTTTTTTGTAGGTTGAATATGTCAATTTTGTTTTTAATAACATACGTACCATAACTTCCAATGTCAGGAAATAGGTAGGCACCCTCTTCTCATGCCCCTACCTTGTGCATCATTCTGCAGTAGGAATCATCTGCCTTAAGCCTGTTCTCTTCATAAAGTGCTCAAGTGCCTAGAAAATAACCACTAAGGGGCACACTCTTCCACTTTTGCCCCGGGGTCATGGATGACCTCTAGCATCCCCCTAAACATATGTAATTACTAGCGTAATACTCAAAATATTAAAGGCAAATTTGTGACAGATACATCACAAGACACAGCCAATAACAACAAGCCATGTAATTTAAAGCACTACAACCTACAGTCATAGATTAATGTTTCAGCTTGCAATCACGTTTCAATTTTTACTAAAGAGAAAACCAGCTAAATAAATACTATATATACTATCTGGTCAAAATTACCCGGACATATTGCATATAGATCACTACAGATGCTCAGCTGGAACACTCATGGCAAGTTCCAAACTGTCTCTACAGTACAAAAACATTAGTACAATGATTGATAGTGTGGGATGTTTCATTGGTGAGCAGCCAAACACAAAGCCAAGTGCCCACTGGAGTGTTGTAAGGTTGTTAAACTCACTGGACTGAGGAGCAATTGGAACACACTTTCTTGAGTGATGAATTGCATGTTACCATTTGACAGTATGACTCTGTATGACTCTGACAGCTGTAAAGTTTGCAGGCGGTGGAAAAATGGTTTAAGGATTAGGGTTAGGACCTTTTTTGCTACTTTTGGCATCTGTTAATGGTCTGTTTCATCACAACAATATGTAGCCAAGATTGGTTTGTTGATATTGAAATAGAAAAACTTGACTGCCTGCACAAAGCTAGGCCTAATCATTAGTTTTCCAACCAGAGTTACACTTTTGCAGCTAAAATAGAAGCAAAACAACCAGAAATGTTCAGAAATTCACTGCAAGCATTTTCCAGCAAATTACAGACAGATAAAGCAGCAAAGGGAGCACCAGTTCTTTCTGATGTAGCAGGGGCAGGTGTCCACATAGTATAATGTATAGGTAAGTGCTGGGCAACTGTCCTTCCACTGTTGTTGCATTGGCTTAAGGAAAATTCTGGATGTTGTAGTTCAAGCAACATTTAATGATCCTCAGAACAATGGCCTTGTTCAAAATACATAGATGCATTGATATATCTATCTGAAATAGTAATTCAATAAGAACATTCTGTTTGCCTTTAATAAGTTCGTCTTACACGAATATCAAGAGCGCCAAGAGGGAAGGGTTAGGATGTGATCTATTTTCAAGCTAAACAACTATATAACCACATTGCAGCCTCATTGATTGATTGTGTATATTGCTCACATGTATTATTTCTTATGCTGTATGTTCCTTTTAAGTAACCTGTTTTGACATTTGTCATACCCCAATCATTACACAGTAGATACTGTACCAATGTAATATGGAATAATGATCACTAGATACTTGTATAAAGCTGGGTCTGCCTCATACTGAAATGATAAAATGAAAAATGAAATGAAATAATTTTGTCTTCCTACCTCCTCCCACATTATTCTCTTCATAAAAGTCTTTTCAAACTTTGCCTGTTCCACACATCTCTCCGTCTCTCTGCATAGACCACACTCAAATCTGATGAGGGCTCACCGTTGTATTCAGTTGTCGAGTGCATGGCAACTATTCTTTGTTGCGCTTTAAAAGCAACCAGAGATAAATTTTGTACCATTGATAAATTACTACTTAAATACAATAAATGGATTAGCATTTGTTCATACTGTTCCTGTGCCTTGTACTTATAAAGAATTATAAGGCACACAGAGATAATTTGTTTTACCATTTCATACCTGCAGAGGACCGACCAAAGCTAATTACTGATAAGGTAACTCTTTATGAGCAATCGTTTTCTTCTTTGGCATATTTCAGTCTACTAAGTTAAAAGCCTAAGTTAAAGTAATAATAAGAGAGGTATCTTTCCCCTAGCTTCCCGAGAAATAAACGAAAATATTCATTGTACAATCCCTATACAAAATATAAAGTTTATTTACATCTAAAAAGCAAGGCATATGTACTGATCTGAACAAGAAAACGGGGCTCACTGTACTGCAAATCCTTTGCAGACCTTTGAAATATATTCTATGCAACAGCTAGAAATTAAATTTGTTGCTACATTTTTAGAAGTTTGGGATCTGACTGAAATGAATGTTTTATCGGAAATAAAGTTAAGGTAAGAGAATTAAATATCTGAACATAATTCTTAAAATAAGAGAACAGTTTGTAATTCTTGTAGCAAATTTTGTTTGGATAATTTCAATCCATAACCTTTCTAGCAGATAACTTTCATAACTTTCACGGCTTTTAATGAAATGAAATAATTCCTTCCAACAGCAGATTGATACTATGCGCTCCAGACAACACTTGGCTCTGCCTAGTCTTCAAATCAATTAAAAACTCTAAGAGGATTGCCGGTTTAAAATGAATATTTTTACAATATGTTTTGTCTGCACATGCAGGAGGTCAGAATAATCAGGCATAAGATTTATATCAACAGATAAATGTTTCTGGGCTCTAAGTAAGTGCTGTGCGATTACTGAACGTGCCATTAGGGGACAATTTGAGCGTAATTACTTTTATTAGGTGACATTTCTGCATGCATAACCAAGTTAATTTGATGATTAAGAATCTGAAATGTGTCCTTCTAGCTAATACAGCTGTGCTCATCAGTTATATCAGAAACAGAACCCTACAGATTAGTAGCAATGTAGATGATAATTTAAGAAATGTATGAATCATATCTTCACAACCCCTTTGCCTTTATACGGTTTTTAATTTTAACAAATATGGCCTTCAGCATTTGGGGTTTCACTAACTCAACTTTGTTAGCAAAATGCATCTTTCAAAGAAGGGTCACTAAGAAACCAAGCTTGTACCTTCAGGAAAAAAATATATATATATTCTAATGTAAAGCACTGTGTAACTTGTTGGAGCTACATAAATTAATGATAAGATATACACACACACACATATATATATATAGAATACTACTAGCTTAGTAATGAGTACAGTCAAATTAGTTAATGAAAGTAGTAATTCAGTTTAATTAGTTAATGAGAGAAATGTTCTTAGGTCTAGTAACCTTTAGCAACATCAGCAAATTCTCTATTTGCTTTGGAAAAGCATGTGAGCAAATGCCACACCTGAAACTGGACTAAGCTTTGCACCGCAAACAAAGCTTGGAAAAGCAGGCAGGCACTAATCCGGAACACTAAAATCAAAAAATAATCAGTTGAATCCAGGAGCCAAAAATGTTCAAAAAATACAAAAGGATAGGGGGACAGGCAACGCGTCAGGCTTTTTGTACATGATGTAAAATAAAGAAGTTTTGTATTTTTTTTTAACCTTTTTGGCTCCTGGATTCAACTGATTATTTTATTCCGGATTAGTGCCTCTCTGCTTTTCCAAGCTTTGTTTGCATTTCTCCCCTTTGCTGAAGGTCTGGGGCATGAGTACCCGGACCCACCATAAGAAGCGGTAAGCTTGTCTTGTCATATAATTTTGTTCATGCTTCTCACCACTTTCATCTTTTGATATAAGCTTTTCACCGGTTAGTAAAATACTTCCTTTCACAGAATCAAACAGAATATTTACACTTCTGGCGAGAAAACAATCCTACTGGGTTTATTTCATTTTTAAATTTTTTAGTAGACTTAAGGTATTGCGATACAAATTACAAAAAGCATTCTGGATAATCATATATGTTTAGAAAATCATAGCTTTTATAATGGCAATAGCCAAGAGAAATTTGCCAAGAGGCTATCAGAGTTGGAAGCTTTAAAGAAAATCCTCAACAGTTTGACATGTGTTACTTGAAAGGTGTCCAAATGCATCCAGTTTTTGCCAAGAATGTATCATGTCAAGAATGGAAACATTTCATAAGCTCCGGCATATTGGGTTTTCAGGGGTAGGAGTGGTACATGGCATGTATTAATAGAAAAACCCAAGCTAAAAATATAATCCTGTAGCAATGAATAAAAGAGGGCACAGAAGAAAGGTAGCGAACACGATGAATAAGCATTTATACTGTACTTGCTGTCATTGTAACATCACCAACATCATGGGTTCAACAATTGTCTAACATGGTCAATGGTAGACACTGTATATCTTAAATAAAAACTGATATTAATTGTGAGCACACCTACAGAAATTGTTAGGTAAACATGAAACAATTTTAAGTCTTGTCTCTGCCATCTATTCAGAAAGGTTGTTATCCTTCCTACTTATTTCCATTGTTAAGTCAGAGGCCGTTACTAATCAGTGAAACAGTTTTCTTCTCAGTTGCAATAAATCCTCATGGGCAAGAGAGAACATTAAAGGTTCTAAAAAGAAAAAAGCATGCATTTTTAAACCTAAACTCACACTAAAGATTCCATGTTTAATTTTAGCTAATTGAACTGTGCCTCAGCTGAATTGGTCCATCTCCACCTAACCTGCATATAAACTGTAATGCTCCAGCCAACCAAGTTTAGCAGCTTCTGAAACAATCACTTTATTATACAAGGTGGCTTAAACATTTACAGCCAAGATTTACAACTTAATTCTGCTGTGAAACTTTAGAACTGGCACCTAAACTCACCAGCAATAACCATCTGATGCATAAATACCATATATTCTATTCTGCCCACAGTACATTTATGTCAGTTTATGTACCTTATTGTCTGTGTCACAGAAAACAGAAACAAAGAGAGCATTATAGAATGAGTGTGTTGTTCCCTTTTAATTAATTTTCGCCTCGTTCTGTTTGGATGGAAAAGAGTCATCTACATATTCTTCCCTCCCTGACAGTGGTATCAACTTTTAAAAGAGATGTGAGCATTAAGTACTGGTTTTAATATAATATCCACTTTATACAAGTGCAATACATACTGCACTTGTGTTTTGGACATTCTCTTAATATTTATAAACAACAAAAACTCTGCACCATAGGATTTGTTCTGAACAGAAGCATATAGTACAACTACTTATCTCCATCTATGACACACCTTGGGAGAAACTGGAGAAATCTCATTCATTTAGGATTCCATTTTAGAACATCACAGGTTATTGTCCTGAGCACTCAGCTCCATCATATTCTTCATATTCTTACAAATTGTTCATTCTGATGACCCAAGGACCCAGCCCCCTAAAGGTGGCAGCCAAACTAATCTGAACATTTTCCGGAAGGTAAACATATTTTCTTCCTTCAGCCACATATACAGTATTGCCATATTTTAAAAAAGTGTATATTCTGTTTAAACGCACTGCCATAGGTGAATCATTATATGACAAATTCCAACGTTTTTCCTATAGAGTCGTGGGTGATTACAGTACAGTCTCTATCTGAACAGAAAAATGTTAAACCTTTTTATTAAAATTTCTATTATGTGCAGAGGTTCCAGTAAGTACAGTAGATAAAAGGTATGAGAGGTGGTGAAACAGAAAAAAGAAAAGCCGGATCTAAAAGTAAAAATATATCAGATAAAGGCAAGATGTAGAGTGAGACAGAGATGCCGTATTTGGAAGAATAAACAGTAGATGAAATTGAAATCTAAAAGGGAGAAATGATTCTGTAAGTTTTACTGTATGAAGGTTCAAAGTAACTTTACAGTAGATAGTTTGACATAAACACACCACATTATTTGCACACAACATGTCCTGCTGCTGACCCCTATGTTTTCTACAGATACTCAAAAAGCATTTTGGCACACATGTTCTACAAGTAATGTTTAGAATGGACATTTCTTAATTAATTCTCACTAATTAGACAGTTATAGCAAAGGATCACAAATATGCTTTAAAAGATTTTATACTGTGTATATATATATATATATATATATATATTTCTGTCATTACTGAATACATCAGAAAAAAAAACAGTTTTCCTGTAGATTTTGGGGTTCTAAAAAAGGAAAGATTTTTTTTAAGTGGGTCATTTAAATAGTCACATTCCCCTCTGCCAGGTTGCAACATTTGTTTTGGAAATACCTTCTGTAAAGGAAGGAATCTCTTCATGTAGTGTTTCCCTACATTAAGAGATTGCCAAGGGATAACCTTAGGATAACCTAAAAAAAGGTAGTTTTCAAAACTGGTTGTTTATTGGGGAATATTGTATATTTATTCAGGAATATCTAAATTGATAGTGAGAATATTTAAATCAAGGATGGTAATAACTAACATTGTATTGTGATTAAAAATAAAATATGATGTTTTCTAGAATTAAATGAATACTGCAAAAGCAGGTCCCAACATGGCCATGAAGTAAAGGGGAGAGAAAGGCTGCAGCAACAATAGCATGGTATTCCCTGCAGGCTCTTGCTACTGAAACTGGCAGACAAAAAAAAACAGAAGCTGATTTTCACCTACTGACAGACCAGTGTCTGGTAGCAACTGAAGGCATGGGGAATACTGCAGACAGGGCAGGATCATTACAAAAGTCTAATGAAGCCATGAGAAGGAAACCAGGTTGCTACCAATGCCACTGAGAAGAAAAACAGGTCTTGATCTTGTTACCAATGCCAGGGTATAGTGTTATATTTTACAAACAACTATTTCTTATGTCACTTTAGCATAACTTCTTTCCTTATATGATTTATTGATTCTGTACTTACTAAATTCTGGGGACTTTCCATTTGCCAAACAAAGCTATTTCAGTTCCTATAACATTTTGTACCAGCAAGCATTACCAACTTGACCTGTTTCTGAGGCCTACTGTCTCATTTCTTATCCCAACACCACAGGTTAAAAAAAAGCCCTGCTAAATTGATCCCTGTTTTAAGGAAAGGAAGGCTTCTAACATAGTAACATAGTAAGTTAGACTGAAAAAAGACTCACATCCATCAAGTTCAACCTTTTTAACTTTTTTGTTATTTTAACTGCCTAACTGCTAGTTGATCCAGAAAGGAAAGAAGTTAGGCACTAAAACTTGCCATATAGCATGAGATTGTACCAAGAATAAGTATTACAGAAACACTTTCTGGCATAAAGAAGGGGGAAATCATAATTCTCAAAGGTGGGAATCAGAGAGGAAAAACCATCAGAGTAAGTGGGTGCCATATAGTGTACTTAAAGCCTGGAAAGAATTGCATGTGAGGACAATTACAGTCAAAATTGTAAAAATGAACTAGACTTTGTTACATTTAAATTGTCTAAAATTAAGATACATTAATCAGTTTTTTTCTAAGTTTGCTGTTTACAGAAAGAAGAAGAGAGAGTTTTCTTAAATGGTGGAAAAGACCACAGAGACTTCCTCCAAGTGAAGGATCCACCAAGAGAGGATGCTATAGAAGACATAACAAGAGAGTGAAGACAGGAAAAGAGAAGAAAATGATGGAAAAGGCCACATTCTTGAAAAAGGAGCATCTGTAACCCTGGACATTTATAAGACTCAAATATTAAGGGGCAGATTAACTAAGGGTCGAAGTGAAAATTCAAATTTAAAAATTCAAATTTCTAAGTAATTTTGGGCTACTTGGATTATCGAATTGAAAAAAATTCAAAATTTCAAAGTACTGTCTCTTTAAAAAAATTCTAATTCAACACATTAAAGTTGCCAAATTGCCATTTTAGCCTATGGAGGACCTCCTGGAACCTTTACAGTGATTTTTTCTAAGTTTGAGAAATTCGAAGGATTTTGCCCAAAATCGTTGAAATCAGTTTGAATCGAATGTTTCATTGGAGCGATTAGAATGATTTTTATTCGATCGAAAATGGACCTTTAAAAAAAAATTGATGGTAGAATTTCGAGGAATTTGACCCTTAGTAAATCTGCCCCTTAGTCTTATAAGACTAGTTTAAAAGAGGGACTTGGGAACATGGCTGGTTAGGGGAAAGAGTATTTTTGTTTTACATATTTACACTAGTTTTGTGTAGGCAACCATATTTGTTCTAGAATACTAACCATGCTGAGAAGTGATTCATTTCACACCAGAAATAAAAAGTTGGATTGTAGTGCTAGAAATATGTTTTCTGGAATGTAATGAATACTGAAAAAGGAGGCTTTTGCACATGTTAAGGCCCCAACATGTACACTTTAGCACCAGCCAAATACATTACCCAGGGGAATCTCAGAGTCTGGACCAGTACGTGTCTGGATCCAGGCACCCAGAAATTCTACTTTTTTTTTTGAGTGCAGAAACTTCTGTGAACCTTCAGCTCCTAAATGAAGCTAGGTGTAAGTGCTAAACTGTTTTAATTCACTAGAATAGACTCAGCATTCAGTATTGTTTAGGATTGTTTGTCTGTAGCCATTTTGCTTAGTAAAGTAGTACTTTTATTATAAGTCATAGTGTGTGGGTGTTTCTTTCCTTGACATTTGCTGCAATGTCAGCAGCACTACTAACATGGAAAGTAAAGTATTTATTATGCAGAAAGGGGAATATACATAAGCTTACAGTGATCAATATCAAACAAAAAAATAAAGTATTTGTATAACTGTATATGAATTTATATCAAAGAAGCAGAACATTACATTCTCATCCCCACCAGAAATAAATATCACCCCACACACAGCACAGGCCTGCGTTAAAAATTAGGGGGTAGATTCATCAAAGAGTGAAGTTAAGAGTGAAGTTCTGCCACTAGAGGGAAATTCCACAGTTCTCAATTCATTTCTATGGGATTTTTAAAGGCGTATTCATCAAAGGGTGAACTTTCACTTCACCCATTGATGAATACGCCTTGCAAAATCCCATAGAAATGAATTGAGAACTGTGGAATTTCTCTCTAGTGGCAGAACTTCACTCTTTGATAAATCTACCCCAAAGTGTCTGCACTAAGCCCCTCCCCCTATTGTTACACTTCCCATGGTATATAAAGTATATTTCATGGAAATCCAACCCACCTGAAACAAATGTGCAAATTACTTCCTACCTATGGGAGGAATATTCTTCTTCTCAATTGCCCCAGGCCTGGAAAATATAGGCATGTAATAATGAACAAGAATAACAAATATTATAGGGCAGATTTAGTAAGGGTCGAATTTTACAATTTTTTTATGGTCAAAACGCTAAAATTTGACTAGGGAATTATTCAAACTCAATTAGAGTTTTTTTTTTTTTTTATTCTAACTTGATTTTCACGATTTATCCTGGCCCTTTGAGAATTCGAATTCGACTACTTGCCATCTATCGCATTCATGTACAAGTCAATGGGAGAGGCCCAGTGACCAATTTGGAGATGTTTGTAGCCTTCCTGACATTCAGGTTTTTTTCGGAAAAAAAACTCTGAATAGAGTATGGTCAAATTCTAATCAAATTTGATTAGAGTTTTTGGGTCAGTAAAATTCATCCAAGTTTTAGATTCAATTTTTTTTTAAATAAATAACCCTCCCCCCATCAAATTTAGAAGAAAATCGAATTTAGAAGAGTTTAAAAAAAGTATATGAATTCCAAAAATCGACCCTTGATAAATGTACCTCTATATCAATCTAACAAACAGTTAAAGGTAGACAAATATAGTTATGCTATATAACTATAACCACCAATCATTTGAAAACAGTTTTTTTTTTAGAATGTTGTACTGCAATTATGAGCTCTGATCAATAGAAAACAATTTATCCTTGAGTACCACTGCTGTTGCATTTATTCTTTGATCTAGGAGAGAAAGGTCAAAATGAACATTACGCAGAAAAATTCTATTTGTATACTGTATGACCCTTTCTGTACCTGCAAAAAGCATTCAGCAATGTATCTTGAATTTTATTTTGCAAATACTCTTCTACTGTGTAACTGTAAAACAGGCTTACCGACTCAGAGTGCCACACAGGATTGGTTTCCAAACACAATCCCATAAATGAATTCAATCAGACTAATGGATTAACTGTTAATTTTTCATTGCTACAAATCCCTCCAAGTTTAAGATTAATTCCTCTGGATGTCAGATTTCTAACAGCTCATTTTATTTTTTTTCCTTTGTTCATTTTACACAGTAACTAAAATGCTTCAAAACAATAAAACTATTTCCCAGACAAACCTACAGCTTTTCTACATGAGTCAGTCTTTTTTATTTAGCATACTGGAACTGTGTAGAGCATTTTATGCCTTTTTTTACACTACAGAAAATATTTAATGCTATAAAAACAGGAGATTATTTTGCAAGTGTTAATATCAACTATTCCCATAGGAAATACCCAGACATGCTAAAGATGCATTATCAGGTTAGCCAAATACTAAGTAAGAAATGTATTCATGTAAAGAGCAATTCAGCATAAGCTGGAGCAATATACTTTAAAGTATGAAACAGTAGCATAAGTTTAAGAAATACCCACTAACATCTATTTAACATTCCAATATATCAATGTTCATTTGCTCATATTATATGAAAATGAACAGTATTATTTTTAGGTTGTTTGATAAGAGAAGCTTGATCACCCATGGTCTAGTTAGGAGCATGGTTTGAGGTCATCAGAATGGAATTATGACTGAAGGAACTGATCATCAAAGAGAATATTTAAGGAGAAAGGTTTACAAATGCCTCTGATTTGATATACCTTATAATTAGAGTGATGCTATGACTGGGATAGAAATTCCGTTCTACTACATAAATTAAATCTATAATCTTATAAACTAGAAAACTATAAAGGCTGGAGTGAGTGGATGTCTAACATAATAGCCAGAACACTACTTCCTGCTTGCAGCTCTTTTGATTTCCACCGATTGGTTCCCAGGCAGTAACCAATTGTGCTGCATGCTGAAGATCAATAGCAAAATCACTGAACAGTTATGTCCCATGTGGCCCCCCTTCAAGTCGCTGACTAACTCAGAGTTAGAGAGCTGAAAAGCAGTAAGTAGTATTCTGTTCGACATCCAGTTGCTACATTTTTGGATAACTATATTAGAAACATTTTTATTTTGCACAGTCTGTTTTACTGTGGGGTTATTAGATTTAGTGGAGGCTATATCTCCAGAGCTTATCCCCAGAGCTTTAATAAGCATATTATGTTATAGAAATACAGTATTCTAGACTAGTGATGTACATTAGTTGTATGCAGGCCCTGGTGTTAAAAATCCCTTCCACTATAATTTTGAAGGGTAACACAAAAGTATACAGGGCTAAAGACAAAGTTATGATGCTTTAAGATATGAACATACTGTAGCAGCTTTTTATTTTTACCAGAGCATTTAGTGCTTAACTTTCACTGATGTTTCTCACCTGAAGCTTTTAAAATGTGTGTTGTTAAGCCTTCAAAAGGACTTTTACTGGCAGGCTAAGGATATAACCCTACTACAATCAAAAGAAAGATAGGAATACACTTATTGTTCCCAAGTTAAAATGCGACTCTTCAGTTTATTTTAGAAAAGGAAGGCTGTCGCTTACATTGGGTTATTTTGCTTCTACATGGGCCGGACCCTTTAAAATGTTAGATGTGTTCGTATTATCAGGTTTCTCCATGAAACAGTACCTTACATCGCTTAAATCATTACTGTCACTTCTCTTCAGTCCTTTTAACCCATTATACAAGTTACTGCCATTAGGCCACTTACTCCCTAAAAGAAACAGACAACTAACCCAATAAATGTCATTGCAGTCACATGCCCATATATGAGATAACCTCTTTAACCCAGTATTACCCTCACTGTCATTAGCTGGCTTTCTCAGGCGCAAGCAGTAATGTATATCAGCACAAGCTTTGGCATTCAGGTACAAAGTATACAGACATACCACATTTTTCTTGGATTAACTGAAAAATCCATTAGTTAACGCAAGGGTTTATTTATCATCCTGACACAATTTCTCTCTCACGCTCACAAGCAATTTCCTTGTCCAATAAGATATATATATATATGAAAAGCTCAAATCCTGGTATGTTTCCTATCACTTGAGAAATCTGTACAGATCTTTAAACATAATGTGATTTTATTCTGATGGATAAAGTCAAGGGAGAGGACCATTATTCATCAAGCTTCAGGGTTAGAAGACGCTGTTCACAAAACATGAGGTTGAGATGTAACCCGTTTTGATGGGTCAGTGGATAAATTTTGCAGGAGTTGGAAACCATTAGAAACCGAGTGGTTTGGGACACCTGTAGAGGAGCGATGTGAAGCCAGTGAGCTATAAGATGGGTAAAAGCTACTAATAAAAAATAATTCTCCCAGTTTTTTCTCAATTTAAAAAAATCGACCAATACAATGCAAACACCAAGGTCTATCTCAAAGGCACAAAAAGAGCAATAGTTAAAATAGACACATAATCTATAAACAACATGCACCCAGTAGTCTATCTGATGTTTAATTTGTTTCACTAATATTGTATACCTTATATAAATTAGTCTTTTACCAACTTACATGTGATATATAATGCCAACTTTATTAATAAAGATTCGAAGGCCAATAGTTTTACTATTAAAATTGGAAAACAATCATTGTGTATTAATGTGTGAATTAGTGTATTAGACCAATTTAAATTGGTCTGTGAAATGGTGATGTGAAAGAGCTCACAGATTAAACCTCTTCAGTTCACTTTTAAATGAAATTTTAGCATGTATAGAATGGCTAACGCAAAGCAACTTTTCAACTGGCCTTCATTTGTCCTTTTTTTATCGATTTTTTAATTATTTGGATTTTTCTTCTGACTCTTTCCAGCTTTCAAATGGGGCTCAATGACACCATCTAAAAAACAAATACTCTGTAATGCTACAAATCTATTGTTATTACTAGATTTTTTTTTTAGTCACCTTTCTATTCAGGGCCTCTCCTATTCATATTTCAGACTCTTCAGCATCCAGATTGCTGAAATTGCAAACAGGAGGGCTGCTGAATAAAAAAAAAGCTAAATAACTCAAAAACCACAAATAATAAAATAAAAAAACAATTACAAACTATCCCAGAATATCACTCTCACAATATCATTATACAAAAAGTTAACTTGAAGGTGAACAACCAACCCTTTAAAGGATAACTAAACCACCCAAAAAGAAAAGCCCCTAACTTACTACTATGCTAGATAGTTTACCCTCCCTGCTTCCCCCCATATAGTTGATTACCCCTGATAGTGCCCCTAACACAGTACTCACATTTCGATGCAGAGTAAGCACAGTGGAGCTCATGGGCGCCATCCTCAGGGTCTTTGGTATTCTTCCTTAAGTGAACACCGTATTGACGCGTGTGCAGTTGGAGCAGTCTTCCGGTTCTTAGCAACTGCGCAGGTGCCAGAAATTGCAGAAGGGAAGGAAGTGAACCCCGAAAAAGTCCATCATATGTTTTCTGAATGAGTAAAGGCAATAAAGTTAATACCCAGACTGAATCAACTATCTGTGCTCCAGTTTTACTCCAGTTAATACAAATGCTGATCTGCCAAAAATCCCTGTATCCCCATGGGCAGTTTACAGTGTCAGTGAGTCTCTACTCTTGCAAACTGTAGCATGTTGGGGGTGTAATACACAATGTAATACAGTGCTGGTGTGAGTTCTAAGTCTGTAGCAGATGGAGAAAGACTGTGCATGCAACAGAGTGCCTGAATCTGCTGCTGAAATACATTTTTTTCTGCACCACACAGCAAATATTCATATACTTCTGCATTAATGCATCAAGCAGACAAAAAGCATGAAGTCCTCCTAGCAGCCTGTAAAAATGTCATCTGGGATGGATGCTTAGAATTATTCTAAAGAACGAAAGGGTGATGTTGGTTTCCTTTGTTTAACTTATGTATTATATTTTCTGGTGAGTCTCTGCATAAAGAAACAGCATTAGGGAGATTAAGAATCAGAATTCCGGATAATGGATCTTTGTGTAAATTTGAACTAGAAAGTCATATAAACATTATATCCAATAGGCTGGTTTTGCTTCCAAGGATTATTTCTAAGTTTTGATCAAGCTCATGGTACTTATTACAGAGAAAAAAGGGAATAATTCTTAAAAATTTGGATTAGATGGAGTCTATGGGAGATGTTTTCCATCATTTGGAGGTTTCTGGATAATTGTTTTCCAAATAACGGTCCCAATACCTATAGTTCTTTCATTTTACAATATTTTTTTTTGGCATTTATAAGAGAATAAACCACCAGAATAACATAGAACACTAGAACATACAAGATCTTGTTATATGTTAGTGCATCTAAATTGGGTTTTTAATTTTGGTCAATGTAAAAAGCAATAAATAAAAATAATACAGTCAATGAAAACTTGTAGTGCTAATTAAGTAATGCGAATAAATCTTCAAAGTATAAAAACAGAAAAGAAAAGACAGAACTATCAAAGTAAATCTTGAAACTAATAGTTAAATCTCAAAAGAGAAATACAAGCTCTTTCTTTTTTGTTCAGTACGTCAAAGTACTGAATCTAAATGCAATACTTAAACAAGCAGAGATCATAAAGGTATATCAAAATTGATTGAACTGATCCAATATTTACTTGGATTGATCCTCTCACAGCCGAAAATAGTATTTGAAGAAATTTTGTTGGCTTCAGTTTACAAAAAAGATAAAGATTTCATAATATTGGTTGGAAGGCTTAATAGTCATATTAATGGATTTAATTTCATTGAGATGTTTAGAGAGGAAGAAATCATCCTTTCAATTTCCAGTCATAGGGAATTTATCAAGGGGCATGACCATAAAAAATTATGGTTAAGAGTTTCTTATACATCAAGTGATTTCAGATGAACTCGAATGAACTCACTACTAAAATGGTTTCTTAGTTAAGAAAAAAAGTAGAATGAAAAGTTCCAATACCTGAAAATTTGAATTGCTCAAGATTTCAGCAAAAGAAAGACCCAAATCGATCGAGTTTTCAAGCAAAACCTTAGGGAAAAAATGTGATCATCATGAAGGTTATTAACATCTTCAAATGGTTCAAGGGACCACTGCCATTGACTTCTACATGACCTCAACAGGTTTAGGGCCCTTACACATGGGCTGGATGCAGCCAAATGCAACGCAGGGGAGCGCAGGTCAAAAACGCCCATGTGTAAGGGCCCTTAAGATGGTCTAAGTCAATTAAATTGTTATAAAGCCTTCAACAATGTAATCAGGTGATCAGGAGAAATAGAAGTGTCAAAGCACTGGTTTTGTCTAGCAAAGGTTTGGGTCATTGTCAGTAAGTCACAAGTAACTTTGTTATGATGGTGGCACACTGGGATGGTGGCAACAAATATTCGCTAGTGTGGGCAAATAATCTCCCTGAAATGCCTTCCCACTAGCAGGAATATGTATAGAGACTACTTCAGGCGACCTCGGAAAATCAATGGATATATATGCCATCTCACTGGCCGTTCCCATTCTTGCTGGCGGGAAGGCATTTGGGGAGATAAGTCGCCCGTAGTAGAGAAGATTTGTTGCTGGGCAACCAATCTCTGCATGTGCCACCACCCTTAAGACCTTGATATTAATAATATCTTGATTATTTATAGAAGTTTCAAGTTCAATCAAATTGTGATAATGTTCTAAGAATAACCGATTATAATTTGGTATTGACTTATGATAACTTCTGAGCTGGCAATAATAATGTTTTACGGTAGTGGCAGACAGAGAGAATAGTCACCCAGCTACAAATCTTCTTTGGGAAACTAATCGCCCCGAAATGCCTTCCCACTGGCAAGAATACAAATCGCCATCGAGATGGCATGTGAATCGCTTAGGGTTTCCTCAGTTGCCTCATGAGGAAACTTCAGATAACTTCGGAAACCCAAAGCAATTCACGTACCATCCCACCCCCAATTCGTATTCTTGCCAGTGGGAAGACATTTTGGGGAGATTATTATTAGATACACTTGACACCAATTTCCAGATCTGTATAATTTTCTCACCTCTATTTGCTTTCACATAAAAAACATAGAAATCAGCATATGATTTGGAAAGGGAATAATAACAGGCCTTACAAGGGGTTAACATGAGCAGAGTCATTGGCAGTGGCCCTGGCTAGTCAGTGGGTAAAGAGCAGGACTATAAATCATTTTGGCAGGAAATCATTAGAAGAAGAATGATATAATTCTTTCTTGTCATCACAACAGATATTGCTGAACATTAATTGTGAAAATTAATTGTAGAAGGGGACAGAGGTGAGAGAATTGTATTTGTTTGGGGTGTTTTTCAGTGCAGCAAATGGCATCACCAGCTATAAGATCACTTATGCAACAAGCAAATTGATGTACTATTATCTTGATAGAGAATATAATTAGTGTTTAAACATGAGAGCATGGAGGTGGTATTCTCGGAATATAGATATATCATTAGATCAGACCAGCATATCCCTGAATAGGAAAATGATTAATCCCTTCAGTTGATTAATCTGCACTTTAGAATAGATTGTAAATTCAGTGGAACTGTTCCACTTGTAAGACTTTAGTTTGGTATTCAGGACTATGATACATTAGTGCACATTAATCATGAGGGATTTTAATTACTCAGATATTGACCGAAGTAAGAGTACTGCTAACACACTTAATGGAAGTGAGCTCTTACATTGGTTGCAAGACTATTTCATGTGATCGAAAATGGTGCTGTATTGAATCTAGTGGTCTCTAAACCTAAACCTTAGGGCAGAACTACATGGACCATTGACGTCAATTATGGCAGATGCAACGCTGTGCGCAAAAACGCCTGCCACGGAAAACAAGGTAATAGAAAAGTCGGATGGTGTCGCAGCTTGCAGCATTTTCATCCGACAGTCGTGTTGCGTCGGATCAACCCTGTGACACCATCCAACTTCCTATTACCTTACCTTGTTCCTGTTGCATCCGACTCGTTGCATCAGTTTTCGCACCCAGCGTCGCATCAGTCGAAAATGGACGTCATTCGTCAGTGTAGTTCTGCCCTTAAACTTATTAAAAATGTGCAAATACTAGAACACAAGGTTAATGAGCAGAATAGTCTCGACCTTTTAATGTTTGTTACAAAAAAAAAGTAAAAATGCAGTGGTTTAACAAACACAACTTCTTGAGCACATAAAGTGGTAAAATACTTGTCCCATATACTTGCTCTCAACATATTCCTTTGGGGAGAAAAGTAAAAGCATTAAAGAGCTGTTATTCTCTGCCATGACCCTATATGTCCTTTAAAACAGAATAGAACTGGTTTTTACCCCTGGAAACCTTTTTAACTGCATATAAGCAACCTGCAGAGTGTTTCGAAATTCTCCTTTACTACGATAATCCCACTTAACCCATCAATTGTAAAGGGTTAATTTAACTTTTAGTAGGATGTAGAAAGTGATCATCTGAGATAATTATTAGTTAAGTTATTTAGCAGCTTTCTTTTGCAGTCTGGTTGCTAGGGTCCAAAATGCCCTAGCAACCATGCATTGATTTGAATAAGAGACTGGAATATGACTAGAATATGAATAGAAAGAGGAGTAATAAGAAGCAATAAAAATACCTTTTTAGCTTTGCAGATGAATTGTTTTTTTAGATGGGATCAGTGACCTCCATTTGAAAGCTAGAAAGAGGCAATAGAGCAAGGAAAATAACTCAAACTATAATATATAAACAATAAAGATCAACTGCAAAGTGGCTAGGATAAAACATTTTTTTTTTAAATAAGCCTGTCTGCTTCTTTTCATTAGTCTCCTCACTGGCCTATAGTAGTCGTGTAATTTTAAGCATAAGTTCATGCAGTAGAAGATATTGGGAACTGAAGGAACAGACACTTTATTGTCCCTCACCAATAAACAGTATGTCTTCTTTAAGGCTGCCCACTCCTAAATAAAAATATGTCTTTAGTACGTCAAAACCGAAGCACAAAAGCGTCCATACTAGGCTACTTCTAACTCCCACCAGTGTTGCTGACTGATTTCCTGTGTAATTATTTTCCCAGTGTTAATTACATATCCTTGCTAATGATGTATTCCCTTGTACTGCTGACTAATCAACCTGCGTTACTGAGTGATTCACCAGTTGTCTTGTTACCTGTGCTTCTGATTCATTCAGCTGTCATTCAGCAGAACTCTGACCATGCTACTGCCTGTCATTTTGACTGATCCTTTGGGTTTTATGGTTTCATCAACTGGTAAAGTGACTGTTAGTCTTAGCGCTGCCGATTAGTGGATACCTGTATTATAGGTGTCCTTGTGTTTCTTACTAAGACACCTGTCCTGCTTACGAATCCACTAATATATTTAGATTGCACACTATTACTTCAGGCAGTCCCTGGGATAACTTTGGTCCCACTAGAGGACTGAAACATTGATGCGGTTTTGAATGAGTTGAAAGAGATTTATTTTAAAATTCATGTGCTTCTTTTGCAGTCTCCTATACTTTTTTTTTTGTTTTCCAGCACCCAAACTGTTTCTTTCTGTGGATGTGCAGTCCATTATATCGATTGATGTATTTACAGTAATGTTGAGCTACAGACCATTGAGTTTTTTTGGCTATGCGTCAGGGTGAGCATCAGTAGAGCTTGTGCAACCTCTATTTCGGAGATGAGAAGACATACGTGAGATATAATTATATACTATACAGTACCTTCTGAAGACATAATCCTGTCTTCTTTTATGTTTGATTCCTGCTCAAAGCAATGTTGTGCTTGTGTGTGTGTGTGAGTTCATATGTTCAGGCATGTGTTGTATAAAGTTTCATGTTTAATGCATACCCGTACATAGTCACTGTGGCAGATATTCTTGTTCAAGGCTTGTTTGATATAAAAAATAAAAACAGTTTATCAGGTCATCATAATTTATCATCCCGAAAACTTCAGACCTTTTTTGATCTCTGGCTTATTTTATATTCAGCACTTATTCTAGTACCCATCACTGGCAGCTATATATTTTTTTATTATGTTAATGCCTGCCAACCATGCTGGGAGATGCAGGTTAATGAATAAAATTTTCTTTTGTTATTTTTTCCTTGCTTCTCTTACTACATATCAACTACTAGCATTTAATCTTCCTTCTCTGTACAGTTGGCGGTACAGCACCTGACAAGCCACAATAACAAGCTGCAAGATGTTTCCCTGACAGGTCTGTAGTTTCCCTTCAGTGTGGGGTGAGTGCTTTTGCAAGGCCATGAGCAAAAAGAAAAAAAAAAAGATATAGGGAACCTTTAACTATATGTGTTCAGATAAGGCTTCTTACATTGCAGGATCTGTTACATAAAGATACTGCACTTGGTGGTTTCAATTCACAGACATCTCTCAAGAGCAAAGCAAAAACAAAAGTTAGATTGTAGTTTTTAGCCACAGCAGTGAGGCAGCTCCTGTGTTGTGACTGACGGGCAAGCGAGAAGGCAGGAAGCAGAAGCTACAGTTGCAGCAACATCACACAACCTTCTAAAAGCATATTTTATGAAGCAAAGTTTTATTCTTATTCATTTTCAGATTTTACATAGAAACCGCATTCAATGTTAACTCTAAGCTGTACTGCACACAATCAGTTGGTACTCATCCCTGTGTGAAGCCGACTCTAGAAGACTCTGTTCCTTGAGCCAGATTGAAAATCCAATGAGAGGAGCAGACTGCGGCACAGGCAATATTTGTTCTTGTTCCTACTGCCTGACATAGTTCATGTTGTTGGTTTCCCATGTGTCCCAAGTCATGTGCTCTGATAAACTTCAGTCACTCTGTGTTGCAAGCTGGAGTGATGTCACCTCCCTTCCCCCTCCACCCCAGTGGCCTATCTCCAGAAAAATGGGAAGGTAACCAGATAACCGCTCTCAGACACTTGCATTGCTAACAATTATCCTCCTAGTGTTAAATATGAGAACAGCACTCAATTGTAAAAATGCAACTTTAGAACCCCAAATATCATCAAAATGTATGTGAGCAATTTGTCCTCCTTGTGTAACATAGAATCTGTCTCTCTTGGGGAAATATACTAGAATGTATTATTTGGAAAAAGCATGTTCAACCTAATTTTTTTTCCTCAGCATGCAATAAGTGGATGTACTGTATGTAGTCCATGTGAAGGGGGTATATTGGAAACAGCCAAGTTCCACTAGGAAGCTAGTCTTGAAATCGAGCTCAGGGTGTCTGTGTAGTACTACATCTCAAGGGTTTGCTATGGGATCTGGGATGCTTTTTATAGCCCTGCTGTGTGACCAGCTTGGAGTAGTTCAGTATACACTGTTAAGCTGAAAAGCAATACGAGAATGTAACAATGCTTCTGAATCTATCAGCCATAATATGGTATGTTCATCAAGCAAGAGAACTTAGATCTCAGGAATAAGATTTTCTAGTAATTTTAACTGCACAAGATGCTGGTGCACTTTTAATATAGGTTTGCATAAGTTTGTATCTCCCACTGGCAAGGTTTACCTAGACTGTTCCACTGATGTGTAGCCAAGCCATAGATAAGATGGTATACTGTAGTCCCTGATCTTATAATTCCTTTACATTGCACATATTCAGTGAAACCTATGGTGCCATAAGAACAAAAGGGCATAAATGTATGTAAGGTTTGCCTCTGAGCCACCCTTCAGTAATGAGAGATAGTTAATTTTCCTTAGGGCAATTTAAAATTTCCATAATAGGTTTCAGGACCCATGGTGCCAGTAGTTTCCTAGTCTTCTGTCTGCCCAAACACACACTCAAACACTCACACTCAGACACATATTCCCCTCTTAGAACATACTCCCCAACAGATCCATTGTCTTTACACTTTTCTCCTCTCATCCCTTTGTTCAAATCCCATTTTGGGGGTCTATAAGTACAGCAACAGACAAGGTATAGACTAAAAATAGTCATAGCAGGGGATGGAACTCCCAAACTGAAAGGTTTCAAGATTCAGCAGACAGAACAGCAAGATTATTAGCAAACCACATACTATTTTAACCATTTAGATCCTCATGGCACTGAATCACCTACATTAAATCAAATTATACATTTTAAAAAAGGTAAATAAGAATAGCATACAAGCCCATAGGGCAGGGATCTGCAACTTTGGCTCTCCAGCTGTTAAGGAACTACAAGTCCCACAATGCAATGAAGGAGTCTGTCATGATTCATAAAGGCAAATGCATTGTGGGACTTTTAGTTCCTTAACAGCTGGAGAGCCAAGGTTGCAGATCCCTGCCATAGGGAATTGGCAAACTGTCAGTCTTTACACTGGAAGACACAAAATCTAATTTATGAAGACATTTGTATTTGTGGTTGACTGAAATTGATGCAATTGTTGTTCATTTTGACAATTCATTAGAGCTCCTTGATAACTGATTGGTGGCTAAAGAATCATGAGCAGATGCATTTTTAATAGTGAGCACTGGAAATTAACTCATTTTAGCACAATTATGATCGGGTTTTGTTTTTTTTAAAGAGCAACTGAATGCTCAGGAATTGTTAGCAGATATGTTGTTTTTTTTTTTCGGGTGTATTGTGTAAAGAATCTGGACAGATAGTAATGTGCCATGGATATCAGGCTATTGGGCAGGTTTGAGTATTTAGATAGTATCACTCTGCGGCCATTCTTACAATTACAGTAGCATGACCTCTCTCTCCCTTTGGAACAAATTTTCACCTTTGAGTTTGACCTTGAAGATTACAAACGTTATTACATATTAGAAAATGACAAGCAAAACTAATGGAATTGAAATATTTATAAGGAATATATATCCAAAAGCTGTAATTTAATCCAGCCATAAGATGTAGCTAAAATACACACACACACACACCTATATATATATATATACACACACACACACACACACATTTTTTTTTTTGTTAAATCTTATTCTTGCTCACAGTAAACTTCTCCCTCCACCCCTTCCCCACCAGGGCCTCCAGCTGAACATGCTATGACTTGTCTCATTGTGACGTTGAGATGACATCGAGGAGTAAAATTTCCAGGGTCCCTTTCTGGAGTAAATCCAGCTGACGTGACCTTTAAGTTATGGAGTCTTCACACGTGGAAAGACCAGCGCCCTCACTACGGCAGACATTTTTTAACTGAAGTAAATGTTACGGTAAATGCCAGTTTTGCATTTCAGACGTCTGTACAGACAGATTTCTCCACTGAGGAAGTTCATCAAAAGGTTTATCATTTAAATAAAGAGTAAAGATCTCAATTGGCAACAGTCTCCCAGGAGTCTAGACTCTGCAAACCATAAGTGATCACAGTGCAATGCAGTTTGTCTTTTTTTTATTCTAATATTAGTTTTAGTCGGCGTTCTCATTTAGGTGCAGAGCACGTGGAAAGTGCACCATTTACTAATCCTGTCAGGATTATGTCAGCCAATACCACTGAGTAAATATTCTTTTGCTGATGCGATTACAGGCAGGATCTGAATATACAAGTGAAAGGCCTGAGGAGCATGTTCAGGAGAAAGACACACAATTTCCCTGGGGACGAAGTCAAAACAGCATAACCATCAAATCTGTGTATGTTCTACTGTATGTGGCTTTTTTTACTTCCTCAACTTGCAAATTTCCACGTATAAAAATTGTCAGTCGCATCAATTATTATGACGGCCACTGACCTCAATGGGTTTTACAAATTTTTAGCTGTTTCACAAATTTTTGGTAAATTTGCAAAACACCCCAAGATTCACCTATCAGTAAACATGATGGTTTAAGGGCTTCTATACATGCTCATCTCATCATGTTGATGTTACAGTGGATTTTTTAGGTGTTCCTCTGCTTTCAGGAGTTGAAGAGGTAGTTCACGTTTGAGCAATTTTTTATGATATAGAGAGTGATATTCAGAGACCATTTGCAATTTTAACTTTTTATTCAACAGTTCCTAGGGTTCAACTTACCATACCCCTAGCAATCATGCACTGATTTGAAGAAGAGACTATAATATGAATAGGAGAGGAATATAAATATTAGTAATAAAAACAGCAATATCAAAGAGGTAGCCTTACAGAGCATGCCATTGTTAAATGGGGTCAGTGACCCCCATTTTATGGAAAATAGCCAGAAGAAAAAAAAACTAAAAAACCATAAAAAGGACATAATAAAGACCAATTGAAAATTTGCTTAAAAGTGATAATTCCAAACATACTAAACTTTAACTTAAAGGTGAAACACCCCTTTCACATACTTTGCTATGTGTTTGTACTCCCTGCACCACTCAGAACCATTAGACACAGATAGAATACAACTTGACAGATTGCACTTGAATTAGGAAGTTCCATGAGGCACAGTGTGTACTAGCACATAGCAAAGCATGAATTGCATTAATTCATGCCTTCTCTTGCAAGGGAACACATGAAAGAGCCACCACAGGGAAAACATGACATAACGCCTTAGTGTAAGAGCGCTTATTCTGCAGTGCAAAGTAAAAAAAAAAGTGACAGTACATGTCCCACACTTTGATATAACCACAATTTTTTAATTTTTAGAATCTGATCCCAACATATATAAGGGGGCAACAACATGTAAAATTCCAAATGATCTGAGTTTAGTTGTTTACTGTATATGCCCAGGATGCAAGAATTTCAAAATGCACTGGATGCTTTAACAAAAGCTTTTGTATAACCACAGCATTTGGATTAGCCATGAAATAGATGGAACAGCATTTTCCTGCACAAGGGTCTGGGACACAGCGAGGGAAACCGTATAATTAATCATCCACCTGCTAGTATATGGAATTTATTGTCGTTCATTAAATTTTCCCAATTCATGTGATCTTACTGCAATTCTGTCAAGCATCTGATGTACAGCGGGTGAAAATCTATAAATTTCAAACCAGTTCATAGAAACAAATGACTAAAATTGAAATATAAAATCTATTTCAATTGTAAGCAATTTTCCCGCACATTATCTGCTTAACTTGAAATAAGTGATTTTTATTTACTTATTAGGAATGAGGCAGTCTAGGTTAGAAGAAAACATTATGACGAAAGTGTAAATCTCCGTTCATTTTTAAAATGGAGACATTACTGGCATGTTTATATTTAGTGTTCTTGAGAGCTCAGCATGTTTCTTTCATGATTTCGGCAATGTTAGGCATACAATGTTTATAATATTCTGGCACAAGACTTCATTCCATTTCTGTACCTTAGGAATCAAGTACTACAGAATGAGTTCATTCATCTTTATTGGTATTAATACAACAAATACATAGGAGTAAACCAGTGATATTATAGATGCATTTTTGTAACCTCTTGCTCATAAATGAACAGCAGGACATACTTACAAGAAGCTGGGAAATAATGGTGGTCAAACAGTATTGAATAGGAGGAACATATACAGTTCCATAAAAATTTTGACAGAGACAACATTTTTATAATTTTGGTTCTGTACAACACCATAATGAATTTTAAAGGAAACCACTCAGATGCAGTCAAACTGCAGACTTTCAGCTTTAATTCGGTGGGTTGAACAAAAAGATTGCATAAAAACGTGAGTAACAAATCTTTTTTTAACTCAATCACTTCATTTCTCCTGAGGCTCAGACGGCTTTTGATAACTTGAAACAAGCTTTCTGTTCTGCCCCTGTCCTAACTCATCCTTATGTCTCTCGACCTTTTGTCTTGGAGGTAGATGCCTCAGACTCTGGAGTTGGGGCTATCCTTTCGCAACCATCTGATTTCCACGGCCCGTTACACCCCTGTGCATTCTTTTCTCGTAAATTTTCCCCAGCTGAGAGAAACAATGATATGGGCAACAGAGAACTGCTGGCGGTTAAATTGGCCCTGGAGCAATGGCGTAATTTACTGGAGGGTTCTACAGAGCCTATTACCATTCTGACTGACCACAAAAATCTGTAATACATCTCTTCTGCCAAACGACTCAATCACTGTCAAGCACGTTGGGCTCTCTTTTTATCCAGATTCAATTTCATAATTTCCTATCGTCCTGGTTCCAAGAACTCCAAAGCCGATGCACTGTCAAGATCATTCTCTACAGATAAAGTTCCTGTCCTCCCTCCTGCCCCAATTATCCCTCCTGAATGCTTTGTTGCCCCTATGTCTGTCTCTCCTGGAAGAACCTTCGTACCTGCCTCTTCTCTCCCTCAAGTCTTACGTTGGGCTCACTCCACTAAGTTGGCAGGGCATCCAGGTGTTAGTAAGACCATCGATTTGGTTTCCAGATATTTTTGGTGGCCTTCGTTGAAGAGGTCTGTCTTTTTGTTTCCTGATGCATCACCTGTGCTTAACAAAAAATTCCTTGATCTCTTCCATGTGGCCTTCTTCAACCTTTGCCTATTCCCACACAACCCTGGGCTGACATGGCAAAGGACTTTGTGGTGGACCTACCTAAACATTCTGGGATGACTTCCATCTGGGTTGTGGCCAACAGGTTATCAAAGATGGCCCATTTTGTTCATTTGAAGAAGTTCCTGCTCAAGCCCTGTTTGACCTTTGTATCCTGGTTTTTGACTCCCTGGCCTGTTTTCGACTTCTGATCCTCTGCCGCCTGAATCAAGCTCTGCTTGTATTTGACTTCTGAACCTCTGCCGCCTGAACCAACCTTTGCCTGTTTGACTTCGCCTTGCCTAATACTCGTCTGTACTACGCCTTGATCCTTTGCCTTCACTGCCACAGAAAGCCCAGGGCCCCAAAAGGGCATTGGTGAAGACCGGAATTGTAAAGGAGTACCAGTCACCACCAGACTTCCTTGGACCAGTCACTCTCCATCGGGATCCAAGCAATCCATCAGGATTCAAGGTAACAGATTGTTACAATATGCAATGCACAGTTAAGGCCTATAGAAGCAAAATAAAGTGGAAGTAAATTCCTCTGCCAACTATAAAAGTCCAAGTATATATGATCATCCCCCACTGCCAAAGCATAAATAAAAAATAACGCAGACCTGCTACAGTACATTATTGTACAGGTATTGTAGGGCTTCTAAAGTGCCCATTGAGATGGATGAAGAGACAATAAGGGGGTTATTTAAGTCTAGCTTTTTGGTGCAAAACACAGGATTTATTAAATTCCGATGCTGCAAAAAGTCTGAATCTGAAAATCCGCCATCTCAGCCCTGCTAAGGCTATACATAAGCCAACGGGAGGAGTCAGTTAGCTTGAACATTCGACTATTTTGGGGGGGAAAAGGGGGAAAAAATGAATAATTTAGGCTTTTCAGGAAACAAAAAAACAGAAAAAATTTGTATGATTCAGGGGAAAAAATTGTATGATTTTATAGTTTTCCCCCAATCTGATCAAACAGTGTTTTGTTAATAAATAAGGTCAAATCGCAGATTCTAGTTTGGTTTGACTCTATTTTAAAATAACTTTTATTTTGATATAAAAACCCCTAAATGTTGCAGAAAACTTAAAAGCCCAGTTATCAACTCATCCATAGCCTTCTGTAATCTTCCTTCTCTCTGTCTGTGCATCAAACTTCATTATATGATGCACAGTGCAAAAGCTGGCCATACACAGGCCAATATAAACAGCCAACTAAAAAGCCAACTTATTGAGCAGTGTACAGGTCCCTCTGACGGGCTTCCTCCTATCAATATCTGGTCGAAAATAGGCCAGATGTCTATTGGGCAGGTTTAAACGTCCAGATGGGTCGAGGACAGTGTTGTTGATGAGGTTATCTATGTTGTGATCAGAACGTTAGACCCTACAGCCCGAACGGATCAGCTGGATATCGCCTAACTCTGCATATATGGCCACCTTAAGATATTGGAACCAGAATCGACTGAATTGGTGAAAGCAGAACATATACAGCTTCTTATAACCTGATTTAACTCTCTAGCAGATAAAATTTTTAAAAGTCTTGTTTTATTACAGTACAGTAATTACACAAATGTTTAATAAGAAATAATCTCTTAAAATAAGGACCATGGACAGATTCAGAGCTCTGCAGTATAATTCCATGCAAGCCTGATTTGCTTTAATTCAAGGTGGAAATGGGTAAATTATGCACATTTCAACTGGAGCTGATTTACCATGCAAATTTACTCCCATGCCTTTGTGAATTTGAGGAATCTGAAAAGCTTCAAGGCTACAGTATTTCTCTTAAAGGAAACAAGCAGGATAAAGGAAGATCAGATAACTACAGTATATACTATTTCTTGTATTTGTGCAGACAAACACAGGGATTGGGACATTAGGTAGGCTGCAGTAAACAAGTCTTAGTAAGGCATGGGTTTACACGGTTATTGAACTGGATTTTATTTCAAAACATCTGGTACTAATGCAACCAATGACAGACTTGGAAATCAAATGATTTTATAAAGCACAGAGTCAGAAAATAAAACAATAAAGGTGTTGACGAGCCTCAGGAAAAACAGAGCAAAGGAGAACATACATTTTTCATTATTTTCACCTTTTTTTATTAGAACTGCTTGCTCATAGCTAGGGGAGCTGATATTACACATCTCTGTATATTCTGTGCCTATCATTTCTCATTTCTGTGTATGCTGCACATAAAACATATATATTTCTTTTTAATGGGGCTATGGTAAATACCCATAGGAGGAGGGGGTGGCATCATTCAGCATCAGCCTTATGCATACAAGCCACATGTAAGGAGGTGAAATATTTCAAATGTATATAGTTAGAACAATGTAGGAAAACTAAGATTATCCCTTAGGGGTTCCCATAAAATATTCTAGAGTAGGGATGTCCCACCTTGAAGGAGCTCAAATTGGAAAACGAGGAATCCAGGAAATTCCTATTTAGTGTAAGAACATCTAAAGACAGGCTGGGAGACTACGCCTTTCTAGTAGATGAGGTATTTTTAATAGAAGAAAGGCAGCTAGGGTAGCAAGGGCAACCTGTGGCATTGATGAGGAGGCAGCTTTTGGTGGAAACCCCAGGCAATTGCCTACCAGTTAGAGAACAATAGCCTGGTGGTTTGTGTGAATCTATGGGTGGGTACTGTAGTGAGGTAGGGGGAGAAGTTTGGGATCGTTTAACGATAGAGGGGGTCCATCTAGTGTTAAAGGCACTCTGCTAATGTATTAAGACTATGGCTGGCACTGGAAACTTCATGATAGGAGTAAATACGAGTGTGATACGTGTTGGAGTAAATAAATTGTTAACTACATATATACTGTATATCTCTCAAGGAGAGAAGAGCTTGATTCCATACCAACCATTTCAGTAAGAGCCTACTATACAATAAACAAGTTCTTGCCTTTGTTCATTGTGCCTATGTGTTCACTGCTGGTAATGGGAACTGTGGCAGAAATAGCAATACGGCTTAAAAAACTATACCAAGGACACTGGAACATATACTGTACAGAAGGGAAACATTGGGTTTGCATTGTAACATAATAAACATGATGTGCACACCACTATTCTTTCTAGAGTGAGTGGAAGAGTCTCTTCCCCTAATACAAACTCCCCCTTTGGTTTCCTCCCTACCTAGAGGTAGAGTGTTCAGTATGATTGCTGAAAAAAAAGCAGCAAAAAAAAAAAAAAGATACTTCACAATCCAGCAGGTCCGTCTAGAACACTAAGATTTGCAGGGATAATGCATCAGTCAGTCTCCCAGAATTCTCCATTCCCTGGAGATTTAAGTTTAACAATGCCAGTACATAGAGAAGCTGTTTTAAACACAACATATTAACAAAATTACTGGGGAAGGAAAAGGTTTATCCACTCATTAGGGAAGCTCATCTTTGTGCATCATGAAGTCTGAAGCAATTTAAGCCGCTTCTTTTCAGCTTTTCCATGTTATAATATTTTTATACTTTTTTGATCACCTGTCTATTCATCCTGCTTTTAAAGAAGAACTAAAAGAATAAGCGAACATATGGCTAGAAATTCCATGTTTAATATACTGAAATGACTGGCACCAGCCTAAAGGCTCAGAATCTCTATAGTAATAGTAATAATTCAGGCATTTAAATTTGTGCACAGGAGTTTCTCATCTTGGATTTTGTTAGTAGGGTCAGTGACACTGCACATGCTTAGTGTGCTCTGGGCAGCTGCTGATAAGCCAAGCCTAGGGGTTTTCACAAGTCATCAAGCAGAAAATGAGGTTTGCCTGTCATAGAAGCTTATGCTACAGGGCTATTTATTAAGTTCTGATGCTAATTGCACTGCTTCTGACCTGCTATATACTAAGAATCTGAATTCCTTACTAATCAGTAGAAACATAAGTCGTTACAGAGGCATCTTCAGAAGCACAGAGCTATACTGCTAAAAGGAGGTGCTTGCCAAAAACACAATGAGCAATATTTCTTCCCTGCTTCTTTAAGTTCTACCTCTCCTTTACCATGTTTTTAATCCTGTAGATCAAGTCCAGACTGAGAATCAAAATAGGCCCTGACATTTCAGGTACACAGGGGCCCAATCAGCCCACATTAGAGGCCCAAACAGCCCCCACCAGCCCACTAAATGCTGACTTTCTATAGGACCTTATAGCACTCCCTCTGGCATTTGCCCTAACCCACAGATTACCAGTCCGGGCCTGTTGTAGATATATGCACCCTGTCTACCAGTCCTGTTGCAGCAAAACTAGCGATCCTACTCCCATGTTTGGCGCTCAATGTGTGAAACACATGATTATAACAATCTGCAGTAATTCTGGCCAAACTTCTGAACTAAACATTCATCGAGGTGCACTGAGCAACCTACAGCAACTATTGGCATAGGTCAATTTCTGGTCTACTTAGAAGCCTCTGTGTTTTTCCATGAATATACAATTTGGACTTATTTCTGTGAAGTAATCATCAGAATATTCACATACTTGTAATAGTAAAGAGTATACTTGTCCGATGAGTAAAGCTTTCTGGAGTATAATACAGTTTAGATAGTCCACAGTGATCTTTAAAGCAATCAAGTCAATAACCAAGATGAACTTGGATGCTGTGATCCTTTAAAATTTTATATTCCACTCTTTGTGCACTAGATGTTGGGTGCAAAAACCTTAATTATGATTTCAATGGGTGCTTTTTCATGTTAGCCAAGTGCTCCCCAAGCTGCTGTACGGAATACTAGTGCCTTTATATTGCAGTTAAATTAATTTTTAGCATTTACATCTTTAGATGTAGAACTTCCTAACCACTGTATCCAACTTCAATAAAAATTATAAAACTATTGTTCATCCGGAAAACTGCAGCCTGAAGGCAATGAAGACATTTTCTTTTGCAGGTAATGGAAATAAAATGATTGAAACTAATGTACAGGATAGTCAGCAAATGTATGAGGGCACTGTGAGGTTTGATGTGTTGATAAATGTGGGTAATGATCTTATGCAAGAGTTATATTATATCTTTTGGGCTTAATTTATCAGATGAAAAGTATAGCGAATGAAAATAACGGAGGGTTTTATGTGTCACGATATTTCACCAAGAACTCAGGAAACGTCAAGAGAAGATAGAAGAATTCATAGAATTATTAATATGAAGATACATTCAAATTAAAACTCTTTCCCTGTTCGTGACTGAGCACTTAATATTATTCTAAGTGTGAAAGAAAATGGAGGGCAAGAAATCTCATTATTTAAACCAGTGGACAGAAAAAAAGGCAT
>CM044445.1:59279364-59297036 GCA_024363595.1 Xenopus borealis
TGTCTGTCCCAGCCCTAAGCCATTTAGAGTTTTGTAAAGCCTTCACATTTTCTCATTAATAGGGTAGACAATTGGATGATTTCTTTTTTTACAGTGCATTTTATCAATATTAATCAAGTGCACTTTCCTGGAATCCTGGGCATGCTTTTCAATCCTGTCAATCATAATAACATCTGATTACAATGAATCCTTCTGATTGATACAGTGATGAATAAATACTACAATTATGGATCATTTGGAATTGATAAGTCAATATTGACAAATCTACCCTTACCAATAAAACATTAAGTGCAATTTACTTTTCGAGAAAGTTAGAATGACATCTGAAACAGGATAGGCAAAAAGTAAAAATGCAACACTTATAAGAAGCAGACTAATGAAATGTTAAACCTTTAGGCATTTCATTTCTAATTTTGAGATCCTAAATGCCTCTCATTGGATTAATAATTTTGGAAAAGTAATTTCCTTTTTAGCTGGCACTGCCTCTACGGATTTCACCCTATTTGAGACATATTAGACAGTGTAGTAAATTGTAACAAATAAGCACAGTTCTTCATGTGTTTTAGCCACAATACAATATTCTTTTCAAGCTTAAAATGTTGTAACAGATGCAAGAAGCATACAGTAGGTTTGCACAAGTTAGGTAAACTACAAGCCAGGTGCCCTAGAATATGACTTTGTAGCAGGGGTGGAGCTAGGTTTCTCTTAATATCCCCACATTCCCAGCTCCCTGCCATATTCACTTGCGGAAGTGGGGGTAGAATTTCTTAAGGGACCCCTTGGCTCCATTGTTTCAACTTTCACGCTGGAAGCAAACTAGGGCAGCTTGCATAAGAGAGGTAGAGGGTGGCACATTTAGGGGTGAATGTAACACTCCCCAGCAATTTACTAGTTCCACCCTTAGAAAGCAGCGAGGTATAATTACCAACTAATAATTTATTTATTCTTAAAAAGAAGTACAATAACCCCGTATGCCTTCAACAATTACAGTTATACAATTACTACAGTTTGTCAGTCTCTCCCTTGTGCTGGTGTGCTGTGTCTTGAGCCTCTTGCACCAACGTTGGTGCAATTGTAATCAGTGCATGACATTAGCATAAAATAGTGCCATTGGTGCAATTTTTTTATATGGTGTTTTAATGGGCACAAATCCATGCCTATTTGTACTGCGGTTTAAAGGAATACCGATACATTACTACAACTGTTAAAGAGTGTGTCAGTATTTCTAATAATGCAGCAGAGCACCAATGATCTAGTAGAACCCTAAGCTGCCCCCAGTCTAACCACACTTATGCCATCCCGACACTGCTACACAACAAATGTTGCCTGCACACGTAGAAGCTGATTTAATTACATTTTAATCATTTTCAAGCCTCTGGGCTTGAGCGTTCAGTTCCTAAAACCACGTGTAAGTTCTTAAACACTCAAGTGGTTTTAGGAACCGAATGCTTGAGCATTAATAAACCAGTCCCATCAGTCACACGGTGTAGGTAGGCTGAAGTATAGTTTACATTAATAATATTAATAATATCAAACATTCACACCACCCACAGCCCAGCATGACTTTAAAAAGCCTCTCTTTCCACGCAGCCACTTCCACATGGGGTAAGTGCAGCTAGGTTGGGGGTGACAGAGTTCATCTTTAACAGAAGCAAAAGCATTTTGAAAAAAAGCTTTCCAAAACTTGCATGTGCAAAATGCATGAAGCACAAAAATGTGTGTAAACCTCAAATGCAAAGCTTTGGCATCTAAAAGCTGCAGAGTTCATGTAGAAGTGAATAGTACCATTTTTTCAAATAGTTTGATCCATTGAAAATGAAAAATTTGAGGAAATCGAATTTTCTATATTCTGATTTTATTTTTTAATCAATAAATTCTGACAAGTTGAAAAAGGACAGTCAGGTTGGCAAAGAAGTCAGGTTTAGGAAATTCAAAAACAATTAGAAAAGCAGCCCTATCAGTGAAAAATTGTTAACATGACTTATACGTAACTTTTAATGAATGTTTTATGTAGTTTAAGGTTGTTTCTTTTTATTTCTTTAAATGATGAAAAGCCTTATTGTATCGAGTGTTAATCAGGTGGTTCCTGTATCTATCACATGTTTGAAGGTGGAATATGATAGCCATTCCTACGAACCATGTTGGTAGTGTTCAAGTTACAACTACGTGCTTACTAAGTCAATGTACCATTGTTAATGGGGCAAAATAGAATATAATCATGAATTTAGTAACTAGATTTTTCTGTAGCAGAATTGAGGCATTAACTGTATAATACGCCATGATGGTACCGATCTGCAACAGTGTGCTAGCCATAGCAGAAATATATTAAATAAAGACAATGTTTCATAATTAGTCTGGAAAACTGCCAAATGTGCAGCAAGGGAAAAGTAATAAAGGCATATTCATCATTCTTTATGTAAATAGCTTATGTCTAATGCCACTTAGCTCATATTTGGGGAATGATTTGCACATAATCTTGATCTCTTATTATAATCTCAGTGTTTTTGCACACAATACCACAATTATATGTGTGCATGCAAGATCATAAATACTATTCTGCTGCACCGATTCCATTACTCTAGCCTGGCATCGTTGCTTTTACCGTTTTGCAAGTACTGTAATTCCCATAAAGGCCAAGTTGATGTAATGTGTGTATTTGTATTGTATTGGCAGACACATCACAATATTCACTTTGGGAGGGGGGTGGAAGGGTGTGGACACTTGAGCCAGATGCACAAATAAACTGCTTCATCTATAAGCAATATCCAGTTTTACAATCAAATCTAATTTGAACCTCAACAATAATAGTCAAGTGCCTAACATGGCCAAAAAAGTACAGATGGGAAAGATAAGGCTCAGGTAATTTAATATACTGTATAAGGAAGTGTGCCAGAAAGTGAAGCAAAAACTTTTTGCCCAAGTTAGTGTTTTTGAAAGAAGCCAAGGCTGAATTTTGGATGCAGTTTCAACCAATTATCAGAAAGCTGAAAAGATACTACACTGGGCAAATCATATATTCAGTAAGCTTATATCAGCTATTTCCACATCCTAATTCTCTATATCAGAGGAAAACATTCAGAATAGAAATGTCACTTTATTAAAAAAAATAAAAAAAATTTATATATATATATATATATATATATATATATTAAAAATTGAAATACTCGTATAAGCGACAAAACCACTTTAGTGAAATAAATACTCATTCCTATATGCCCTAAGAGATCTTTAAAAAAATGCAGACTTGAAAATGACAGCAGCATTTATCATATAGGCTTTCCGTGATAGTGACAGTTCAAGGACATTACCTCTAGCAAGTAGATTTCCAAGAATTTTCTTTGAATTGAGCAGCTAGTGGACAATTTCCACAATGATATTAGGCAGCAAGGGTGTTTGTATGTATGTATGTATGTATTATAGCAAACTGCCAAATCCACCACAAGCAGTAAGGTGCAGAATAATCATAAAATACTATTGGACTTTAACTGGATTCAAAATTACAAGCTCTCCAAAGCAAATTTCTATAGAAAAAAAAAAAGACACTTTAAAGGGATACCGTCATGGGAAAACATGTTTTTTTAAAATGCATCAGTTAATAGTGCTGCTCCATTCGAATTCTGCACTGAAATACATTTCTCAAAATATCAAACAGATTTTTTATATTTAATTTTTGAAATCTGACATGGGGCTAGATATTTTGTC
Source organism: Xenopus borealis (assembly GCA_024363595.1). Taxonomy (NCBI): domain Eukaryota; kingdom Metazoa; phylum Chordata; class Amphibia; order Anura; family Pipidae; genus Xenopus; species Xenopus borealis. Next base: position 59,283,067 of record CM044445.1, read on the forward strand.
AATCTCCCAGCTGCCCCTGGTCATGTGACTTATGCCAGCACTTTAGGCGGGAACTGCTTTCTGGCAGGCTGTTTTTCCTTCTCAATGTAACTGAATAGTACGCAGTGGGACATGGGTTTTAGATCTACCAAGCAGCTTTTATCTTATGTTAGGGAGCCGTTATCTGGTTACCTTCTCATTGTTCTTTTGTTAGGCTGCTGGGAGGGAGAAAAGGAGGGGTGATATCACTCCAACTTGCAGTACAGCAGTAAAGAGTGATTGAAGTTTATCATAGCACAAGTCACATGACTTGGGGCAGCTGGGAAATTGACAATATGCCTAGCCCCATGTCAGATTTCAAAATGAAATATAAAAAAATCTGTTTGCTCTTTTGAGAAATGGATTTCAATGCAGAATTCTTCTGGACAGCACTATTAACTGATGCATTTTGGAAAAAAAATATTTTTCCCATGACAGGATCCCTTTAAAAAGCACTTTCCTTTATACCATGCAATGCACAAAATGCAAACAGCATATAAAATATATGCAATCAATAGAGCTGATTGTCCTAAATGTCTTTAGAAAGGGTTTTATAAATTAAGCATGCAATATTATAACAAGTACAGATATGAAAACCATGAAAATAACTAATCAGTGAAAAAGAGAGGCTCAAGTGTGTCTTCATGAAGGGACAGCTAATTTAGGAAGAGACAGAATGGTCAATGTTACAGACAACTCCAAGCAACAATCACTGTGGATCAATAGCTAGAAAAGTAGCAACATAATTTAAAGAGTTCCTTAGTAATTGGGTCTAACATTATCTCCTCCATACTCCTACTCATTCTTCATGCTTTGCCCCTCTGTTCCTATGCACTGACAATGTCCCCTATGGTTTTAAAGGTAAAGCATGACCACAATAGCTAAAGCTACCTATGTATTTTGCATTACTTACAAACGTACAGTGTAGCAAACTGGTAAACAGTGTTGTGAAATATTTTTAAGGTGGAGACTTTGCTATGGGAACCTTGTATCAACAGAATTGCAGAGGCCTTACAGCTTTTAATACATGCTATTGCCTATGTTCAAAGCTGCTTTTTCCCTTAGCTTTGATTTATAAACAGATTTTACACATTATCAAAATGCTAAAACATGAGCGAAAAGGTACATTTTATTGTCAAAATGCATAGAGCAGGTATGCCGCTGTTTGTTCCAAAACATGCAATTCTCATTAAAAGCAAGTAGAATGAAATAATTGGGTGCTGTCAGATAGTTCAGCACTTCAGCAAACAAGCTAAACGGCACAACACTGAGTAAATAAGCAGTGGGTCTGAGTAGGATGAAAACACGCACATAATCTGATAGCACAGAAAGCCAATGGAATGAAGGAACTACAAACAAAAGAGAAAAAAAAACAACCACAAAAATAGATGATTCAGAACTACTGTAGCAGCAAAAACACAGATGTGTTCCAAGGACTGGGAAGAAGAAGGGAGAGGGAAACAAGAGAATCCAAAGCAAAATATGCAGCAATAGCATAGGTAGTGCCAACGCATCAGACATAATATTCAGTTTGCCTAGATATACCACTTATTCCTATCCTTTACCTGTAAGAACATTTACATGTCCCATCAGTTTGTAGGGTCAATAGTCAGCTTCCACTGATCTTGAACATACATTACCCCTGGCGAGCCCACAAGCATATAGGTGTTCATTACATTATTATGTGTGGTGGACTAGCCCTGCAGTAAAAGATTTTTGGGGCCCCACAGACTTTGAGAGAAAAAGACTATTTACTTGTCTCTTAGCCAGATGAATTGCAGATTCCTTCTTTGTGTATTAAAATGTTATTTTAATAGATATTTTGTTCAGGCAACTGACAAGAGTATTGACTCCTAGCTGAACTATGCTCAGCAGAAGATGCAAGTCACTAAATATATTTTGTGCCATAAAGAGAGCCCATTGGTTGGTAGGAATTAAATATCCTGCCGCTTTCATATAGAAATGGATTTTTCTGTGTAGTTACTACTGGGGGGAAAAAACCATTCTGGCTTATTTAATGTCTATTGTTATTTGGCACGACTTGTTTGTGTGCAGTTATCAATGCTGCTATCCTTTTAGATGGATATTAAAGAGCTGCCTTTAGGCTGAAAACAGACAAATGCATGTGACGTTGCTTATGATACTCTATTTTCCATCTTTAGACATTAGCTTACTAAAGGGTTTTGTAAAAGAAAATGTTATTCTGAGTGATGCTTTGCATTCGGGTTGTGTTTTAGCTTAGCCTGGGTATTAAAAGCTGCTTTCACTACGAGTATGTGCCCTGCAGATTGTTCTTAGCATTGTGCCATTCTTTGTTACAGGTACAAAGCAGGCCAGTCCAAGCTGCCTAATCAAAGTGGCACTGTGGGATTTAAAGATTTATTTACTGCCTTAGGGCTGACATCATTTAAACTAAAATATTTTACAACAGTTTTTAAGGCTGTATAATGAAAAGCATCTAGAGCCTGGTCACTCCTCTACTTGAAGCCTAGATTAAAACTTTTTTTACTCCCTTCTTGGATGTTCTGTGTGACTCGGACTGAAGCTTTATATTAGAAACACAAATTTTTCCCACGTGGACTTTTCAAAGAAGGGAGGACTACTTAATTATGACAGATTCTGCGAAGCAAAATATGTCACTTTTCTGAGAACATAGCAGGCTAAATCTCCTGTGACAATCACAAAGTGTGACCATAACATTTATGTATATTTACTATGTTACAAATAAACAGAAGCTGCATCTACAAAGACGCTAAGGCTGGGGACAGACAGGGAGATTCAGGGAGATTCTGTCGCCTGGCGTTTTTAGCAGGCGACAATCTCCGAATTTCCTTCTCCCTGTCTGCCGCTAGTATTCATGACAAAGTGCCAGCGCCTGTGCACACGCGGCGCGGCGATTTCCGGTATCGCCCGAAGTTTCCTCACGAAGTATCTTCGGCCGATTCCGGAAATCACCGCGCTGTGTGTGCACAGTGGCTGGCGCTTTGTCATTAATACTAGCAGCAGACAGGGAGAAGGAAATCCGGGGAGATTGTCGCCTGCTATTAAAACGCCAGGCGACAGAATCTCCCCGAATCTCCCTGTCTGTCCCCAGCCTAAACCTTATAAAACTTAACACTACAACTCATGAATCAATACTTCACTGCTAACAGCTAAATTCCCTTAAATGAAATGGTTGAAGCCAGATGATTTTCACATCTCAGCCAATGTCTGAACAGGTCATGCTCTCGCTCTAAAGAGAGATGATTAACAGTTTTTTTTTTTTAAAGATTTATTAACCATACACTATCAACCTCAATATCTGTGTAATTCCATTTCTGTAACAAGATATAGGTCTTTAAAAATGAAAAATAACTATATTCATATTATAGAGAAACATGTCAGAAATAGGTTATATTATATGCATGAAACTAGAATTTATTTGGAAAGACCTGTGACTCTTGGGGTGTGCACCAAAAGCGTAGTTTTTTTTTCTTATGAAGATTTTGCACAATAGAAAAATTCACAGTATTATGCTAGCACATTTTAATGCACTGCACTAGAAATCAGCATACTTTAACTGCAAGGTGAAAAAGATTCAGTATCAGTAGAACAGCAACCTGACTCCCAGAAAACCATGCATGGTCTTTTCTTTCTGCTACAAACGCTAAAGTGGCTAATGGGAAGACACGAGAAGGCACTTCGGGGAGATTGTTGCCCAGAAGAAGAGGCGACTAGTCGCCAGGCAACTAAGTCTCTCCAAATCTGCACGTGTGCCACACGCCTAAATGTTACAAGTGTTGTAAAGCAGTCATTTAGGAGGCATATTTATGAAACAAAGACTTCATCCCCAACAGCAACAAAAAGATCTAGGATCAAAGTGTGGGTTCATCACAAAATGGAGATTTGTTCCTTCTGGTCATGCATAGGTTAGAAAAACAAGGTGTGTAGCTTTGTGCATAAAAGAGCACAAACACCTCATATCATAGAATACACAGTTTGTGGATAAAGATACTGAAGTGCCACAGGTTGCACATTCTACAATCTGAATTGCTTCTAGTACAGGGAATGGAGAGATAAGAGCTCACCATAGGAAAACTCACCTACTTTCTGTTCATTTCTAACTTTCACCCATTGATAAATACAATTCTAAAAATGCCATGGAATTGAATAGAAAGTGGGCAAGTTTTTCCGTAGCAAGCTTTTCTCTCACATTTAATTTAATATTTGAAACTGCAATAAAGGGAAAACTGCATCATACTTACCGTGATTTTCCTTTCCTGGACATACTCTATCAGCAATCACTAGAAAATCTCACATGCCTCATAAGAAGGACCTTCCCCAAAGCTTTAAAAGCCGCTCAACCCCCTCTTTGGCATCTTTGTTATGAGCTTTAAGACAACCATTATAGAAGGGAAGAGAAAATCCTCATCTAGGGGTAGATTCATCAAAGAGTGGAGTTAAGAGTGAAGTTCCGCCACTAGAGGGAAATTCCACAGCTCTCAATTCATTTCTATGGGATTTTGCAAGGCGTATTCATCAATGGGTGAAGTGAAAGTTCACCCTTTGATGAATACGCCTTTAAAAATCCCATAGAAATGAATTGAGAGCTGTGGAATTTCCCTCTAGTGGCGGAACTTCACTCTTAACTTCACTCTTTGATGAATCTACCCCCTAGAGTGCATCCAAGAAAATCACTGTAAGTATGATTCAATTTTTCCTTTACCCTGGACGTACTCCATATCAGCTCTGAAAGATATAGATATAGCACTGAAAGACATAGAAAGCACAATGCCCAGTTGTAATGGAAACTAGGCTCCAATAGATAATACTGTAAAAACTTACTGTTGTGAAGTTCAGCAACTATTCATAGTCATCCAATCAGCTCCAGAACCTAGAAATGTATGAGAGACGATTTATTAGTTGATGTTGAATCCAATCTAGAGGAAGAGAGCAATAAAAAGTGATACTAAGGGAATAAAAACCTTCTAGGACCCAGTCCTACACAAGAAACTCACGCCGAGTTTAACCCCAACCTGACCAACTACCCTCTCTATAGAGGTAGACAATGCCTGACTGAACATGGGAACCAACTCCCAGAGATTTAGTCACCTGCAAACATATCCCTAGAAGGTTTGTGCCAGGAATACCCCATAACTTAAACTGCTGAGAGCAGAACCAATCTAATAACATCAGGTGGCAGCATTACAGAAGACCCCACACAACAAAAGTAAAAATTGCCTCACAGAGAAAAAACTATAGGCAGAAAACCCTCAAAGCCCTGTCAGACATTCATGAGGCATATCAGTGCTTATGTAGGCCTCTTGGCTGTTAACAGTAAACAATCTGTTTAGGACCTTTAAAATCACAAAAGTTAGCCCTACCAGAATGCTGGCCCTCATGAAAGTAACCTAAGTAACCTATTTCAAAGAAAGTTCCCTTATACAGGTACTGCAATATCTATACAAAAATTTGGGCTGTTTAATGACACATTAAAGCAACCTTCTTTAAAAAGGATAATTGCAATAAAATGAGACAAGCAGGACAACCCATGCCTCATTACTATGTGTACTCTAAGTAAGCACCAAGAAGCATACAGAAGTATCCATGCCACTACACTAATATATGGGCCGAGAACAAAAGGCACAATCCTAGCCAGCATAGGCACTGGGCAGGAACATTCCTACTAGAAGTCAAGGTCACATCTGCTCCACCTAACCCATGTGTTATCCTGCATGTTGCGTCTGAATCTGCGTTCGTCGCTTACACGCGTCTCGTGCGTACAACGCCATTGAAACTAATTAAGAGCGTCTAGACCTGCGCTCCCCTGTGGCTGAACGCAGCAAAATGCAACGCAGGGGAGTGCAGGTCAAAAACGCCTGTGTGTAATCTGATTAAATCTGACAGAAGCCAAAAATGCCTTGTTCCAAGATTCCCAGCTAGGGACACCCTATCTTGCAAGGGAAAATAATTTAGGGCAAGTAATTAATTTTTGCACAAGCAATAACATGGGCCAGTTAACTGCTTCCTAGGCAGGAGGATATTAAAATTACCTCCAAGGACTAGAATAGAAAGCTCATAACTTAAAAAGCCTAAGTGGCACATCCCTTACAGATCCTCAAGAGAAATTTAACTTAGGTCCTGTTGCCTGTATGAAACATGCCAAACTAAATACAGCTGCAAGAAGTCGGTACTATAAAGTTTTAAAGCAGTGGTTCTCAACCTTCTTAATGCTGCGACCCTTTAATACAGTTCCTCATGTTGTGGTGACCCTCAACCATAAAATATTTAAATATTTTCGTTGCCAGCCCAGAGCGGAATATTAGGAAAGTACAGGAGACAGCGTGGCTGCATAAAGGTTTGTTTTCTGTGCGTAGTGCAGAAATATTTTTTTTTTGCCACACCCCAATTACCATGTTAATTTTACAAATTTTAAATGGGCAGGGAAAGCTGTACGGCAGTGCCTACTAAAGGGATATAAAAAGTTGTAGTGCAACTGGCTTCCCTACACAGCTTACCGAACTACAACTCCCAGCACCAACACTCAGAGAGCTACAACCTTGCCCCAGGGCTAGTGGGGAGAGAGATGAACCTGCTCCTGGAACCCCTTAAGGGACCCCTGTGAAAGGGTTGTTCGACCACCAAAGGGGTCCCGACCCTCAGGTTGAGTACCACTGTTTTAAAGTAATAACCCCACATCAGATACAAAGAGCATCCCTGAACACAGCAGAAATTAAAATAGTTTGTTGAGGTTAATACAGAGGAATGTACGTATGTCCTATTTACTTGTTGCTTGTTTGGTAACAAGCAGCTAAACCCCTGCCAACAACAACAACACACAGTCTTCTAGGACAAGAACCTATCTGTACAGCATTTCTCAAGGCAGAGGAGATACCAAGTAAGCGAATACAGATGTAATATAAAAACCATTTATTATTTATTTATACTCCTGCTTGAGTTACAGATACCATCCTTTAGGTCTACAAAACAAGTGTTACCTTGCAGAAGAGCTGTGGTAGGTCCTATCCATGCAGAGATTAATGAAACACGCTGACGGACTTGCTTCAACCTGCCATGGAGCCAGCTCCTGAATCATCTCAAAATAACTTACATTCTGACTGACCTACCACATAGATCAAACTCAGAGAGCCCTGTAGGACACAAGTCAAATGTGGTTTCCCAAGAGTGTATACTACTAGAGTAGTAGTATATGAACAACAGGGCACATGAACCATTAATTGTGCTGCAGCTATAGGCATGCTAATAGCATGGATTTGTGTAGAACCATTTAAAAATGGCATTGGCATACACAAAGCCGACATGATAAATACAGGGCAACATATTGTAACACATTCAGACTGGCAGATGATATTACTAATCATTTAGCCTGCCCAAGAAATAATTAAATTTGCTGGTAAAAACAGTCTCAGAAGTCTGGAATTCCCCAGAACATGGGGAATTCCCCAGAACAGTGCACCTTTCACGCCTTTTAAGTAATCAGAATGCATGACTCTGAATAACCTATAATGCAGATAGCTTCTTAAACCAATAACCATATGACCCACCTTAAGTACTAGAAAACTGAACAATTTAAACACGTAAAAACAGAACATACCTCCTAAGTTCCTGGTTCCTGGTGAGTTAAGGTTTTAGCATACCTCTAGCTCATTACATGATTACATTCAGCAGAGGTTGCTCAGGTTTGCCCCAATAGTTTAATACTACAGGCTCTATGCTGCATACTAAACATATTAAGCCAGTTTGCTACTAACCAGAAACATGAACAACTCCAAAACTTAATGCAGTAAATACAATGTGGCTGCAATAGCCATAACCCAGTATTGGTGCCATTCTCGGAGTAGTCCGGGTATAATGTATACACATATGCAATGATGTATACATGATTATATCGACTGAACTTCTTAGGCATGCCCCATATTAGAAAATGATCTGATGTTACTATATAATTCTGCACTAACTACTATAAATACTTTCCATAACAAGTAAAAGGATTCAGTGCATTACCCAGAGTAGAAGCACAGCAAGCAGCCATAACACAGGACTGGAACAATGCTCTGGAAAGCTCAGGTAGAGTGGAGCTGATCACATGATTACATTCAGCTGAGACTACTCGCTTATTCATCCCATAAATCAGTTGCCAGAGATAATTGCAAAACTCTGCACTAGCTGCTTTAAGGGCTCTTACGAGTGGTTAAAGCTGCGCTGCCCATGCGTTCCGTTTTGTAGCGTTCAGCCGCAGGGGAGCACAAGAATAGACGCAAGCAATTGTTTTCAATGGGTCTATACTCACAGAGCACGTAGGCACCATATGCAGGATGAGACGCAGCATGCTGCATTTTTCCTGCGTTCGGCGCCTACATGTTGCTTGTGTGAGTATAGCTCGTTTGAAAATAATTGCTTGCGTCTATTCCTGCTCTCCTCTGCGGTTGAACATTACAAAACGGAATGTAGGGGAGCGCAGCTTTAACCACTCGTGAGTAAGAGCCCTAACACAACTGAGCGATATAACGTGTTTGGGAGATTCAATGTATTACCCAGTTTGTCTGCAAGTAACCATGACACAGGACTGGTGCCATAAAATAAGATCTGCTAGAGACAGGGGAAACGCCAGACCCCTAGCTCAATAGCTAATTATGTCCAGCTGAAGTTACAATCAGACAAATTACCGATCTGTAGCTCACCATGCGAGACCAACGTTTATAGACCATGGAATGGGGTGCCAGGTCCATTTTATTAACACCTCTTAATATACAACCTTAGGAAAGACTTTGTTAGGGATGCAGCTGGATAATACCTTCCCACACAGGGGGGCACTAACTAAATAACTTACCGTGGACTGCTAACTTCCAATTTTCTTGCCCATCTGTGGTATATTTATCTGTGCCTTTACCACTGGTAGTAATATAGAGGGTGCAGCTCTGTGCCTTCAGTAGTTTCATTCCAGTGCCTGCTAGGCCTCTCTCTTTATTGTACAGCAGACTTACACCTTGTGTTTGGGGATAAGATGTTCCTTGCTGAATAAAATTTATAGAAAGCTGATGAAAATGTGCTGCCTGTTTCTGTAGGCTTAATATAATTTATAGAAGCCTAAACACTGAAAGGCTGAAGACAACACCATCTGCAAAAATTAGGGATTCATCGAATCCAGGATTTGGTTGTCACTTGGACAGGATTTGTCCTTTTTCACCAGGATTTGGATTCGTCTGAATCCTTGTTCCTTGCTGAACCGAGTCCTAATCCTTAAAATCATCTGACTTTTCTTCACAAAATAAGTCTAAAATAATAAAATAATAGATTCAGTGCATCACTAGCAAAAATAAGGGTGCATAGCCACAAACCACCAGATGCTTTTAGGCCGGTCTGGAGGTCATTCAGATGGGGGGACAAACCAGGAAGGCACATGGATTCTAGCAAACCATAACAGCATTGTCCAAACTTTTCCACCAGAACAGCTCTGAAGATCAATGGATATGAGATAGTAAATGTGCTCTAAAATATTTAGTTACTAAACTAAAACTTAAAAATATCCCCAAAATAGCACAGTTCTCTTCCTTTACCTTATTTCTGCTATTCTCAACACAGATAAAAGTAATTCTACAGAGCCATTTGTATCCCTGGAAGTCTTGAAACTGCTGAACAATTATTCACTAATTGTGCTGAAAGACCATTAGAAAGAAGAAAAATGTTGGGAGATTTGTCCTCGTTGCTAAAATCCCAAATTAAAATATGCTGATATTTACACATCTCCTTTCCTGCTATGCTCCATGGTGTGTTTGGTATTTTATTTACATCAAACTATTTGTCTCTAGCAGAATTATAATTATTTCCTAAAAATGCAGAATAAAATAAAAGCACAGTGATCACTCGTGTGTATTGTTATTCTCAGAAAACCCTAGTCACACCTATAACTGTGTTCATTTGTGCATGGCTGGAATAATTCAGTAATATCATACAGTATGGCAGTTAGCATACCCGCTGTAACCCTATGACACTGAGAAAATTCAGCTGATGTGTGCGGCAAATTGCCTGTATCTAGTGCAGCTTACCATGCATGAGTTACAGTATACATGGAGCTACTTGGCTCATTTATGACTGCAACCACATGTGTGGACATGCTAAAATGGACACAAAGTTGTGGAGGTATTAACCATATACATTGAGGGTCAGTTTTATCAAAACGTGAGATTAGAGCTCACCTCAGAAAAACTCACCCACTTTCTATTCGTTCCTATGGGGTTTTTACAAAAGTATTTATCAATGGGTGAAAGTAAAGAGTTCACCATTTGAATAATACGCTCCAAAATATCCCTTAGCAGTAACGGGCCCCTCCACCCCCTCTGTTCACGATTTCCCACTGGCGTGAGCTGCTGGGGGGCCCTGAGGGGGTGCAGGCCCTGGCCCAATTGAAACCCCTGCTCCCCCGGTAGTTCCGCCACTGTCCCTTAGGAACGAATATAAAGTGGTTGAGCTTTAATCTTACATTTGGATAAATCTGCCCCAGGGATCCTTTACAATGACAAATGCAGTTGCAATCCCACAGTTGGTGCATGAAAAAATTCCATTGATTAAAGGTAATTGTGTAAAATGGTGCTCCTTGCACTACTACTGATTGCAACTGAAGGTAGCTCCAGGGTTTCTACAATCACTGCAATTGTCTCTAATTCACATTAAAGTGCTAATTGTCCTAAATGGTTTGTTCTACTTGATCTCAAGTAAAGGAATTAATACCATTTAACAATTTTACTGATTTCTACGCCCTAACAGTCATTATATCATACATGGCATGGTGGTTAATATTTGATGATTAATCTTATAACTCAAGCGTCACAATATATCTATCTGTTGATGGTTTTTATTAGCGCCCTTCTTAAACCTCTCTTGCCTTACCCAACCCACATACATTTCTCTGCTAATTATGGAGTGACCTTAAAACACAGGAGGGTGGAAAGAAGATAAGAACCATATCATAATCTTGCGCTACAACAGTTTCTACTGCAAATCTCCCATATTCAGCGTGTCATGGCCCAGACAATGTGTAAGAAGATGAATAGCAAGCTGCATAGACAAAAACCATTCAGGATGTCAAGTTAAATAAATGGTTTGCTCTTAAAATTCACAGAGGAAGTTGAAGGTCACATCACTGGATGCGTCTCTTGCAGACAAATGGTACAATCCTTATTCTGGTTTTACTGGGGAAATTAGCAGTGAAGAAGAGAGTGAGACCCACTGACATTCACAGGTCATTATACATCTCCAGTCCCATTATACGATTAGACTAAACATCTTTGCATTCTGCTTTAGAGAATGTACATTATTAAGTATTCCTATTGGGAAATGACATAGATTTCTCACTATAACTTTTTCTCACTAGACTTTCTCTTTAAAATATACTGTGCAGTTAGGTGGCACAGTCATTAATAAGAACTGGTATGTGTCTTGTACAGGAGCAGTCGTTACTATGAAAGTCCCACCGTGAAAAGACAATGAAGTGCCAATAAAATTTTGATGTGTCTAACGGGTGAAAAGGACCAAAGTAGAAGCAAAATGACTTGATGACAGCAGTTTATAATCAGATTTAATAGGATTTGGGGTTAAACCCACAGTCATCCATCTGTGAAGGTATTAAACCGACAGCACTTCATTCTCTTCACCTGTCACACAGGCAGATGCTGGTGGTGCTTTCAATCTTTTGTCAAATGACGGAAGGGAAGAGGGACAAACAGAAACGGTATGACAGCTCCCAATTTGTCCTGCTGGTATTATTTGCGGTGACATTAAAAAGAGGAATGAAGGCAATGGCATTCTGGAATCCCTCACACAATAGATAACCTTCCAGTTGCATGATAGAGCAGCTTTGAGAAGTGCAGATGTCCTATATATCTCAGTCATTGCCAATATAGTCTGTGTACAATAGATATTGTTTAGCATAGCAAAAAGAAAATTAATGGAAAGTGACCATGTGGGTTGGGAAATATGTTCCTGAAATAGCGGGAAGAAAGTACCCCAGACCGGTGTGTTTTTTGGGGTAAAAAGAAATCAGTTGCATGAGGCTCTACTAGGGGGGGGCTAAAAGCACACATTCCAGATCATTAAAGGGGAATTCAATCCCTCGGGCACTAACCTAATCCCCCCACCCCCATAGGCCCCCTCCCTCCTCCCCCCAGCCTACCTTTCCCCACGGGCAAATGCCCCTTTAATCAAAAGTGGAACAAGATGCAAAATGCTGATTCATAACACTGAGCCCCAAATTTTTTTGCCCCGTCCATGCCGAATGGGTGGGATGTGCATGTCCCCTGGATCACCCCTAGACAGGTTGTATTGGAGACTATAAATTCAAATTCTGGTTTGAATTTGTTTTATTTTCTTTGATGGGTGTAATGAAACAGATTTGTTACTTTCATATTTTGGGTTGGTGAATTCTATGTACCGTATAAGTATGTGACTATGAAGATTCTCATTCATCCAGGTCATGTTATATATAACACAAGTAACTCAAAACAACTGGACTTGCTGAGAAATTGTAATGAAGACGTTTCACTGCTCATCCGAGCAGCTTCTTCAGTTCAACTCCCCTACTGGTGTAGGGGAGTTCTCGGCATATAGACTCTTCCAACAATCCAATCACAACGGCACATTGTAACTATAAGTATAAGTATGTGTTTGTCTGTGTGGTTGAGACCATTGCTAGTGTAACTTCTAACTGCATTACACTGCTAGTACCTGCATATTTGTCTCAGGCATCAATTTACTATTTCTGGCAAAAAAAGGCAGGACTTATAACTTAAAGAGGCGTATTTCTATATCTTGGAAACCAGAAATTCACACTACACCTACACTAACCATTCCCTTAAAGGAAAAGCAAACTCTCATAACTTGTAAAAAAATACTTTTACTATTCCCTTTTCCCCCCCGTTTATACACTGTTAATATAACGATTATGAAGAGTGATCAGAAAAGCACTCTGAACAATTATATTATTTTTTCAAGGGTTTACATTCCCTTTTGAAAAGATAGGTCTTTGTAGACAAAAGGGTGGTGGATAGAGTCTCTGAGGCTTATTTGTTACTAGTAAACTCTGGCTTGGTACAATTCTCGGCCTGATCTCTCAGCTTTTTAAAAAGAATTTGGACAAAAGTTGTTAATTATTTGAGGTATAGAGTTAAATCCTGAGTGGAGTGTTAAAACCTGTATGCTATATACATCCATTGAGACTGCTCAGCACACAAGGACACTTAAATAAGTGCAATCTGGTTCCCACACATTCATTTTGTCTAGCATCAAAATAAAATGTTCCATGATTCTGTTACTATGGTGAAGCGTGCAGTCTGCTGCAAATTAAGATATTCTAGGCATGAAGGTTCAGATAACTGTGACCCTTCCTGTTTCTTAGATGATGTGTGAACTGTCAGAGAATTTGCAATTATGAGATGAATTAAAGGAAAGACTAAAGGAAAAGCATGAAATACTACATTTCTGATTTCGATCTGTAAAACACACACTGTAAAGCAATTCAAAGGACATTTGTTACCTTAATATGTAGATGTATCTTGGTGCACAATCTCAGTGTACTTACCTGATTGCAGGGCTGACTCACCCATGTGTATTTAGCTTAGGTAACGAACCCCACACCTACCTCATTGTGAACAAAGGGAATCACACACACATGCTATCTGAATGAAAAGAATGAAACAGGAGGGTCATTTAGACAAGCTGTTTGTTAACAGTGTCTTGAGATCTACTGATCACCAGCTAAAGGTCTACTGGTAGATCCCGATATACCTTTTGGGCACCCCTGATTTAATAAAAACAAGAAATAATATGATCTACTTATATTTACAGTTTATTCTGCCCTAGGCTTGTGCAGGAAATTGGCAATATATAAATACATGTTAATAATAAATAGTCTTCCCCCAGCCAAGATTCATCATGAAACTCACAAGATAATTAGTAAA
>CM044445.1:59299519-59320908 GCA_024363595.1 Xenopus borealis
GGGCTGGATGAAACCTAGTTGCACACTTCCACTTTTGTGTTCATAGTAGGAAAGAAAACCCCTTCTGTTGATCAAAGTCTTAGTAGTTAATTAAAATAGAGTGAACACAGAACAGCCTTATCTGCTAAAATCCTAGCCAGCCTTGTATATTGTGCCAGCAGTGAATTCAATACCCATATTGCCCTTCGCGGAAAGGACACTTTCCTATTATTTGTGTGAATTCTTTTCTTCTTCCAATCTCCAGGGCTGTCCTTGTTTTTGTGATAAACCATCCCTTCTGATATGTGTGCTGACCTTGCATGTATGTTTTCATTTAAAAGTACTGTTTAAAAAAAAAATCCTAATTAAACCACGGCACACTGCCTCTAGTTACAAAATAGATCTCGTTTTAAAGAATTTCACAGCTTGAGCAGAAATAAATTAAAGGAAATATTGTCTTGTTCTTTAGTCATGAAGAGATGTTCTCAAAGCGTAGCCTGTTAGTAGCACTTACACAGGCGAGTTCACTGCCCCCAAGATGTGGGGGATTTGCGGGTGATTGTACTTCTCTATATGATACAGAGGTGGACTTTCTTCCTTCCATTATCACTGAAATTCCTGAAATCTTCTCAAAGTTGAATAATAATCTTTATTCCCTATGTGTCTCTGAATACCACCTTTTTCATTTGATATCATGCCTACATGATTCAAATCAACATTTACATAGATTCCTTTACGAAAGTGTACCCAATGCAGTTCGGGTCCAAAAAGCGGCACAATAAACTGATTTCCGCAAGGTCCTCTGGTTTTTAAAAAGTAAAGCATATAGCTAGAAATTATTTATTTTATTTACTGTACTTAATGGGCCAGCCTAGGGGTTCAGCAGCTCTATAATAGTAATGGTCCATGCCTACAGTGATGTCCACCTAAAATCCACATTATGATTATGTTAGGCCATTTTTTGCAAGTCAGCAACTCATCACAGGCTTATTGTGCTCTGAGCTGCTGCTTAGTCTTATCAGCTTAGGGGTCTTCAAAACTCAAAACATGAGCATAAAATGAGTTTACATCTTTCATAGAAGCTGAAGCTACACGGCTGCTTATTAATACTTTCTGTAGAATGCACTGGATTCTATAATACCATATAAAATTATTTGTAAAACAATACGGTAAGTATTTAATTCAGTACTAAGCTGTATCTACAATTCTATTCTGTATTTATACAATATACTGTGAGTTTGGTCCCTAAGATCAGGTATAAAAGATCAGCACAGAGCATGTGCCTCGAATCAGTAGAAAAAAAGATGGGGAGCTACTGGGGCATCTTTGGAGTCACAGATCTTTACTGCTAAAGGACTGTGGTTGCCTTGGGCTGAAACAGAAGCCCAAATGGTATGATGAATCATGTCTAGACAAATCATTCATTGATATTTAGCTCTCCTTTAAATCTCAATAAGGAATACAAATAGAAAAATTACTTGTCTATGTCACATCTTACATTTTTCTCTCCGAATCATCTGTTGATGTATTTTTATCACACTGAATAAAGATATATTTTAGGTAGAATTTGGAATCCAAATTGATGCATCTAAGTAGAAATCCCATTCACTAATTTCCATTGAAGTTGAATGTGACTTCCGAGTGTGTAACTGTATGCATTCCTACCTGCACCATGTGGGATCAGACTTTCAGTATATTGTGAAATTGGCCTGACTGTACATGATGGAATGCAATCAGTTCCACACTCTGCATCTTCCTTCACACAGTACCTCTACTGGCGTCTACATTCATATGAGATCACTAATCACTATTACAGCACTAACATTTTTACCTTGGCTAATCACCATTAGGCAAAGCATGTGCTTCATTGAGTCTTCACCTAAACTTTTTAGTTGGGTTGTGCAGATCCTTTGATGAAATTGATGCTTTGTACTACAGCAATAACACAATTATTGGTAATAATGGTCTGAAAAGTTAGAGAGCTGCCAGTTGCAGATGCTACTTAATGCCCAGGGCTTCCCTACTTATAGTCTCAACAATATTTTTCTTGGTTGTACATTGTTTATTAGTAGGCTTTCTCTAATTGATTAATTCCCAGCATCCTCTGAAAGGTAAAGGGCGGCTGCAGGCAGTTAGTATATATTGCTTCTAAAAAAGTATTTCCAACAGAGATGCTATGGCCAAGAACATATTTTGGCATAGGAAGATTCAACTCCAATGTTTTAATGCAATAAGCCATAAATACTGAAATTCAATTTAGATCTAGAAATGGCTCACGCATAATTATGACATCACAGTTAGTCACATGCACCAGAAAATAATCATTTTTTATATCTATCATAATATATTTGAATGCTATTTATAATTTTGCCATAAAAGTATTTGCCTGATGCTTTTACATTACTTTTCTTACCCAAGACGTTCCTCTATGAAGGGGGGGTTGACATATTTGTGCAGCAGGAGTCTGTAAGCATTAGAAACTAAAGCTGACAGGTTGAGAATGGACAATCAGGTTTAGAAACTTCAAGTAACAATTATAAAAAAAAAGCAAAAAAAAAAACTATCAGTGAAGAACGATCAGCATGACCTATTGGCAACTTAATGCAGATTAATATTTTGAAAAGAACATTTTTAATGTCAGTATCACTTTATTTACACTTTGGGGTTTATGTAGTAAATCCAGATCCAGTAATCCATAGTAACCAGTTCACTGGTGAGATATACTAGTATACTTCAGGAAACTTTAGGAAAGACACAAGGCACCCTTCATATTTTTATATTTTCTTATTCTGCATTCCTAAGAATAAAACATGTTTTAACTGTTAACTTAAAACAAAGCACAACAGGTTAATGAGAGAAATGCACATTTAATGGTTTATTGAAGCAAAGAACAGAGGTCTTTTTATGTGCAGGTGCAGAAGTATGCCTGGACAGAGTCATTCCAGTTGCTGAAAAGTCCATTTTTATAGTCTTTCATTTGGTAGACTATGCCAGCTGAGAATGAACGATTGTTGCCGAGTTTGCCCTCTCTGCTCCACACTTTCAGAGTGCAACGGCTGGCAACGACCAGTGAAGAAATCTTGTTCTTCCAGCCAGAGGGCATGTAGGGGAAGTCATCTCCATTCTTGGCATCCAAGTATGCTCCTCCGCAGGACTGATCAAAATAAGCACTGCTGTGTTCATACATCCGGGCACACAGTTTATCTCCATTTTCATTCAGGAGCGATGCAGAACTTGGGCATTCCGCCACAAGGCCTCCGAAAAGGAAAGGCAACACGAGGAGAGAAAGAAGTCTCATAATAGCGAAGATTGAGGGGTGTGTTCTGATGAGCTTTCTGTGTGGCATAGCTCCCTTTTAAATATAGCTGAAGGCTTTGATCATGTGAAGGTCATGGAAGGTTGTGTAACACATGGCGCCTGAGAGATAAAAATGAATAACAACCTGTGTAGACTCAGGTTTGCAATTCACAGAAAACAGTGTCAATAAGCCTTTACAGACACAGAATGCAACGTGTACTCTCTTACACTCTGATGCTCTTACACTCTTACATTTTCTGAAAACATTGGGGAATCTAAAAATTAGCAATGAATTATTCTAATGTACTTTATTCACCTTTGTCTTGAAGCTCTATGGGGTACACACTTTCTCCCCTTGGAGCCCATAGACAAAGCACTTGCAGCTCTACTACTGATGTGGGTTTTTTTTATCCAGCCAGGCCTGATAAAAAAAGGGTGGGCATGTTAGGGTTGTTGCAGGTCAATGATTTGTCAACCCATGCATCACCTACCCATAGCAAGTGCACACTGTTATCTGAACTATTCAGGCTCTTCAAACTTGAGGATTCTTCTTAATTTTTTCTGTAAATGTATTTTGAGTATTAGATGTTAGTCTGTATATATCTACGAATGCTTAATCCCTTTAACTGTATGCAGTTATATTGTCTACATACCAAACACATTCAGTTCAACAGGAACTGATTCTTGTATATATTGCAGAGCACATCTGATCTGAGCTTCACAAGAATGTGCATTTAGAGCATCAGCTGTGAATATTTAAAGCCCCACACCCCAAGCATCCTTCTAACCAGGCTATAAATACAGAACACTGAATCATAATGCTATATTCTGCAGAGCTAAATATAGAATCACTGTATGTGTTGGTAGAGCAGTGAACAATTATTGAACGAGCACTGAACTGTATTCTGACACCAAAATAAATGATCAGATGTCCCTAAAATCTACACAATTTTGTTTTTAAATTGTTTTCGTTTGAATATCATCTTGCTTGAATGCTTCAGATACACCCCCCACATACTTATATAAAATTGCAACATGTTTAAGTTCGTCATCTACAAGAGATCAACATATATATACATTTTAACCAGGGACCGGCAGAAAAACACTCTTAAATGACCCAGACTAAGAATAAGATACAAAGCCAGAATGTTGATGCAATTAAATCAAGCACATAGACATCACTAAAAAGTAAGCATTTTAATGTCATTAACGGAGCAAATATTAACAAATACACAACAATCCTATGAATGCATTTCATGAACTATTAAGATGCTGCCTTTTGTGCTTGAGGATCTCAGTTGGTGTCAACATCAAGTCTTTCTGGCATATGTCACAATGATAGTTTCTGTGCAAAGAGGTCACTGAAGTTGTCTTGTTGTCCTGTTCCCCAAGCCCTGTGGGGGAAAATAAATGTAAAATAAAGCTTGTTGAGTGATGGGAGTCATACATAGTAGTGAGTCTACTACAGAGGACACAGCACTAAGCTAAAAACAGATGCAGTGATTTTAGCAATCAAAGTATGCCTTCCCCTTTCCTCATACCTGAGAGTTTTACGGTGAATGTAGTAACTCACAGTTTGAAAGCACGTTTTGATTGGTTGATATGAATCTTTTATATCTAGAGCATACCCTGCACATGCTACTACATGACCTCCATTTCTCCAAAAGTAAAATGTTTTTAATATAGGAGCAACTTGATTTTGCCTGTTACTGCTCCTTTATCATTTAGTTCTAATTCAGTATTTGGAGGAAAAGCAAGTTTTGTGAAAACCTTGCAATTTACCATTGCCACTCATACCTTCTGAGGTCTCCTCTGACATGCAGCTGTTCTGATGGCTCATTCTTTCCATGGGAGTGAAAGGCATATAAAGACCACAACGTGGGCAGGTCCAAAAGGAACGCAGACAATCACTGTAGAAATCGGTCTCGCTCTACAAGAAACATACTGCTTTGTTATGTGAAAATAGAGAACAAGAGAACACAGGAGATCTGCCACATATATTATGTGCTAATAATTTCAGTGGAGAAAAAGTGTGTAGCAATGTTTGTGTAAGAAATGTCAAAAAAGTCTGCTTCATCTGTGATATATATATATATATATATACATATTTCATTTTGAAATCTGACATGGGGCTAGAGATTGTCAATTTCCCAGCTGCCCCAAGTCACGTGACTTGTGCTCTGATAAACTTTAATCACTCTTTACTGCTGTATTGCCAGTTGGAGTGATATCACCCCTCCCTTCCCCCCACCCAGCAGCCTAACAACAGAACAATGGGAAGGTAACCAGATAACAGCTCCCTAACACAAGATAACAGCTGCCTGGTAGATTTAAGAACAGCACTCAATAGTAAAACCCATGTCCCACTGCGTACTATTCAGTTACATTGAGAAGGAAAAACAACAGCCTGCCAGAAAGCAGTTCCCTCCTAAAGTGCTGGCACAAGTCACATGACATGGGGCATCTGGGAAATTGACAAAATGGCTAGCCCCATGTCAGATTTCAAAACTGAATATTAAAAAATCTGTTTGCTCTTTTGAGAAATGGATTTCAGTGCAGAATTCTGCTGGAGCAGCACTATTATCTGATGCGTTTTTAAAAAAAAAACATGTTTTCCCATGACAGTTTCCCTTTAATAACAGGAACTAGTGATACAGAGAGTTGTCTGAGCATCAGAGGCAAGTAAGCAAGTGCATGTGAGAGCAAGGAAGAGAAGGCCGTGCTTTAGTCTATACAAGAAAAACTTTCTTCTACATTTACAACATACCGCAAGGCAGTTATATGTAAGAAAACTGGTCACACTGTATCCTCCTTTTACAGGATCTGGTTTCATGTCATCGCCACTGAACACCCCAGGAAGACTTGATTCAGAACTGACAGCTTGAGGTCCCACATACAGATTCTGAGCCTCTAAAGCAGCTAACCTCCGCATACTGTAAATCACCTGAAAACAAGAGAGTTAAAAGAGCTAAAATCTTTATAGCAAAAGAAAGAAATATTTTTATAATATCCAACTTGTAGATCAGGCCTTGTATACAAGAATGTTTCACAGTATTATCTGCCCCATTTAACACTCTGCAAACAACAAAATGCAGCAGGGGAGATACCAGATTAAACTATGAAATCTGAAGTCTAAAGGACATACACACAGACATCTATGCATCTTCCCAACATGCTCTGCATTCATAGTCTCCTCACCTAATTATCACAGGAATAGCTGGGGAAGAAGGTTAACTTCAAATGTTCACTTTTAATTACTGTTGATTTAACATTTTTGTTCTGCCGATATACAAGATGGCATTTAAATGCTACGGTGATTGCATCTATCAGCTACGAGCACTTCCGTGTGAAACATAAATTGAATGGGTAATATTTAGGTAAACATCCATTTCAACATAAGTGCAAAGCGGTGCAAACTGCAGGAAATAGCACTGGAGGATTTGCATGAATGAGAAGTTGTACCTCTGGCCTCACATAATCCACCAAGCGTCTGCCTAAGCGCTCTGCCTCTCGCCTTGCTGTCCGAGTATCATCTTTTGCGTGGTCCTCTCTTCTAGAAGGCTTTTCCAGCCTAGATTTGAGGAGCTTCTCTAAGGCAACCCTCAACTGCACTGCTTCTAAAGCACTTTCAGGATTGTCCACGTTCATCTCCATCCAGTTATCACAAACAAGGCGGCAACAGTCTGCACTGGTGTCAATGGATCGGGCCAGGAGTAGAAAACCCTATTGGAAAGAATAAAACTATTATTCTGCTTTTTCTCAGTAAGAGGTTCCCTTGACTCATCAATTGTGCTAAAAAAAAATATTTGTTTGTATGTGGCGAGACACAAGGCCAGAGATATCAGCAAAAGCCTTGGATATCAGTTGTCTCAATAAATGGATGGGATGGAAAGTTTTAATTGGGCGCATTTGAAGGTGCCTGAACTTCGGCAAAATGTAAACACTGAATCATCAGATAGAGAGAATTATTTTGTTTCCACTTGCATATCTGGCAATTCAGCTCTTAACGTTAGTAGAGAAAACAAACAATCTTTCCCACAACCATTGGTCTAGGGAAATATGGTAATTGTAACGTATGTGGCCAACTTTAGCTATGGGGGATCACTATCAGGTTAGTAAATAACTGCGCAGAACATTCTTCCATACATTTATTGTTGTGGTATCTTAATCAACAGGTTTTTCTTGACTTACCAGTAACATCAAGCACCAAGACATATTAAACTTTAAAATAGCAAAGCCTTTATTAAGAAATAACATACAGAAACTTTGCTTCCTGTCCTATACAGAAAAGGTGACAGGGTGAGGACTATCCCTTGTGCGGCGCTGCAACTGTACAGGCACATTGAATATCCACTACCTCCTCCTGGCGCTACTCCTGCTGTTGGACGCCTAATGTGGAGCCCGCCATCAGTAGAATATGGGAGAAGAAATCAAGCGCCACACAATGGATTGTCGTCGCCCTGTCACCTTTTCTGTAGAGGACTGGAGAGTTTCTGTAAGTTATTTCTTAATAAAGGCTTTGCAATTTTAAAGTTTAATCTGTCTTGGTGTTTTTATTTCATTCTATACCAACAAATTCTTTTAAAAAAAAATGTTGATGTTACTGATCCTTAAATAGTGAATAGGATTGTTAAACTAATATACTCATTGTGCTAAAGACATACATTTATACAGTAAATGAATTGTTCACAACATGCGTCACAGGTAATTTTCCAATTTTGCCAGCAATAGCAGCTGATAAGCAGTTCTTTTGTAATACTATCTCTTTAAAGGGCGGTTTACCTTTAAATAAACTTTTAGCATGTTGCAGAGAGTGATACTGAGACAATTTGCAACTCTTTGTGAGTTAATTATTGTTTTATTCAGCAGTTGTCCACTTTGCAATCTCACAAATCTGGTTGTTATGGTCCAAATTACCCTAGCAACAAATATGGATTTGAATGAAAGGCTGAAATATGAATAGGAGAGTGCCTGAATAGAAAGATGAGTAATAAAAAGTAGTACTAACAATTCATTTGCAGTCTTAAGGTCAGGACACACGGGCAGATTCGGAGAGATTAGTCGCCCCAGTGACAAATCTCCTCTTCTTCAGGGCAACAATCTCCTCGCACTCTCGCTAGCAGTCTGGCACTCGCGGCAATTCATTTTCTGAAGTTGCCTCACAAGGAAGCTTCGGGCAACTGCGGAAAACGAAGCGCCGCAGGTGCCATCCCGCTAGCGACTTTTCATTCAAGCCGGCGGAAAGGCAGGGGGAGGCAGTTTGGGGAGATTGTTGCCCCGAAGAAGAGATGATTAGTCGCCAGGTTATTAAATCTCCTTGAATCTGCCTGTGTGCCCCCACCCTTACACATCATTTATTTTAAGATATGGTCAGTGACCCACACTTTAAAGCTGGAAAGAGTCAGAAACTATTAAAAAAAAAAAAAAGAAAAGTTGCCATTCTATAAGATCCTAAAAGTAAAATTACAGGTGAGTTTGCTGCAGTACTTACAATATTCAGAAACTTTTCTTGCTACAATTATTTCTTATTCTGCACCCAGCTTCCTGTTTAAGTCTGGAGAGTGGGGAATATACCACTAACAGAGGGCCATTTAACATTAGTGCAAAGCACCAAATTGTAGTTATAGTAAAATCCCCATCATCATAAGGCATGATAAAAAGTTTGTAATACCAAAATCCCAACAGTATGTTTTCCTAAATATCAGTCAATCATGACTGATTGTACAGTGAAAATCTGCTTTAATGTAACAAGGCAGTCAGTTCTCCATCACATCCAGTTTGGTGGCAGATATAAGGCTAATCCATTTCTCTGGAATTTTGGTCACCATACTTTAAGGTCACTAAAATTCATTTAAATATTAAAATAAACCCTTCAGGTTTGTATTGCCGCCAATATGGATTCATGCGGCTTAGTAAAGGGTACTGTTTTATTAATACAGATAAAGGGGAAATCATTTTTAAAAATTACATTTGCTTAAAATGGAATCCATGGGAGAGGGCCTTCCTTTCTGTATATTTGGTTTCCATACAACAGATCCTATACCTTGATTGTACTGATATTCCTAAAACATTCCACTGTCTGCATCAAATTGAAAAGCAAAAAGAAAAACAAAGTTTCTACAGTACTGCTTAAATTATATTTGTACATTATAAAAGAGAAGTAAAATAAAATCCCACCTGAAGCTGATAAGTATGCAGAGCCAGATTATCTAAATGATGATGCATTTTACAATCAGAATGGGTTCCAGCTGAACTACTGGACACTATGTTATGTCTGCAACACAGGGAGCTTGTATCCCTGGCAACTAAAACCCCCAGATCAGGCGATGCTTCAACAGAATCTGAGATGTTCAATAAGACTCAAAGCCCAAGGATATTAATGGAATATTCAGGCAATATCAGATATTTGTTAAGGCTCTAATATAAAAAAAAATCAATTCTGGCTTAAGAGCAGATGAACCAAAACAGGTTTTAAAGGAATTGTTCAGTATAAAAATAAAAACTGGGTAAATAGATGCATAGAGGCAATGCAAAATAAAAAAATGTTTTTAATATAGTTAGTTAGCCAGAAATGTAATGTATAAAGGCTGGTGTGACTGGATGTCTAACATAATAGCCAGAACACAACTTCCTGCTTTTCAGCTCTCTTGGTTTCCACTGACTGGTAACCATGGTGACCAGGCAGTATCCAATCAGTGACTTGAGGGAGGGCCACATGGGTCATAACTGTTGCTTTTGAATCTGAGCTGAATGCTGAGGATCAATTGCAAACTCACTGAACAGTTATGTCCCATGTGGCCCCCCTTCAAGTCGCTGACTAACTCAGATTTAGGGAGCTGAAAAGCAGGAAGTTGGATTCTGGCTATTATATTAGACATCCAGTCACTTCAGCCTTTATAGTTTGCAAATATACTGGAAATATTTTTTATTTTGCACAGCCTATTTATCCAGTTTTTAGTTTTACACTGAACTGTTCCTTTAAGGCAATCAAACTCCAAGGAAAGACGGCACTCCTTAATCATATGCCTATGATTAAGGGATTGATTCCCGAAACACGTAGGGCTTAGCATCCCTATTTAGAAATAAACCTGTTTCCCTTATCGGAGTGCCGTCTTTCCTTGAAGTTTGAGTGTATCATAGCAGGGGGACGCTGCTGACTGAGCACCCGATTGGGAGTCGTGGAGCAGATAAGAGGAGTGAGCTCTGAGCGGTCTCTTTTGCTTGTATGTTCCTTTAAGGCTCTACGTGTATTGTTAAGCTAAAACCACCCCCAATGCCTGATCTACAGAGCAATTCAGATGGTCCCAACCTTGCCACGGGTGTGATGAGTTCCACTGGATGCATAATTAACATCAGGTAGGAGAACTAATTAGATTGTTGCCTTTATATCAGAATAATCTAATGCAATAAAGCACTAAAGTACAAGCAATGAAGGAATGTCTCACTCCTCCATGCACTTTTGTGTTCAATCATTTATTTCTAACATTGAAATAATAATGCACATCACTTATCAGACGAGCAGTATCAGGCTGTACAATTCAATTTAAACCTGCAAGGTTATCACTTTCTATTCCTATCCTGTTCTGATAAGACAACTGTTGCATAACAAGCAGGAGCAGCTGTGGCATTCCCAAAAGTCACCTTAAAGACATATGCATCAGGCCATTGTACATTAGCTTTTTTATCAAAGCATGAAGTAATCCTTAAAACCAGGTCACTTACCTGTAGAGCTGACAATCTCACACAATTTACCAGGTAAGGCTTGTTTGTCTCCAGAAGAGAGACAAAGGCCACAATCTGGTGTCTGCTGCTCTGACCTTTGTTTTCGGAATCTAATGGGTGAAAAGAATTCACAGTGACTATTTCATGAAGTGAACTATAGCATTTTAAGTGCAAGTGCAAACATGCCTTGTTTATATTTTATATGGTTCACATTCACTTCATTTACTCAGCATGCTTAACAGAATCATCTAAAACAAGAAACATAATAAAAGAGGGGGCACTTCTGTAATTTAAAATGGCATTTCATTCACTGAAACAAAAAGTATTGTATTTGTTATTTTGTACAGAGAATAGTCTTTACAGGCACAGTGGCCAAAAGGATTTGGATATTTTTGTGAATAACCAATTGTGTAACACTAGGCATCATAATTCAGTGGCTACTAAATCAAATAAAGTATTGTCTTGCATAAAAAAATGCATTAATTTGAGTGATTAAACACAATCTTGCCTCTTTTTAGGTTCCTGGTAACTTGGAAGTGCCTGCACAGCCAAATCTTGCATACAACAAATACAGAGTTATTGATTCCAGGACCAGTACTTTCTTTTTACCAGCACATATATATATATATATATATATATATATATTAGGCATGAGTATATTAGATCTTTATAAGTATATACTTATTGGAGGCTGTATCGAGGGGTTGAACGTGGACTTTTATCTTTTTTTCAATCCAAATAAACTACATAACGTATTTTTTTCACCAATCTCTAAATATTTATTCAATATATATTCAATGGCAGCTGCACTCCCAACCAAATCAAAAGACTTAAGCTGGCCATAGACTTAAGATCCGCTCGTTTGGTGAAACAAGCGGATCGCCAAACAAGCGGATCTTTCCCTGATATTCCACCATTGACAGGGCTATATCTGGGGTAATATGAACATTTGGCCCTATGGGCGAATGACAAATGGGCCGTCAAATTGGTAAAAACTACCGATATCGGCAGCTTTATCTGCCCGTGTATGGCCACCTTTAGCACGCAAGCACAAAGTGTTTGTTTAAGGTGGCCATACACTGAGAAATCCGCTTGTTTGACGATGTTGCCAAGCGAGCGGATCTCTCCCCGATATGCCCACTTGAGGTGGGCGACATTTGGCTGATCCGATCGTGGGTCCTAGGGCCCAACGATCGGATCAGAACGGCACAGGTACGGGTGGTTGGATCGCAGTGCCGCATAAACGAACAGAAAAAACTGAATTTTTTCATCCTGCCAATCAACTTCTGGCCAGATATCGATCGGGGAAGCCCATCGGAGGGCCCCATGCACAGGCTGATAAGCTGCCGAATCAGTCTGTCGCAGCTTTTATTGGCCTGTGTATGGCCACCTTTAGTCTAGCTGTCTGCACATTTTCAGTGCAGTAGCAGGATATAATAATTAGGGATGCACCGAATCCACTATTTTGGATGCGGCCGAACCCCTGAATACTTCCCGAAAGATTTGGCTGAATACCGAACTGAACCCTAATTTGCATATGCAAATTAATGGTGGGAAGGGGATTTTTTTTTTTTTACTTCCTTGTTTTGTACCAAAACGTCATGTGATGTTCCTGCCTCGCCCTAATTTGCATATGCAAATTAGGATTCAGTTCGGCCAGGCAGAAGGATTCGGCCAAATCCGAATCCTACTGAAAAAGGCCGAATCCTGGATCCGGTTCATCCCTAATAATAATAAACTCATACACAGTTGCCTTTCCTCTGATCACACATTCACATCTAAACAGTTGAGAAGTATCAAATGTAAATAAAGCCATTTAGCTATTGTTGCCATACTCTCTACCACTATTAAGCCACTTAGTATAGTTGCACGGCAGCATAACCCAAAAGCGGGTTCTAACCATGAAATTGGTGTAGATTTTCTAAACGTGAAATGTGCGCAATGCCTCTTCTGAGTTATTTTTTTCTAGCATACTGCAGTCATTATGTAGTTATTTATTACCTAGTATGTTCTGTAACAAATCATAGTACAAAGCGTTATCTGTATTTACCACAAAGTATATGCAATAAAATAAATATATGTGTTTTTCATATATTTGCGTTGATTACACAGGATGCCATTACCGTTCCCAGCAGATTCCTCTTCACTGTTCACCTGCAGTAGTTCAGGGGTGCTGGAGAAAATACAAGTTGGATGCAGAACGACTCCCTGTTTATTCTTTGTATGGAAAACCTAAGCAGAGACAGGATGATGAGGGTTTAATAGATTTCAGCAGGTTAAGTTGCAGGCATGAACATAGTTGCCTAATGTATGTAGATTTTTCCCAGGACAAAATTGTTTTCAAATGTCAGGGCATCCATGGTCCACTTAGGCGTATATATGAACAAGGATACACATTTGTATATTGTAAAAACAATGGGATAAATTATACCAGTGATTATAGTGCTATAGTGATTTCTACAAAGTGCTATCTGCAAAATACAATTATAATTAAGTAAAACAAGGTGCTTATAGTGAAAGAAACTTTCCTTATATAAACTTTTTAGGTGGGTACTCACAAACAGATCTTTTAAACTTGCATGTATAAATCTGATCACATATTGCAGACCACTTTCTGGTGGAAAAACAGCCTGCAGCTTTCCTTCCTTGTGCTCACCAAGGGGGCTCCCTCTAATGACGTTACCAGCCTTACATGTTTCGTCTGCGACTTCCTCAGAGGCTTGGTTTTACTGCGCATATCCTCCTACTTTATACCGCAGTCTTGTTACTGGAGTTACCATGGCAACCCATCAGCAGGCGTGAGGGAAGAAAGCTGCAGGCTGTTTTTCACATGTAACTGTGTGTTCTGGAAAATATTCCATAGGGGACAGTCCCAACAGGACAGAGCATAGATCATTTTAAACTGGAGATGCTTTGCATGTGCATTTTTAAAAATATTTTACACTATTGCTGTTGCGTATGACTTTTTACTTTCTTTAATAAAAAAAGAAATCTATCTCCAATATACTTCATTTAAAAAATGTCTGCCGGTTTTATAAAAAAACCTGACTATGCAGTAAAATTCCCCCTTCATTTACTGCTGTGGATAGGAATTGTCAGAAGGTCCCTAACTGCTCTGCAGGGAAACAGTCATACTTTCAAAGTCATACTTTCAAACAGCAGGGGGGAGCCCCCCCCCCACCTTATTTCCCAGAACTCGAGCAGCTTCGTTTGTTTCCCTGTAAAACAGACAGTGACTGTGTAGACAGAGATTTGTATCCACAGACCCAGTGCAGTATGATTATTCTGATTATTAATCAGTCTTCCTGTATTGGCTTCTATGGCAGATATTATTTGACTTGGCTGTTTTGATCATTTATGACAATCCCTAAGCTTAATCTCCCAAATGAAACCCAGACCCGCTGAGTATGGTATTGCAGAGATGTCTAACAAAGTTACAAGATGCCAGTCCCCTGCACCAACTTTGAAAGCATAAATCATTTGTCTTATTAGGCTTTGTGGTGCAGTAAGTTCATGTTTATATTTAGTTTACAAAATACAGCATTTCTAACATTACTCTATTTTAGACTTAAGTTGCCCTTTAACTCAAAGTGGTGAAAGTAATTAAATCCTATTGAGCACATAAAAATGGTGCTTTTTAAAGCACTATCATCCTACATATCGTTTACCTGGTCCTGTGTCTTTGGCACTGGCTAATTTTTAGATATTGCATGGGATATTAACAATATTGAGCTAGGTTCTGTAATTAGTTTTGTTTTTTTCCTATAGCCTGTGCATTAAAGCACCTAGGTGTAGGAGAGAAAGAGTGGCCACTGGGATGCTCTGATATAATTATTTGATCTTTGCTCAGAAACAAACTATCTTAAGAGAAAATACTGAGCAGTAAATGTGATTTAAGTTGTTATCTAAATCTGGAACCATGAGTCCAGATTTAGTAAGTCCAGAAAATAATTAAAAAAAGGATTTTTAATCAATGGCATATGGTAAGGTATGCTGTACATGCTAATAACATTGGTGTATGTTCTTTTACCTTATTACTGAATTATGTAAGGATTTGCATTTATCACCAGCAGTTAAAGAGCAATTAAAGCCCTGTACCAGAGAAACTGGACTACAAACATATTCACAACATAGAGAAAAAGAGGAACCAAAATAACAAAGTTGCTTTCTAATACTATTTCGTCTTAGACGGCGTTGATTCACCTTAAAATTACTTTATACTTTATGGTGTAGAGCAGTGATTCCCAACCAGTAGCTCATGAGCAACATGTTGCTCCGCAAGCCCTTGGCCGTTGCTCTCAGTGGCCTCAAAGCGGGTGCTTATTTTTGAATTCCAGACTTGAAAGTTTTGGCTGCATAAAAACCAAGTGTACTGTAAAACAGAACCTACTGCAATGTTCCAGCTTGCATAGGTGCTGCCAGATACTGGCACCCCCAGGAACTTTTTTTTTCATGCTTGTGTTGCTCCCCGACACTTTAAATTCAAATGTAGCTCACGGGTAAAAAAGTTTGGGGAACACTGGTGTAGAGGGCAGATTTCTAAGTCAATTTGCAATTGCTCTTCATTTTGCATTTTCTAAATTACCTAAACCTAAATTACCCTACCAACCAAGGAGCAGCTTAAAATAGAAAACGTGCAGTAGAGGACTTGACAAGAAAAATAAGTAATAACAATTAAAAACAACAATGGATTTGAACCACTGCTGGTCAACCATTTTTTTTTTCTTGACCGGTATTTTCAGCTACGAGCTAAATAGGGAGGCTGATAATTAAAAAAACAAAAACAAACATGCTTCATGCTTACAATATGCTCATCTATAACATGCATACAGTATGAATATGAAGGTGAGCTTACTCTTTAAATGGGTCACAAATCACATCACTGCACATGCATGAAAGCAGAAGCTGTAACGCTAACAGACATACATAAACTATTCATGTGGGATGCACAGTCCTATTCAGTAACACTGGCTGTGCTTTACCACTTCAGCTTATAAAGTGATTTGCAGTAAATGTTTGTGTATGCTCCTCCATTGTATGTGTTCATGGGCAAGAATAAAGCACTGACCTGAGAAACAACTTAGCTTAGCAGTATCTGTAAAGAAACAACTTTTTTTTTTTTTGCTGAGCCAGTATTATTTTCATAGAAGATTCTAGTCCCCTGACAAGTAAATGACAATACTAAGAAAATCCTTCACCTACCTGCAGTAAAAATGAGCATGTGACATAAGTTATGTCAAGATGTCTTTATAACAAGGGAAACAAAGTAACCCAGCACCGGCTTGTATAAATACATCTTAAGGTAAGAGTGTGAAGACACATTTTCAAGGTTAAAGGAACAGTAACACCAAAAAAATTATTTTTCTTACTTTAATACACTTACATTTTTTGGTGTTGGTGCTCCTATAAATAGACAGGCTATCCTGTGTTGTGTACAAATTACTGTAATGACACTTACCTGGTCAGAGTCCTTGCGACAACTGTTGAAGCTATCAGGCACCCCTAGTTGTGGGTACAAACCATGGCACACAATCAGTTTCAATAATGATAACTCCTGGCTGGAGAGTTCTTGGCCCGTACTGGAAGAGGCACGCAATTCATCCACATTGTGCCTTAACTTGAATTTTACATCCTGCACAAAATGAAGCATTTTACACATGAAAAAGAGACATGCGGATGAACTGTCCTTAGTTTCACTATATTCCTCCCCTCACATAACAAATGTTGATATATAGGTTAAGGAACCATTATTCAGAAAGGATTGCCTTTTTCTCTGTAATAATTAAACAGCACCATGTACTTGATCCTAATTAAGATCCCAGTGGAAATATTTAAAGGGGAACTATCAAGGAAATGAAAATTTTATATTAGCTCCAGCATAAGAAACTTTGTAAATACAATCAGTTAAAATATTCTGTACTCTTTCTGAAATAATCAAGTTTATCTTCACTATTCCTCTCAGCATCGGTTTGTCCTCATTCTATCTTCATTCAGGAGTTGAATGTCAGATGAATGATCCAATGTATCTTATAGGGGGGCACCTTTTGTCTACAAGATGTATTAGAGCTCCAGGGTTGGAATGGCCTGCAGGGGGCTCTGGAAATAAAACCTGGTGGGCTCCTAGGCCCTTGCTTTAGTTAATTAGCAATCGCAAAATAAAATAATTACTTTTATACTTTTATTACTATAGGATTTGTGACCTAAATATATATGGTGGGTCCCTCAAAAATCACACTGGTAAGTGATTGGCAGCAGTGGGCACACTCCATCCATCCAACACTCTGCTTCTGCCCACAGCTGCTTGCCAGCCAGTACTTTCCTCTGCTTGGAGCCCAGCAGCTGAGGACCCTGTCATCACATGATCGATGGAGCCTCCTTACTATCCTGCTGGCGACCGGCTGCAAGTAATTCTACGTTTCAGGCAGCGAGGCAGCCAATGTAACCTGTCTTGGGTCCCCTGCATGCACATTTTATTAGGTGCTGTTCTCTGCTGCGATCAAGCGCATTGAGGTACTGTCTGTGGCTGTGCGATATTCACAGTTCAGCAGCAGAGCTTAGCACTGGCACAACTCCCTCTCAGGTCTGCCAGGTGGCACATCTTACTGAACTTCATGACTTTACTGGCTGCTTGGACACCCCAATTATGAACCCAAAGGTGGCACAGGTACATATTTGGTCTAAAAAAACATTTTCAAAAACGTATTGTACATATACGTATAAATGTTCTTTGTGTCACTGTTACTAGGGTTGGGAGAGCAGACAAGTTGCACTTTTTTTAACCTCTTAGGGTAGCATACCTTAACTTTTATTAAGTTATAGAATCGACAATTCTTAGCAACTTTTCAATTGGTCTTCCTTATTCATTTTTATTTGCCTTATTTTATGATTTATTTTCCCTTTTTTATATTTATTTTTATGCCTAATTATTTGCTTCTTCTTCTGACTCAACCCAATGCTGGTTCCTAGGGTAATTTAGACCCAGCTACCGGATTAGTACTGGAGAGCTAAACAAAATGCCAAGTAAAAAAAAAAACTCAAAAAAATGAATACCAATTGCAAATTGTATTAGAATATCACTCTCTGGGCCATACAAAAAATTCATTTTAATGGGATTCTGTCATGATTTTTATGGTGTAATTTGTATTTCTAAATGACACTGCAAATAATTCACTCTACAATATAAAATATAATTCCTGAACCAGCAAGCATATTTTTTTTTAGTTATAATACTGGTGTGTAGGTGGATCTCAGGTAATTTTTCCTGGTCATGTGCTTTCAGAAAGAGCCAGCACTTTACGATGCAACTGCTTTCTGGTAGGCTGTTGTTTCTCCTACTCAATGTAACTGAATTTGTCACAGTGGGACATGGATTTTACTATTGAGTGCTGTTCTTAGATTTACCAGGCAGCTGTTATCTTGAGAGGGAGCTGCTATTTGTTTACCTTCCCATTGTTCTGCTGATGGGCTGCTGGGGGGGTCATATCACTCCAACTTGCAGTGCAGCAGTAAAGAGTGACTGAGGTTTATCAGAGCACAAGTCACATGACTGGGGGCACCACATGCCAGAATTCAAAATTACATTTAGAAAAATGTTGTGGGCACTATTTTAGTACTGGGGTGGGGGGTTTGGGTTCTTGAGTTGAGGTTTCCTGGTGGTGCCTCAAGCAGCCCAGTATCTTAAATTTTCATTTTCGGGATAATTCCCCTTTAATGTTTACATTATTTTTAGTAGACTATTAAGATCCAAATTACAGAAACACCCCATATCCGTAAAACCCCAGGTTCTGGGGATTCTTTATAACAGGTTCTATAACTATAATATAACTGCCCCCAACTCCTAGGGCTCATTGCTGATTTCAGACGTTCAATATGTTACTATGGGATACTAGTAATCTGAATGCAGTGAACTCATCAAATGTCACCCGGAGACACAAACGCTCTTGCCTCTGACCTTACTGCACAGGTAGTGGAAACGTGTGCAGGCATTGAATCTCTATTACATAGATGCAAACAGTGCACATAAAATAGTCATTACATGAAGTAATTTCATCTCACAGCCTTACGCATTTCTCAAGCACTTAATCACAGGAATTGCCTATGATTAAGTGTCCCTAAGGAATAAAATGTGAATGTCTCTCTTAGTCACTCTTAGTTTAAAAAAGGACTAATTTTTCTGAACTTTTTCTATCTACATAATCTAGATGGAGTGCCTGACTACGTCAATTTCAGCTGATTTCAGACTTTACTAAAGGTTGTGAATTGTAAATGTAAAGCACTGTGTAACTTGCTGGCACTATATAAATATAGGTATCAGATCCATTATCCTGAAACCTATTCTCCAAAAAGCTCAGAATTATGGAAAAGCCATTTCCCATGGACTCCATTTTAAAGGAGAAGGAAAGAAACTGAGGCATTTTATTGCCAATAGATTAGATGCAATAAGGCAAGCTAGAATTATTTATT
The DNA here is from genome assembly GCA_024363595.1 of Xenopus borealis. Classification (NCBI taxonomy): domain Eukaryota; kingdom Metazoa; phylum Chordata; class Amphibia; order Anura; family Pipidae; genus Xenopus; species Xenopus borealis. The sequence goes on from CM044445.1 coordinate 59,318,981, forward strand.
CTGTAGAATGTTTTACCATAGTAAATAGCTCTAGAAGCTCTCGGTTTGTTTAGGATAGCAGCTGCAGTATTCACTTTTAGCTCTGGGCTCAGATTACAGCAGAAAAGGGGGGGGAGCAAACTGAGCATGCTCAAGCCCCAACAATAGAGATTTAAGCTGAAGGCAAGAAGTCTGATTCAGTAGCCCATGTGTATACAATAGAAGGAAAAAAATGCAGTGTTTCTATTGATAGAATACTCAGAGCAGCTCTACTTTGAGGGTTTACTGGTGTATTTATATAGACCTTTCTGATAAGGCTTACTTAGTTAACCTTTCCCTCTCCTTTAAGCAAATAATTAACATTTTTAAAAATTGTTTTCTTGTTCTCTGTAATACAGGTATGGGACCTATTATCCAGAATGCTCGGGACCTGGGGCTTTCCGGATAACAGGTCTTTCTGTAATTTGAATCTTCATGCCTCAAGTCTTCTAGAAAATCATGTAAACATTAAATAAACCCAATAGGCTGGTTTTGCTTCCAATAAGGATTCATTTTATCTTAGTTTGGATCAAGTACAAGCTACTGTTTTATTAGTAAAGAGAAAATGGATATTTTTAAAACTTTGGATCATTTGATTATAATAGAGAGTCTATGGGAGACGGCCTTTCTGTAATTGGGAACTTTCTGGATAACGGGTTTACGGATAATGGATCCCATACCTGTAATAAAACAGTACCTTGTACTTGATTCTAACAAATACATAAATAATCCTTTTTGGAGGCAAGGCAATCCCACTGGCATTATTTAACGTTGAACTTTTTTTTAGTAGGGTATGGAGACCCAAATTATGGAAAGACTCCTTATCCGGAAAACCCGCTGTGTGCCCCGTGAATCCTACAATACCAGGGGGTGGTCCTTATTTTTTAAAATGGCAATTTTCTATTTATGATTACCCAATGGCATATAATGCAAAAAAGTATATTATGAAAATTGTTTATTTACATGAAGCAGGGTTTTACATATGAGCTGTTTATTCTATATATTTTTATAGAGACCTACATTGTTCGGGGTATAGTTTTAGTGCACCTGAGTATCACATATGTAATTAATATAAATACACTAGTACAATTAGGGATGCACCAAATTTGCATAATGAAATTAGTATTCGGCAGACCCTTCATGAAGGATTCAGTCATATCCCAAACAGTGGATTTGGTGCACCCCTAGTACAAATCCTTTAAACTCTATTCAAAGCATCTCAAGAGTGTTTAGTATTTGTGGCACTATGGTAGCAGAGGCAACTTTATTTGTGTGTTTTTCAGTGAAGAGGAGCATTGGCCTGGGATCTGAGGTTAGTAATTATAATCATTTAGGGTTGCCTAATTTGCCTAATAATAATACATTCACACCAGAGAAGAAATCACTGATCTTCAATCTACTGCTCCAACATCAGTGTGGACTGAAGGCAGATGCCATGGCACTCAGTACACAATGACAAGAAAATGGCTAGTTTTAGCCCCACCTACAGGAGCAAAAACTCTATAATTTTTTGTTGTCAGATTCCTATAAAACAGTATGGGCTCAAGACAACTTAGCGCCTTATCCTTGCAAATCTATGCACTGTCCAGAAAGCCAGTTTGAGTGTAGCTCACTACCATGCCAGGCAGTAGGAAAGCACAGTATGGATGTGCGGGTCGGGTTTTTCTCGACCAACAACCGCCCGTCCTGCCTCTCCACCTGTGCCACCCGCACCCGTCACAAAATGGGCGGGGCAAGCAGACACAGTGTATATAAAAGAAAAAGCCAAAATTCAGCAGTGCAAGGCAGAAGAAGTGCTCAACCCGTAAAGAAGAGTGCACGGTCGGCCCAACCCGTGAGTTCCGTGGGTATTGGGCCAGCCAGCACATCACTAGAGCACGGAATCCATGATTCCACAAAATAAAGTACTA
>CM044445.1:59337695-59366486 GCA_024363595.1 Xenopus borealis
AACTACTGGGGGAGCAGGGGGTGATTGGATCAGGGTCCGCACCCCCTAACTGCCCCCCCGGCAGCTGTGCACTGATGATTCCATGTGGAAAATTGCGTACGGAGGGGGGTGGGAGATTCTGACTGCACGTCCAGCACCCCCTCAAGTTAAGTAACTGGTAGGTATTACTTTCCCAGAATGTTCTATGGGGAGCAGATGATGAGAATAATCAAGGAAAATCACCACATTGGAAAAGGAGAATGGGATGGGGCTAAGCCCTCTACCAAGAAAATGGAGGTGTTATTTGGAGTAAAGTGTCTTAACACAGGCTGAAGTATAGGTTATTTAGGCAGACTACCAGTGAACCAAGCTGTTATGTGAATAAGCAGATGGGTATCTTGCACCCAAGAGAATGAATAAAATTAAGTATATGCCGAATCCCCTGTCAGTCACTACTACCCTCAGGGCCAGATTTATACATAGGGAGCCCCTAGGCTGGGACCACTTGTCACTCCTTTTTGCCTTCCGGCCTCCCCCCTTCATATACATGCACAAAGTCTTGTCTTATTGGGTCTAGAGCATAGGGATTGGTGTACATGAGATTTGAAGAGCTATGCCCCCAGTAGGTTTTCCACCTTTTGGCCCTATTGAATCTGGGGTGGACATCACTCTGCACCTTCAGCTTATGCAAGAAGCGGAAATTACGTGTTCATCAATGAAACAATGCAGCACTAATGAAGGTATAAAACCTGCTCAGACATTACATTTGTTCTGCCTTTTTTCCCCATTTTCATTTTGATTGCCCCTGAGGAAGACCATTTAGTGGTCAAAAAGCATTGGGCTACTGATATTTGTTTTGTGATCATTTTTGTAAATCTTTGATTTAATAAAACCCTTATTTTGAGATAGAGTGTGCAATCCTTCTGGGTTTTTTTAATCCGGGAGGGGGCAGTTCCATGGTGCAATGAGGGCAGGGTTGTGAAACTGTGGGTGCGAGTCATGATATCAGGGGAGGGTCTATGGCGTGATAATGGGCAATTGACTGATTGCCACATAAATCAAAGGGAATCCTGCACCAGTTATCCTAATTTGCAAAACCAGGGAGGCAGTTTTGACCTGGGCAGCTCTTCAAAAACCGGGCTGTCTGTGTCAAAACCGAACAGGTGGCAACCCTAGTCCCCAGTGCTTCTGAACCCATTGCAATGTGGCTGGGTGACGTGTCGCCTCTAAACTTTGCTCTCCCACCAGTAGCTCCCTTTTATGCCTGTACTCCTTTATAACATTCCCATGCACAAGCCTATAAAACAAGCCTATAAAACCCCTGCGATTTCTTTGTTCTGTGTAACCTAATTTCCCTGACATACAGAACCCAAGGTTTGGTTTGGGATTCAGCCTCATCCAAACCTTTTTCAGCAGAATTAGGATTCGGCCAAGCCAAATCCAAACCCTAAGAAAAGTGGAAATTTTCTGTGTGAACTACATGTTTTTTTTTTACGTGCAATCACAATTAATTGCATTTATGTCTATTTTCAAGTTGCTGTTCAAGCCATACCTTAGTGTACATGTGACATAATAAATCATATGGGTACATTTATGTTAATACTGAGGATTTCAATACCTAACCATATAATAAAAACACATCTGTTTGGTAGGTTTATTTTATTTTTTGGAGAGGAGGCAATAAAATGTAATCTTGTAGTTAAAAGGCAACATAATTTATTTTATTTTGCATGAAATGTATTTGAGCATTTAGTTAATTACACAGAAGTGACATTATCCCACCCCATACAATCATTGCATTTATTATTTTACTATGGAATTAGCTGATTCATGATAAACCATTGGCCAGTCAGTGATAGAAGGACAATGCCTTACAGACCATTTTGATCCTATGTTTAAAGGTGTTATTCACCTTCCAGATACTTTTTTCAATTCAGTTCTTTTCAGATTTTTCACAGCAGATAGATATGTATAAAATCCACTGGGATTCTGCCAAACCATCGAATCCTTGGTGAAAGATTTGGCTGAATAACGAATCAAATCAGAATCCTAATATGCATATGTGAATAAGGTTCGGGGAAGGAAAGGGGGAAAATGTTTTTACTTCCTTGTTTTGTGATGACAAGTCATGTGATTTCCCTACTGGTCCCGAATACACATATGCAAATTAGGAAAGCCAGACACAAGGAAAAGGACCTTTTGAACCTGTGAGCAACATTCAGCGGTAAAAGGAGTTGGGGAGCAACACTGGCATGAAAAATTTTCTTGGGTTGCCAAATAAGTGCTGTGATTGGCCATTTGGTAGCCCCTATGTGGATTGTCAACTTATATTAAAAGAACAGTTCAGTGTAAAAATAAAAACTGTATAAATAGATAGGCTGTGCAAAATAAAAAATGTTTCCAATATAATTAGTCAGGGAAAAATGCAAACTATAAAGGCTGGAGTAATTGGATGTCTAATATAATAGCCAGAATCCAACTTCCTGCTTTTCAGCTCTGTAACTTTGAGTCAGTCAGCGACTTGAAGGGGGGGGCACATGGGACATAACTGTTCAGTGAATTTGCTATTGATCCTCAGCATTCAGCTCAGATTCAAAAGCAACAGTTATGGCCCGTGTGGCCCTCCCTCAAGTCACTGATTGGTTACTGCCTGGTCACCAGGGTAACCAGTCAGTGGAAAACAAGAGAGCTTAAAAGCAGGAAGTCTTTATATATTACATTTTTGGCTAACTACCTATATTAGAAACATTTTTTATTTTACACTGCCTATCTGTTTACCCAGTTTTTATTTTTATACTGAACAATTTCTTTAAGGCTCTGTTTGGCAATGCACCTGGTTTTTATACAACAAAAACTTGCCTCCAAGCCTTGAATTCAAAATAAGATCCTGCTTTAAGGTCACTGAGAGCAACATCCAAGGGGTTGGAGAGCAACATGTTGCTCACTAGCTGCTGGTTGGGGATCAATGCCTTACAGCAAATAAATACTTTTTTCAATTGCTTTAAGTTGATACATAAGTAATATATCAACTAAATGCATCAATTTAAAACCCAAGCTGCTTTAGAAAGACAAAAGATGGTGAAAAATGAAACTTTACACATCAATATTAAAAAATGGTCACAAATAGAAAGTAACTGGAAAAAGTCTTTATTTCTGGTGAACAATCTTAAACCAAATAAACTGAAAAATGTGTTTGAAGGTTAACATCCCCTTTAATGAGCCACTACCCAATGGGTAACTGGTAACTTTGTGCCAAGACTCAAAATTTCTTTTGTGGCATTTCCCCATGCCGAGTAGATGCTTTTTTTTGTGAATTTTATCTACAAAAAAATCTAATTTTACCTTTGTAAATAACTGAATAATAATAACTGAATAATAATAACTGAAACTACATTCATATACAACTTGTCATGATTTAGGATAATATTTTGAATGAATAATTATTCTGCTATGGTCCTGCAATTTTGTTATCATCTAAATAGTGTCCTGGCCAAATTTTGGACCTCAAACTGAAAAAGTGTGCAAACCTCTGACTTACAGGGTCTGAACTCCAGTCACTATCTAATATTTATTGTTTTGCAGAACATCAAGTAAAATACAGTACAGTGCCTGCCCATCCCAGAGAAATCCGTACATTACTCACATTGATATAGTATAGACTTTGTTTTCTCCTACAGTTGAACAGCGCATGGTCTGTTGTCCCCCCTTACAACATATTATATCAAGTTTGGAGCATGTTTTATTGGGAATCATCAATAAACAGCAAGCAGTCTTCAGGTGATGCAAGCAGAATCAACTTTTTATGTTTTATTTTGTTTTTTAAGTGTACAATCAGTGATCAGTGATATATACTGGGCCTTATCTAGTCCACACTGTACAATGCCAAATATGACTGTGTGGACTTCATCCAACCCTTGCTGTACAATATGGGTAGTGAACTTCCTACACTGTTTGAGTATGTTCTCACCAACATTGTACATGATTTCCCTTACACTGTCCAATTGTTTGATATTGGGTTTGATCTTCCCCATACTGTACAATGCAGAGTCTGATCTCTTGGGCTATGCCCACAATAAGTGGACTTCCTTTTTTCACACTGTGCAGTACAGAGAATAATCCACCAATGGCACTGGTCTGATTTCCCAAACACTTCACAAAAATAATTTGATTTAAAGGTACGATTTATGTACTTGATTGATTACACTACACATGAGTCAGTGTTTTTTGACTCTAAAGTTGTTCTTATCTTATTGGAATCAAATGATTGGCTTTCTTCCCCAGCCAGTACATTCTTCATTACTGATTTGATGGATTTTTTAAATTTGGATTTCATGTCTTGCCCTGCTAAAACATAAATGATAGGATTGATGCAACTGTTAATAATTGCAAAGCTAACCAAAAGGGGATCTACCGCCAATGTGTTTATGTATATTTGTGCCTGGCGTGAATGAATGGCTAGTATAAGACCAGCTATATGATATGGGAACCAACAGACAAAGAAGCCTGCAATCACTACAGTAACTACCTTCATTGTCTTACCAGATTTGTTATAGCGCTCACTGACTTTTCCCACTAATATGCCATAGCATACAGTGATAAGTACAAAGGGAATAAGGAAGCCCATTAAAAATCGGAAAATGGCAATAAATTGCCTGACCTTTCCTATATGCTCATGAGAAAAATTGAAATGCATTATACAAGTTGTTTTGTCATTAATGTCTGTATGTATACTCCTAAAGGCAAAGGATGGGCTGGTCAAAATAAGAGCCAGCAGCCACACCACTGCACATGCCACATATGCCTTCTTCACAGTTCTTCTGTTCTGACACCAAACTGGTCTTGCAACCAGTGCCCAACGGTCTATACTTATCACAGTCAGTAGAAGGACACTGGCGTACATATTTATCAGTAGAATAGAAGGTAGCAGTTTGCAGGTAGCGAGTCCCAATGGCCACTGACCCAGGACGATCTCCATTATTGTAAAGGGTACAGAGAGGCAGCACAGTAAATCAGAAACGGCCAGGTTCAGAAACCATATTGTGTTGACGGACCTTTTCATCTCACATGTTGTTATCCACACCACCAAGGCATTGCCTGGCACTCCAAGAACCAACACTACACTTAGGATAAACAAAGCTGCACTTTGAAACGATGTTAAAGAAACAGATTTTCCTCCATTGTGATCTTCAGGGCCCAATGTATAATCATCTGGATACTCATACAGTGAGAAATTTGAAGAATTACTCATTTTTTATTTTGTTGTGTCTTTTGACCCTAAAATACATGACAGCATATTTTTGTTAGCACAATTTAACAAATTATGTCTGCCTTCCCTGTACCAAATTATAAATCACTTAGGATTTATGCTATAGTATAAATCTGCATCAAATACTTATAAGTCATGACGCAGCAGAATTGCATGTGTCTTGTTTTAAAAGTGATAACAACTACAACTTCAGGTGGTTTTCTTTGGATTTATACTATCAATAATCCTGTCACTGCTTTACTGTAAGTGTCCTGTAAAATGCCACCCCTTATCCTCTACTTAAGTGGCAGCCCTTCAGTTTGGGAAGCTCTACACTAGACAGCAGTGTGTTAGAATCTATATTTCTTCTTTGTCCTGGGACAGTAATTAACAGAAAATATGCTAAATTTGTCTGTTTAGTATCAGAATTGCATTGTAAAATATCAATAAGTACAGGTATGGGATCCGTTATCCAGAAACCTGTTATCCAGAAAGTTCTGAATTACGGAAATGCTGTCTTCCATTGACTCCATTATAATCAAATAATCCAAATTTTAAAAAATGATTTCCTTTTTCTCTGTAGTAATAAAACAATACATTGTACTTGATCCCAGATATAATTTATCCTTATTGGAAGCAAAACCAGCCTATTTATATTTAATATTTACATTATTTTTTAGTAGACTTTGAAGGTATTAAGATCCAGATAACCTGTATGAAGACCTGTTATACAGAAAACTCCAGGTCCCAAGCATTCTGGATAATAGGTCCCATACCTGTATATATTAAATCCCTTATATCTGTCTGTTGTGTGTTATAAAAATAGTCACCAAAAATGCAATAGGTTACTGGAGTGAATAGGGTTAACTTACTTGTAGAGCTGGTGCTTGTCTGGAAATGCTGGAGATTCTGTCTAGGAACACATAGTCAACAAGAGACCTATGCAATAAAGGAAGTGAAAAATTTCCGCTTATTCTGCAATCTATCCCTTAATGTTGTCCAACAAAACCTTGCATCATTTTAAAAGACACCGCCTTAAAAATAAAACTGTTCTTCTTTTTATGCAAAAACATCAGGTGACGCTGAATGGTACTGTGATAAAATCAAGAAACTATAATACAGGTGTGGGGCCCGTTATCTAGAATGCTTGAGACCTGGGGTTTTCTGGATAGGCAATCTTTCCATAGTTTGGATCACCATACCTTAAGTCTACCAAGAAATTATTTCAACATTAATTAAACCCAACAGGATGGTTTTGCCCCCAATAAGGATTCATTATATCTTAATTTGGATCAAGTACAAGGTAATGTTTAATCCCCACAGAGAAAAAGGGAATCGTTTTTAAAAATATAAATCATTTGCTTAAAATGGAGTCTTTGGTGCAAATTCACTAAAGCGTGAAGCGTCTAATGCTAGCGCTTATTTGCCAGTGTGAAGTCATTTCGCAACTTCACCAATTCACTAACAGTGTCCCTGGCGAAAATTTGCTAGCGAAGAAGATAGACTAGTGCAACTTCGCACCCTTACGCCAGGCGAAGTTACGCACAGACGAAGGGATGTAACTACGCTAATTCAATAAGAAGCCCATTTACACTAGTTACCTCTTACGCTAGACGTTACATCACCAGGTCTGACCTGGTGAAGTTCAATACAATAGATAGGAGTTTAATTAGTTTATTTATTAAAGATTTCCTGGACTTGTGTAGTGGAATCTAGTGGCTGTAACATACACCTCTATTATACGCTAGCGTAAATGCGCTTTGCCTGGCGAAGTAACGGTAGCGCAACTTCGCTACCGTTTTCCTCCCTGAGCGCAACTTTGCATTTTAGTCAATTAGCGGCCGGCTGGAGAAAAGAGTGTCCTGTTTAAGAATACATACAGTATGCTGAAAAGGTAGTCAGACAGGCAAAGTAAAAAGAGAACCAAGTTTTGACAAGGAAGTAAAGCAGAGTAAGTGTTTAAGTAGACAGAGTAGGGCCAAAATGGCAATAGCCTTTGCCTGCCCAGCATCAAGATGCAGACCTGCAGTTCTAAGGCAGCTCTCACTTTGCAAACTGAGAACATAGCCAAACTTTGGCAAGCAAAATAAGGCTTTAGGGCTCCTACACACGGCGTTTTTACCTGCGCTCCCCTGCGTTGCGTTTTGCTGCGTTCAAACGCAGGGGAGCGCAGGTATAGACGCACTCAATTATTTTCAATGGGGCTGTACTCACACGAATGCATGTAAGCGCCGAACGCAGGAAAAATGCAGCATGTTGCGTCTGAATCTGTGTTCGGCGCTTACACGCGTCTCGTGGGTACAACCTCATTGAACAAAATGAGGTGCGTCTAGACCTGCGCTCCCCTGCGGCTGAACGCAGGGGAGCGCAGGTCTAGACGCACCTCCAAAACACAGGTCCAAAACACAGGTCCAAAACACCCGTGTGTAGGAGCCCTTAAATAGTTAGGGGCAGATGCACTCAGACTACGCCAATTCACTTCATTTCTGCGCTCAGGTCAATTTAAATTCAAATAAAATCCGAATTTCGAAGTGGAAAATACTTTCGAAATTCGACCCTCAAATTCTTTTTGGGAGGTCATATTCAATTGAATATGGCTGTTTTCAATCGAAAAATGGCCGTATTCGATAGAATGAAAATCGTTCGATTCGATCGAACGATTCGAACAGTTTTCACAAAAATCTTTCGAATTTTGAGAACTTAGAAAAAAACTCAGGACAAGTTCTTTGAGGTCCCCCATAGGCTAAAATGGCAATTTGGCAGCTTTAAGCTGCCAAAGAGTCGAATTCGAAGGGTTTTTAAAGGGCCAGTACTTCGAAAATTCATATATTTGCATTTTTTAAATTCAAATCGAATTTTGGGCTATTCTGTAATCGAAGTAGCCCAAAATTAATTCAAACTTCAAATTTTTGAAATTCGAATTTTATTCGAATTTAAATTCGACCCTTAGTAAATCAGCCCCATGTATGGATGTTTTTATGTTAAATGTTGGTGCAAATATTTACAAATTCCACTTTTTAAAACACATGTCCAGGGATAAAAGGATTATTTGCCTCTCTATCTCAAAAAAAGCATAAAAATGCTGAAAGTACAAAATCCGGATAAGTAAAAAAACACCAACCTCTGAGTACTTAATTAATTAATTAATTAATTAATTAAATCAGCAAACAAATGTAGCCATTGCTCACCCACTAAACAGGTTGACCTGGGTGCATAACCCCCATGTCTGTCAATTTCAGGCCCAAATTACAGGGCAAAGTAAAACATAAGTGGTTCACACTCACCAGTATCAAATGGTGCCTCGGGTGCAGCGCCCCAAACCCGTAGCTTGTTTTGAAGGTGCAGACAACTGTAGAAATGAGCATGCACTCCTGAGGCTCACAGATGTGGTAAAACTTGATTTTATTCCATAAATTCCTAACACATTTCATATCTAGAGATACGTAATCATAGTCCAGGGAACCTTAATAAAGACGAGAGAGTTAGTATAATGCCCTAGACATGAGGGGCATTTTACATTTCAAAAACTTCAAAATTCAAAAAGACCAACCGGAATTAAGTCAAAGGCTTTTTTGTTCTAATAGGTTCGTTTTCGATCGAATAGGTCCATACTCGATCGAATTCGAATCAAATTAATAGTGCATTCAATCGAATTCGATTCAAAGTATTTCCCGAAATAACTTCACATTTTCAAAGTCCACCAATGAGTTCTAAGAGGTCCCCCATAGGCTAAAACAGCAATTAGGCAGGTTTTAGATGGTGAATGGTCGAAGTCGAATTTTTAAAGAGACAGTACATGATAAATTTCAAATAGTTTCTGGATAGGGGATCTTTCAATAATTTGATCACCATACCTTAAGTCTATTAGAAATTATCTGAACCATAACTAAACCCAACAGGATGGTTTTGCCCCAATAAGGATTGATTGGGGCAGATTCACTAATGGGTGAATTTTTGCCAGTGTCAGCTTCGCACCACTCGTACCACTTCGCCAGGTGCAAATGCACTATGAATACGCTAATTCACTAAAATGTGAATAGGCTAGCCCATAAGCTAAAACAGCAATTTGGCAGGTTTTAGATGGCGAATGGTCAAAGTCGAATTTTGAAAGATACAATTCATGATAAATTTTGAAATTTGAATTTTCAAATTTGGACTATTCCCTAGTAGAAGTACTAGAAGTAATTTGAATTTTCCCTTCGACCCTTGAGAAATCTGCCCAAAAGTGTCACACAACAATTACAGCTCCACTTTCTTGCATCCCATTATGAATGTTGCAAAGTTCAAAACTGATCTAAGAACCTCACCCTGCTGTTTGCTGTATGTTTTACTTGTCATTGCAACACAATGCCACTTCCCCTTTTTTCACCAAATTGCACAGCAAAGCAAAAATATTGCAAGGGTTGCAAAATACAAAACTCTTTTGTTTTGCATAAAAACACCATTTATTTATTTATTTGGAAAAAATTAAAAATAAAACACTCCCCTGTATGAATGTTTTCATAAGTTCTAGGTTTACACATAGGTGTGCGTGCTTTAGCTAATATTAGCAGCTGGATTCAGAGTACAACACTGACAAACTAAAATAAAAAAGTGTGTTTTGCTGACATCTCATCAGTACCTTTAAATAGCCCTAGCGTTTGAATATGCAACTTATAATGGTTTGTAAGAAAATGGAAGCGTTATGGAATTGCGGAATATGCTATGCGATATAACATTTGAGATTTTTCTATGGGATTTTTTTTTTCTGAAATCAAATTTGTTGAATAAATAAAAAGTCAAAATTGTAGGCCTGGTAACTGAGAACCCTTCTGCTAACAGATAGTTCCCCTGGCACTGCTTCACATACTATTTAAAGAACACATGTTTGTAGAATAACACTTTATTAAATCTGGCATTCAAATACACACAATTACATTTCCTGTCCCCAAAGAGACATAATATATATAAAATATAACTTCTTCATTTTACATTGTTATCATTATTATAAATGCTGGGGCATAGAGTTCACTAAAACTCAAATCCATCCCCCTACACCAATCTCATAGCCACACAGTATATGCTGCCACCCTAATATAGCACATCATGGCAAGGGTAATATTTCTGAACTGAATTCCCTAGAAGTCCTTGTTTTCAGCTAGTTTTCTGAAATCATTCTTGAGTACTCCCCCCTCCAATGTTTATAACTTTGCCAACCACTGGGTCTTCAGCAGTCCTTCCCAATACTCTGTCCACTCACTTCACCATATTCCCAACCCTTGCACCCGTTATATGTTTAAAACTATATATATGCGGTATTGATTCTAATTCTAAGCAACTTTTCAACTGGCCTTCATTTTTTTTTTATGTTTTTTTAATTATTTGCCTTCTTCTGACAAAAAAGCTAAATAACTCAAAAACCACAAATAATAAAAATGAATAACCAATTGCAAATTGTCTCAGAATTCCCCTCTCTATATCATACTAAAACTTAACTAAAGGTGAACAACCCCTTTAATAAAATATGTTTCAGAAATGCTTCTCTATATTATGAGAATATATATATATTTATAGTTTATTTAGTTAGAGACCTGTAAAGAAATGGAATTACACAGATAGATTTAGAAAGCTTAGGTTATAGCTTACCTAGGCAGTAACGTAGCTGGAGTGGGGCGGGCCCTGGTGCAGGACATGCAGCCGGGCCCCCGCCCCCCTCCAAATGAAATTATCCTCCTGCTGCCGGGGTGGGGGGGGGAGGAACTTGCTGCTTTACTTCTATTGTGTATACATTGCCTTCTGTATAAGACTTCCTGTTTTCAGCATAAACCTCCAGGGCTAGGGCTTGAGCATGCTCAGTTTGATCCTCTCCCCTGCCCTTTCCCAACTCCCTCCTCCCCTTACTGCTTTTATCTGAGCCCAGAGCTATGAGTGAGCAGGGACAGACTCAGGCAGGAAGTGATGTCACACCAAGCTAATATGGCAGCTGTTATCCTAAACAAACAGAGAGAGCGTCTAGAGCTGTTTACTCAAGCATTCTGCAGAATAAATATAGTGTTATAACTTGCACTATTGTGGCTAATCTATTGGCAATAAACTGTTTTTGGTAGCTTTCCTTCTCCTATAAAAACATGGTTACTCAATTATCAGAATCAGCAAGAAAGCGGTAATTTCTTGTGTGCATCAGATACAAACTGCATGCCCTTTAGTAAAGTATTAGACACTGATAGGCTTACAGTACATACATCTAACCTCATAATATTACTATTAGTACCTCCTGTAACAAATTCAAAATGCTAGTTAGTAACATCACTAACATCACTAACTGCAGTAAAATGTCTACATCTTTGTAAACAGAATGTATCCTTAGTATTGCTATAGTCTATAAAAAGCGCTAGGTTTTCTTAAGGTACCATCAGAGATAAGCTGTAAATCTAATATAACCATTATTAGCATGGCAGACAAGTTTACAGTCCCAAGTTATCAGCACAGTAGGGACTGGGATCTCCAAAGACATAGAATCCATCCAACCAAACTAGAAAAATAGACATACCTTTCCATCTCCAACTTGCTTTAAATAGTAATAACCAAAATGCTATAATTTGACTTTCCTGTATTGGCTTTTTATCTTTTTTAAAGGAGGAGTCAGATGATCCCTGTCATAAACGATTTACAGATTTAACTAGAATTTGCCTTGGTCAATGCAGATGTTGTTACACTCAACTACTTTTTCTTATCAGATAAGGAGTCTAGGGCATAAATTTGTTGCATAGTACAACTAAATCTAAACTGCTTTAGTTGTAAAACCTCTCTGCTTTGAAAGAAAATACATTTCATCCCTATGAAATAAAGTTTTCAGTGTCAGCATGAGCAAGATTACTTAAAGAAGAAGTCTACCATTACTACCCCTATTGTTTTTCAAATATTTAAATGTAATAGGGCTTATTTATAATGCACCTAATGGGTGCAAATCTGCACACGGGGCTTGCACGTTGTGCTTGTGTAGAGCAGCTGCAGCTAAACATATACGCTGCCAGACAGATGTTGCTTTCTATAGTGAATATATACAAAGAAATATTGGAAAGTTGGCTAGAATATTTTCTTTTATTATTTAAGGAAAGTTTTTATTAAGGGGAAACTATCATGAAAATGTAATATAAGCTTCATCATGCTGAAATAAGACACTTTCTCAATACAATCAATTAAATATTCTGTATCATTTCTGAAAAAATCAAGTTTATGTTCACTATTCCTCTGTCGGCATCTGTTTCTCTTCATTCTATCTTCATGCAGTTGGGTGTCAGATATCCAGTGACAGTTAGATCCAATGCGGTTTATGTAATAAAAGGCACTAAGTTTGCCCTGGGGCAGTAACCCATACCAACCAATCAGTAGGTAACATCTACTGGTCACCTGTTTAAATGCAAACATCCTATTGGTTGCTATGGGTTACTACTCCTGGGTAAACAGTGCCTTATATTACATATGGGTGAATATATCTTATAGGGGGGCCCCTTTTGCCTAGAAGATGCATTAGAGCTCACTCTATTAAAATCAAAAAATATCATGGCCCAAATTCACTAAAACGGAAGGGTCTAATGCTAGCGCTAATTCGCCAGGGTGAAGTCATTTTGCAACTTCAGAAATTCACTAACACTGACTCTAGCAAATTTTCGCTAGCAAAGTAGATAGACTTGCGCAACTTCGCACCCTTACGCCAGGTGAAGTTGCGCACTAACGAAGGATCGTAATTACGCAAATTCACTAAGATCAAAATTTTCCTGAACGTTACCACTTACGCTAGACTTTACTTTGCCTGGTCAGACCAGGCGAAGTTCAATACAATAGATAGGAGTTTGAAAAAAAAAAAGTCCCAAAAAACCGCAGGCGTGTTTTACCATTGTAGGGTGATAGTTTGAAAAAGATAGTTTTCTTTGGGGGGGTTACCCTCCTTCCCCCCTACATTTCCTAACATATGGCAACACAACTATATGGGGGCACTTGTAGGGCAATAGGACAACTTTATTTTATTTATTAAATGTTTCCTGGGCTTGTGTAGTGGAATGTAGTGGCTGTAACATATACTTCTATTATACACTTAAGTTCCCGCCTTATGCAAATTAGGCATCGCTAGCGTAACTGCACTTTGCCTGGCTAAGTAACACCAGTGCAACATCGCTACCGTTCGCCGACCTGAACGTAACTTCGCACTTTAGTGAATTTGCGTAGCACTGGCGAAAATTCGCCTTGTGAAGTGCAGCAATCGCTAGCGAAGTCAACACTAGCGAATTTTCGCCACTTAGTGAATTTCCCCCATGTCTCTCTATATGCAGGATTTGTGCAAAAGGCAGTTATTTTGTTACATTTTGTTTGAGCTCTAATAAATCTGCCCCCTATAAGATATATTGTATCTAACTATCAATGACTATATGACAGCCAACTCCTGCATGAAGACAGAATGAAGAGAAACAGATGGTGATAATGGGATAGTGAACATAAACTTGATATATGCTGCATATTTAATTGACTGTACTATGATTAATAGTATGATTAATATATTATATTAAATGTTCTTTTTCTCAATAGTTCTGTTCTGTTTTCTACTGATCTAATAATTAATGTTCCGTTTTACTTGAGTCACAAACCACATACTTCTCTATAGGTTGTGTAAATTCTGAGGCAAGCTTTCTCTTGCATAACTTTTACTGTATGTTATTCTGGTAGATATAATTGTTTTTAAAGTCACAGGTCAGGACAGCTCTGCAAATATACCAGCTTCTAACTTTAAATGATTAAAAACCCCTCTGTCTGAAACAGAAGCAGGCCATTTGGTTTGCATTAGGCCTATGATGTTCCCCACAAAACATCTGCCATCTGCTATATTTCAGCCATAAGGTGCACTAAGAAACTCACCGCATACGGCACTGCAGGCGTAAAAAATAGTAACCCATAACCAATGTCACCACAAACTGAATGTCACTTCTGTTTTTAATGGTTGTGGCACACAAGGGGTATAGACAGACAAGGTGTTCGCAGAATAAACTCCTCAGATTGAAATTCATGGGAGATGGTTTGCCAAGGGAAAGTGAGTGGAGTGGAGTGAAATGTCTAGGTTTGCATGAGGCAAATTATCTTCTATGCAAGTTTACAGTTTTTTAAGGCAATAACTCTATACTGAATCCTATCTGGCAATAAAACATAAATAATAAAAAAGCTTTCTTTCTCTGGCTATGGTGTATTTTAGATCTCCAGTTCTATAACATACTTAACTTAAAGGTAAACTACTACAGTATCTAGTAGAATGAAGTTAAAGGGCAGCCAACGCCTTACTGAAGTTCAATGGAACCATTGTGATTGGATATGTGTGAATTTACTACACTCAAGGTTTAAATGCCGGGGAATTCCCTACCTGTTCAGTCGAACTGCAGAAGCCACTTGGATGAGTGGTGAAAAACTCTAAGGGGCAAATTTACTATTACTCCCCAAAAAAAATTTGAATAGTTTTATGCTACCCTTTTATTCGATCTTCGATCAATCGACGATCGAATAACAATCGTTCGATCATTCCAATGAATTATTCGAATGATTTGAACGATCGAAGACTTCGATCGTACGAATCCTATTTGATTAGGACTTAGCCTCAGAAGCCTATGGGAGGGCTCCCATAGGCTTCTATTACAATTTGGTAGGTCCAATCTGGCAAGTAGGCAATCGAATAATTTTAAAATTTTAAATCCTTTGCTGATCGAATGATCGAATATTCCATCATTCGAATCTATTTGATCATTCGTTGTTCGCTAATTTGCATATTCGACCAATCAAATTAATCCTATGATCGAAATTCGATCGAATTCGATCGAACTTCAATCTATTCAAGTGAATTTAGTAAATCAGCCCCTAAATGTCAAGTTGCCTTTGACGTAATTCAACTAGATACTGTATATCTATGACCTGGATGAATGAGACATAGACATAAACTACTACTTTTAAGATAGATATATGCAGAATGATCTGTCTGGCCAGGTTGCTAAACAAATAGGGTTGCCACTCCAGCCCTTTAATTGCACACATATTGAATCCACATCCTACATGGCTAACTAGCAATCAAATGAGATGCATGTTGCCTGGTTGTAGATAGATCCGTTCAGCCTGCAGTATTCATCCAAATTAATTACTAATTTGCTATGCAGCGTGTGGATTCAATATGTGGATGTGGTTTGGACACGTATGGAAAGATCTCATGGAGGGCCTATAAAATCCATGAGCTCATGAAGACAGGATTTTTCACCCTGCTGTTATTGTCTAAAAGAGCCCTGATGAGTGCTATCCACAAACACAGTACTTGGATAGGGATTGGTGTAAATGAGAAGACTGCATTAAATTATTGATTTAGGGGGTTCACTTATCAAGACTGCACAGATTTGCATATGACCAATAGTAACCACTTGAATTTTTGCTTCTTTCGTTGTTCTACTTTCAGATAGCTGGAAAAAGCAAACTACTGATTGATTACAAACAAGGTGTTACTGTCTATGTACAGATTTAGCCAGTGTTGATAAAATGATCCCCTACAGATTATGTCAGTATAATATAGAGGCAAATATATATATATAAAAAAGCAGAAGCTCATACATCAGGGATCCCCAACCTTTTGAACCAGTGAGCAACATTCAGAATTAAAAGGAGTTGGGGAGCAACACTAACATGAAAAGTGCCAAATAAGTCCTGTGATTGGCTATTGGTAGCCCCTATGTGGATTGTCAACCCACATTGGGGTTCGGTTTGGCAGTGCACCTGATCTTTATACAACCAAAACTTGCCTCCAAGCCTGGAATTTAAAAATAAACAGCCACTGGGAGCAACATCCAAGGGGTTTGAGAGCAACATGTTGCTCACGAGCTACTGATTGGGGATCACTGGCATACATTAATCAACAATCAGCAGAGTAATTGTTAATGGCTTGCCAGTCATTAGTATTGACCTGGATATAATGCTAATCCTCTCCTGACCTGGTTTTCCATAACTGATCGAGGTTAGTAGGGAAGGATTAGGGATCTCATTGAATAGATCAAAATAAGCATTTTTAAACATAAATATATTTTGATTTAAAACTGGTTGCTCTATGTTACAACGTGTTAAAATGTTTTCAGAATCTAAAGTCCAGATTTTTGTTAAATTAGTATGATTTTTTATTTCTTTGCTTAAAAATACACCACTAAGTCTACTGGATTGCAATGAACTTTACAGAGCTGACCACAGTAAAATTCCACTACTCTTTATTCAATTCTATGTGATTTCTAGAGGTGTGTTTATTAATGGGTGAAAGCTATGAATCACCATTTGATAAATTTGCCTCTAAAATCCCATAAATGATAGAGAGTGGTGAATTTTTTTCTGTCATGAGCTCAAATTTCACAATCTGCCCTTTGGAATAAAGGAAGTTGGTGGTTTTTGGCTTGTCAAATAAGCCCATATCTCTAAGTGACAGTAATCCACTCAGGACATATTGAAGATGTATTTCATGTTACCATTTAGAGTAAAAAAGGAATTAGAATTTAAAAATTTTGGACTGGATCAGTATCCCCAAATGGCATGGGGTTAGTTAACACTTATCTGTCACATGTATCTTGACTAGCTAAAATGTAAGCATGGTTTTCCAGCTTTACCCCTTTATATAAAAGAAAAGGTTAATTGTTTCTCTTGAGATGTTGACTATAAGGCTTGAAAGACACAGACTGATGTTCTAAAGGTTTATGTAAAATCCCAATTCTCTTTTTTTTTTTTAGAAAAAAAAGCCCAGTTGCCGTAATTGTTCGGATGTTGTTCATCTTAGGAGGAAATTCCTATCCTCTCTGCTCTCCTTCCTCCCAGTAAGTGATCACTACTCACTCAAAGCTCAGAACAGATAACTGTGCCTACCACATGGGTGGATGAATAGAGCAAAAAAATATCACTTATTGGCCCCAGTCATATTTATAGACAGCTTTATTTGCTCCAAGTCCCATTATATGGGTCATTTGTTGAGCTTGTCCCCTGTAAGTAAAGAATCCTTTTTACAATAAAGTAAATACTATTCCATTGTGCTTTATCTTTAATATTATACCAAACGTAAAGACAAAACTAATATACCAGTAACATTACCAGATAACAATACCGATTTGCATTACCCATTATTTGCTTATAGGAAGATGAGATGCAAGCTAATCCAGCCATTATCCCTCTAACTGCCAAGTTGGTTTATTATTATTATTAATAATAATAATAATAATAATAATAATAATAAACCCTTTCTTGCTGGCAAGGACAGTTTTGTAAGCCATCTTAACCCTGGTGGCTCAATATATGTGAGGGACTGTTCTCTCCAATTATTTGTGGGCAAAAATAATCTTTTGCTCATACGTTTAAATAACCTTTGTGCTCAGAGAGATGGATGAATTTACAAAGCACTAAATTACAGGTTTTTCGCTACAAATGATCTGCTTGCACAACAATTAGCAATGCGTGCTGGCATCAAAATGTATGTGCATAAGACCAAGGCTTTGATTTAAAGGGAATGCTGGCAGTAATAACTGTTTTTTGTACAGCGATTAAAAAAATAAAATAAGGTAAAGAACACACACATGATTGAAGTGGCACACTGGAAGAACATAATGTATTCTTATTCTATGTATGTATAAATATCATTGATATAAGTGAGGGATGTACAGACTGGTACATATACACTTTTCTCCCCTAGTAACCTGCATATCCGGTAAAGAAATATGTTATACAGTAATAGCAATGAGCATGATGCAGTGATCCCAAGGGTGTATGAATTAGTCAAAAATAAATGACTACATTGCCCTTTTGATCTCTGCTACATCTGCCACATCTGATACAAGCACAATCTGTGTTTTGCTAGAGCCACCAGTAAATAGACGCAGTGAATAGATGGATAAAAGTCATCAGTGTTATCCTCTGCTCCCATTTGGCAGAAGCAGAATGGCTTGAATATAGATAAACCTTCACTTACACCAGTTCACATTTGGCTCCAAAATAAAGCCAAGATGCCCCTACTTTCTAACTCGAATATTCCTAATAGTAAGGGTACATCTGCGCCTCAAAAGAATTAATGTGCTCTAATATTTAGAACATAAAGTTTGCATTTGTTTATTACAAGTAACCCATGGTATTGATCAAGTCTATGAAAGCTTTGCTATATGCACTAGACTATATGTTTGCTGTCTTTAGATATAGTCATGACTGGTTAGTTGTTATAGCTCCATCAATAAACACATTCAGGTATGAAGCCACTTCCCTCTTCTAATATCTCTCCAGGGTTATTTCTGTCCTCTGTACCTTTCAGAAAGGTACATTTTTTGATTGGACCTTTGTCTTTCTTCTTATCTTTTACTCTTATCTTTAAGTCCATATACTCATGAGGGGCTGGCAGAACTTTCTCTCCAAGATGTGTTCTGTGAATGCCTTGAAGATGTTTTCCTTGTTGCTGAACAAATAAAGTCTTGAATCCACGTTTTGATCTACCACTGAGGTCCTTGCCTTTCATTTCTTGGTTGGAGACTTGTTTTTCTGTAGAGTTTTTGTTGCTTCCAGATGGGGACAGACTGGGCACAACACCATTATAATCTCCAGTTCTGTTCTTGGAAGAAGGGACCCATATCAGACCATAATACACAGCCAAAATGACAGCAGCCAGAGATACACACAGAAAATATGCCACAACGGTTGCTAATCTCACCCACTGCTTGTTGTTAACCCCTGAAGCCTTTCCTTTCCTGTCCTCGGAACAATTTAGGTCCTGGGTCCGCATCCCAATGCCATCCATATCCCTTTGTGTCATGTCAAGCTGGAGGATATGCTTCTTTTAATATTAAAAATGATCTAGATGCACATCACTGTCTGCTTCACAAATGGGCATCATTATCCTTTCTTTGGCTGTTACAGAAGCACTGCCTTGTATCATGACGGTAAATGGTAGAATATCACTGAGCCCAATATAGCAGATTGTTAAAGAATGACTGATGGTGTGGTACATCATGCTCATCCCAGATGGCTCAATATTCCCAGGGAGAAGCTCGTTTTTCTGCAGCATTATCCTCCCAGACACAACACATTAGTGCTATAAGACACCCCCAGCTACTGCCGTACTTGGTCTAGTCTGCATGCCCCCTAGAGCAGGAGCGAGGATGGATTTTATATACGTCAGAAGAGATGAGCTGTTTTCTACATCATATTGCTGTTAGCAGCAGATGTGCTGACTGAAAGACCAGAATTAATTTGGGAGCAAGTGCAGAACACAGGATTTCATTTGATCATTTCTTTAAACACATACAATTTATGTTTATGTGTGTGTCCAATATAGATGTCTTATATAAACAATATATTTGGCACTGATGGATTTACAGCCTATTGAAAGACTATTCAGTGACTGGAGAAATGATCAATAATGTGAAATTTCCACTAGGTCACATTACTCATCAAAGGATGCAAACTTTAACTGATTATAGGCATCATGGTAACGTTATCACTTTCTTCTAGGAATGCACCAAATCCAGGGTTAGTTTCAGGATTCAGCTAGGATTAGGCATTTTTTAACAGGATTCAGAATCAACTAAATCCGTATGCCTGGCCGAACCTAATCCGACTACTAATTTGCATATGTAAATTAGCAGCGGGAAGGTAAATCACATAACTTTTTGTCACAAAAATTAAAAATGGTTTTTCTCCTTTTTTTCCCTTCCTGTTCCTAATTTGCATATTCAAATCGGTATTCCAGTTCAGTTTGGTATTCCGCCGAATCCCTACTTTCTTCCTATATTATTTGAAATCTTTATTCCATTAAACACATCCATTGCTCGTAACTGGGTGTCTATAACTATTGGTTAGGATTTATTTGTAGTTAGTGTTTGCATTGTTATTTTCTTGTTGTGTGTTTATGGGGATTTTTGCTACTTGTATGTAAATACAATTTATAATACTAATTACACAAATTCCATTTTTGGTGTGTTCGTATTTCTTTGGCATATTGTTTTTCAGAAACTACATAGTTGAAAATTATTTCAGACTAAAAAATTACATGTTTACCCTCACTGGTGAGAATGCACCACAATTTGCTAGGTAAAATGAATTTATTGGCATGCTTGATGATCTCAAATTTCTGCCTGAAAAAAGTTCAAAATATATTAAAAATAAAGATGTAAACTGAGCTTTTTATAATTAATGGAGTTATGATTCCAACACAAAATCAATTTATGTGCAATATCTGAACTGGTGCATGGCCAAGTCACTTAATTCCTGCAGTGGGGAAAAATAGGCAGGGATATGCTCTACCAGAGGTTCACCATTTTACCCTGAGCCAAATTCAAATATAAAAAGAGTTGGGGAGCAACACAAGCATGCGAGGGGTGCCAAATAAGGGCTGTAATCGGCTATTTGGTAGCTCCTATGTGGACTGGCAACCTACAGTACAAGAGGTTCTGTTTTGCAGTATATCATGTTTTTATGCAACCAAAATTTACCTCCAAGTCTGGAATTCAAAAGTACCTGCTTATCTATCTCTCTCTCTCTCTTTCTCTCTCTCACTCTCTCTCTCTCTCTATATATATATATATACTGTATATATTAATATCATTTATATTTACAATGTTCCACAATATAAGATACCAATAATGGGCTCCAGGAGTTCTTCAACTATACACAGAAGATACATCAGCATATTTGGGACTAAAGGTATAAAAAGGGAAGGCATTGATATGGTTATATAAGCAAGTAATAAATAAAGGAATCCACAAAACAAGGACCCAGAGTTTCTTCACCTCATTTGTCACAATCATTTGTATTGGATTAGAGCAGATTCTTCATTATGACTGAACAGGGTGCATAACTCAAACAGACTATTTAAGTGGGAAACCAATATGATTATCTCCCATGTTTTATGGATATTACTTCTTTCACAAAAGTTGATAGAATGGACAAGGCAATGATCAGACCTCATATCGTTCCACTCTTTAAAACATCAGTGTTTAGGGTGTTCCTGGCTGGCGTGTGTCACCTAACTTAACATGTATCACATTGGGCACTATAGTACTACTAAAGCAAAATGAAATTTACTTTAATACCTTGCAACAGAGCTTAAGTTCTGGATGAGGTACTATATCTTACTGAACTTTTGTTTTAATTAAGAAAGGTGAAATATTAGGGAATCTTCATGTGGGAGTTCCAAAGTCCTGCTTGACCAGTACCCAGGACTGGACTGAGAATCAAAATAGGCCCTGGCATTTCAGGTACACAGAGGCCCAATCAGCCCACATAGAGGTCCAAACAGCCCCCACCAGCCCACTAAATACTGACTTTCTATGGAACCTTGTAGCAGCCCCTCTGGGATTTGCCCTAACCCACAGATTGCCAGTCCGGGCCTGCCAGTACCTTCTTTGCACTGCCACTTCCTTGCCTAAGGAAACACAGGGCACTAGGAGAGATCCTGTAGCCCCATGCCAAAGTATGTTCACACTGAGAGAAACTGCAAACTCAGAAGAGTGACCATAACACGTCTGTAGTTGAAGAACTTCTGAAGTTTGAACATTAAAGATATAAGAGAACATGGAACTGAAAGTGTTCAACAGATGCCAATTTGTGTCTGATAAAAATAAAAAGACAAAGTTCCTTTATGGGTTATATAAATTTCCCCTCGTTATGAAATCTTAGAATAATAGTGTTCTTTTTTAATAAATAATAAAAAGGGAATGTTGACAGTAAGGAAGGAATTCACCTTAATATACAGTATATAGTGACTATACAGTATACAGTGACTATAGAGATGTAGTCACATCTCTATGCTTTTGATGCTGCATGTATGTTATTGTCAGAGCCCACAGATGTCTGTACACCCTGATAGCAGTATAAAATGTATGGTTAGTAGTAAAATAAGACAAGTTTGGAACTAGATGAGTAATATTGTCACAGATGCAAAACATTGCTGAATGAGTCACAAGACTGGACAATACATATTAAGGGCTTTAGCATGATTCAAGGGAAAGGGGGTAATAAAAAAGGAGAAGGGATATGTCTGTTTGTAAAGTGTTATAAGAAACCTAGTATGATGGAAGATGTTTTAGGTGGGGTTAAAAGGCTAAAGTGATATGAATAGAAATGTTCTCACTGTTAATGTACTGGTACATGCGTATGTCCTGTGAAAATTTCAGCAGCACACTACTCTCCCTCCCAGTGCAAGAAATTATATAACTGCCCCTCCTTTCCCACTGTGTTGCCTGTATGTCTACACTAAAATGAGAACTAAAGTCTTACTAAAGAAGTAGCTAGAAATGTTGTACATTATGTTTTGTGTTTTTGTACCAGCCCAAGGCAACCACAGCCCTTTAGCAGTAAAGATCTGTGTCTAAAAAGATGCCCCAGTAGCTCTTCTTTTCTACTGATTCACTGCACATGCTCTGTGCTGCTGTCACTTACTGTGCTTATGGGCCAACTCAAAATATACTGTACAAATAAAATGTAATGTTATAATATAAGGCTAATTAGCAATTGATACAGACAAATACTACACAGTAGCTCAGAAACCATTGCAGATAGCATCAGAATTTAATAATCAGGCTTGTAGCATCAGCTTATATTACAGACCAACCTCATTTTCTGCTTGATAATTTGCAATGACCTCTAAACTCAGCTTCTCAAAAGCTGCTCAAAGGAAAATGTATACACTGAGAATATACAGGTGGCCAGGATCCAGGATTCTTACGATTTTCGGATTGTGTGGGGAGTGTCCCAACTTTTTGCCATGCCGATCGGTCGTTCAGTCGATTGGACAGGTTAGAACATTTCTGTTGGCTGCCGATCTGCATGTATTGCCGATCTGACGATTTTCAGTGGGAGACTGTCACCAGCTTTGTTGGACATAAACTTTTGTGCGATTGCTGTAGGGGCAGAACATCGGCTGACCTGTTCTTTTACTACTTTATTTCAAGGTTAGTGG
The DNA here is from genome assembly GCA_024363595.1 of Xenopus borealis. Taxonomy (NCBI): domain Eukaryota; kingdom Metazoa; phylum Chordata; class Amphibia; order Anura; family Pipidae; genus Xenopus; species Xenopus borealis. Next base: position 59,360,882 of record CM044445.1, read on the forward strand.
CAGGTCTGAGTGGGGACGTCTGATCGTTCGTTGATTCCAACGATCGGATCTTTGTGTCTATGGCCAACTTAAGAGCTTGCTGAGACTGAGATATGTGAAAACCAAGATATGCTTTGGAGATTAAAAATCCCGAGTGTGACACATAAGATTAAAAAAACCTTATGCAAAGATTTATTTGAATATACAGTGCAGGTGGTACTACAGAAATCTGCTGACTGCATAAAGACACGTCAGAAGGTTTCCTCTGGGTCATCCTTAGGCCAGCTAATATCTCTATATTATCAAGAGCAAATTATATATTCAACATTTGCATTAGATCATTTCTATGCTTATAAGGATATATGAACCTCTTGTAGCCTCTATACTAGGGGTTTAGTTAGAGATCAGTGGTGCAAAGCTTGATGCAGGTTCCCACTCGTTATCACCTCAAACAATGTATTCATTGACCATGGTCTTCTTTAAAAAAAAAACTGCCTATATCTACTTGACAAAATTGATGTGCATTAAGCTCACTGTGTTGGTCTCTATATAAAGCAATCCAGTAATCATAGTATATCATAGGTTAATAGCATACAGGCAGTGGCAGATTTGTGAAGGTCATATCTGGGAGGTTGCTCAGGGACCATGGATCAAAGAGGAGGACAGATTTTTTCATATAGTCAGGAGGACAGATTATTTGTCCCTGCACACAGGCATTTTGACTCCTGCTGCCCTCCTTCAAAGAGCAGTAACAGTCAGGACACCCCTGTAAGTATTGATTGTAAGATTTTGGCCTAGTAAGTCTGTGCAACTTAGCATTAACACTAGGGGACAAAATGCAACAGCATTTACCACAAAAAAATCTCACCAACGTTCTATTCGTGCCTATGGGATTTTTAGAAATGTATTTATTTATGGGTGAAAATTAAGAGTTCACCATTTGGTAAATGCAATTTTAAAAATACCATAGGAATGAATAGAAATTGGGTAAGTTTTTCTGTGGTAAACTCTAATCTCACATTTTGCTATATCGGCCCCTAGATGTGGCATAACTTTCCAAAAGAGTAAATAGAATGACCCAGAAGCGCCAATGAGATTTGGATGTGTTTTAGTTAATTTAGGGTTAAAGAATAACATAGCATTGTTCTCAATTCACTTGTATCGCAAAGCAGGATATTTATCTAGGATGGAGGTTTATTAAGGCTGAATATATATATATTCTATATTTTCACGCTTTGACAAATATTCTCAAAAAAATCCTATACATGTGAAATGAAAGTTGGAGACAAGATTGTATGAGGCATGTCAAATTATTAGGCAATATTTGGACGGACTTGGCCCCTTTGTAGTAGAGTCCTACAGCGGGTCAGGTACCTGCGGGTTACCCACAAAAACCTGCGGTATCCTGCTCGTTGCATGTAGAAGTTCCGGGTGCGGGTTTAGATGCCAGTCGCCAGTTCTGCAGGTTTGGAGGTCGGGCCGCGGGTCTTCTCAATAGTGATTTTTACAAATTTTTCTGATCACGCCTACTTATGATGATGTCACTTCCCGTTACAATGACAGCACTTCCTGATTCTTGATTGGCAGGATGACAGAACTTCCTGATTCTTGATGGTCAGCGGGTCCAGGTTGCAGATAAGGTACTTGCGGGTCAGGTTGGGGGTCAAGGCAAGTAAGAATTCGGGCTGCGGGCCCGGGTTGCAAGTACAGGTCACAAAAAATGGACCCGTGCAGGACTCTACTTTGTAGTACTGTTTTTAAAGTATCATCAAGCCCTTCTTACTCCATGTTTTGAAGATTGTCTCTTACTTGGAGTTTTAAGGATTTGGTTGTCGAATAGAAATATGGGGGGTTCTTGAAAAGCAGATTTGATTTTACTGACTCCCACACAGATTTAATTATGCTAAAGAAGTGTTCTTTAATGGATTGGTTGCATTGTTTCATACAAATGAAATAGAGGGGGGTCACCTTTAAGGTTATATAACATTGGAAGATATATAGTGAGGACAGAGAGGTTGTGAAATGCACTGCCAAGTGTTGTTGCAATGGCTGATTCTGTTAATGCTTTTAAGAGTGGCTTGGTTGATTTATTGGACAGACAATATCCAAGGCTATTGTGATACTAAATTCTATAGTTAGCATAGATATGTGCGCATATATAATTTATGTGAGGGTAAGGAGGGATCATTATATATGGATGCTGAGGATGCTCATTTGGAAGAGTTGAACTTGATTTACTTTGGTCTTTTTTCTGTGTAACTATGTCTGCAAATGCATGGGGGTTATTCCATTTATGAACTCTGTATCAAGTCTATTTTTGTTTTTTGTATAGTTACTTTTAATCAAATGTGGTTCTTAAACGACAAAGAAAGACTCGTTTTCTAGGGGGTACAATATGTTATGCACCCCTTGGGAATGTAATGGATGTATTTTTTTACCCCAGGTTGGTGTTCCTGTTAGAAAAAAAATTGAATAAACTAATGCAGCTCCACCAACCAGCTTCCAACTTGGTAAAAATGAATGTGGAATATTGTATCCCTTGTGGTGCTTTTTTGGTGCTAACAAGGCCTTGGTGAGTCTATGTTTGTGGTCAATATATAAATCCATGGAGCTAAGGCTGATAAACTGCACATATCACATATTCATTAGGCTTAGATGTTTTAGGGACCCACTCTAATCTGAGGTAATCTGGGATGATCATCAACATCTGCTGTATGGTGCTATTTATTTCTGTGATATGTTTATTAAACTTTTTGGGAGTTAGACATACTTTATAGGCTTCTACAAGTGTTGTTATTTTAGATTCAATATGATATGTGTACACTCCCAACTACTGTAAATCAGAGATCCTCAAAGATCCTGTAGATTATCTATATTAGTGCTAGGGATGATCCAGGGTTTTGTTCAGTGGGTGGAGTGTTATAGAACTTTTTGCTCCCTGTGCATTGTCTCTGTTATAAAAATGCCCAGAGCTGCTGTAATTATTTTAAAAAGGATAAATCATTCCCAAAAAGTACAACAAGCTGGCTGACTTACTATGACATTCAGAGGAAAGTCTTAAAATGAGTTTAGAGAGGGGCAGAAAGAAATGCCATGCTCCATTTCCTGTACTTTCTACCTACTAAGCAATATGACAAAGAAATAAGAGTATTAAAATCTGTATAAAATGTAGCAACAATTCATTTAATAGTCAATATTTCTTGAAGCAAAACACATTACAATGCTGATGTAACGTTTTGTGGACAGATGAATTTAAATAGCAATCATGTATTGTAATCCAGCATTTTAATGCAAAATACTACAATTAAAAAGTGCAATATCACAATATACATGGTCCTCCTGCTCTGGAGTACATTAGACACATTTGTCTTGATTCAGTAATAAGCACTGACATAACAGCTGAGCAGAGTTATGTTCTTTCCTCATTATCCCCAATGAATAAGCAATGTCTTTTGCCCTGCTAGGCCATTTAATGGTATATTTGTTTTACATTTCAAGGGGACACTATTATGAAAACAAAAACTGTATTTGCTCAAATTCAGTATCAGAGCATTGCTGCCCAACTGTTTCTAAATAGTGGACAAGCTATGGAGAAATCATTCCATAAACCAGACTCTTGTGGGCTAAACTGTAATAAAATGAGGATGTCATGGCTCCTAACTTTCATTGATATTAACACTGAAATTCTATTGAAAGATTGTCACTTTAGTCCAGTTATTTATATGCTGGTATATGTGGGCTTGTCTAATTTTTCCAGTAATTTGATTCTAGTTCTCATCTGAAAAATAGTCAAAGAGCCAGAGGTTTGCTATGTCACAACACAGCAGTTTCATTTGTTGAGATAAGAAAATAGAAGCTGAAAAATAAAAAGTCCTCGGAACTTTTGAAATACAGTTTTTGTGAAATCTGGTTTACTTCACAACCATAAATTTACATAAACTTGTTAAATTTTGTATTTCTTATAAAACAAGAGGGATAAAAAAAATGATGATTAATTAAAACCAAGACTGATCACACCTGTCTTAAAGGAGACCTGTCACCCAGACATAAAAAGCTGTATAATAAAAGTAATTAAACATGAAATCCAAATTCTTTTTTTTTATTAAAGCATTCAGAGTTGTAAAAACATTTAAATATCTCAGCTGTCAATCAAATTATGAGCGGATGCAAGGCTTGCCTTAATAACATTGTCCACAAAAAGGCTCCTGCCTGCTTGCTAAAATTATGAGTTCCCAGACTGAAGCAAACAAGATTCAAATCATTTATATATTGTAATTAAAGTTTATTTTGCTTGACTAACGTGATAAAATAGGATTTAGAATAATCTGTTTGGGTGACAGGTCCCCTTTGATGCTATACAGAAAATAAGAATCCTATGCCTGAAAGGAAGCAGAATTAAATATATTCCCTTATGCAACTAAAAAAGGGGCCATTTCCTTTAAAAGAAATACAAAGCACACAATTTCAACCTTAATAAACATGCAACACAGAGTGTTCAGTAATAAATAAAATATTTGGTTGTACAATAGCATCCCTTGAAAAGAACCCCTAGTATCAGCACAGGTTTATTTCCTCACTTATCAAAATGGCTGTAAAAAAAATATAGTCCTATGTATATAAAATATGAGGATAATCTTCACTCTGTATGGTATCCCTGGGATCTGTTTTATTCTCTGCCAGTTACTGTCGACCCCTAAAAACTTGGTACGGGCCAAGTCTGTATTGAATTCAATGTCATTTTCTTAAAGCTGGATGAACAATGCAGTTGCCATTGCAATTCTGTATTAATCCAAATTACATTTCCAGGAAAAACTGAATTGCCAGCCATTCTTTCTGCTCCCATTTAGAGTCAGAAAATACCCTTAATGTAGTGCAACATTGTCTTAGCTTAAACTATTTTGGACAAGGGTTGTCTAACTGAAAAACAGAAATGGCTTTTTGTCTGTTTGCCAATGCATAAAAAGATGTTTTTTGGGTTTTTTTGTGGACACAAGACCTATGCATTATAGGCAAGTACAGCTTCAGAGCTATGATCATGTGAGTTTTCAAATACAGCCACTGATCCCACAGCATTTGAACTTTTGAATCACTTCACCTGAATATGAGATATATCTTACTAATGGCATGATACACTTTCTCATCACCGGGTCTTCATTTTTCCCACTGTGTACACAAAACTAGAAGTGGAGGCCTACTCTCTACAGTTCCAGAATACATGCTGTAACACACAGAAACAGGTAAAAGCAAGGAGATTTCCCAGAGTGTTTATTAAGCTTTTTCCAAATAAACACTTGAGGAGATCACTATGTTTTTATTTATTTCTGCGTGTCTCCTCCCCTATTTCAATATCTACAATGATCCTAAGATCTGCTATATTTAAGTGCAATACAAGTTACTGAGCTTCAAAGCGCCATCAGGAAGTCATGGGAAGCAGAAAGCCACATTTTCTCTAAGTGCAATAGCTGTAAAGTCACTGCAATCCCAGTGCTGAATAGGAACATGAAAGCTTCAGTTGCATTCAGTGATGTGCAGCTTGACTTGTAGAACACATGAAGATTATGTTGATCAAGATGAAGCTGGAACTCCAATATCCTGCTGAAAATGGAAGGACAGGGGAATTAAGTCA
>CM044445.1:59369038-59387813 GCA_024363595.1 Xenopus borealis
TTCTCAATATATATTTTCTTATATCCCTTTCCTTTTAACTACCTTTTCCCGCAGATCCTTTAAATCCAAAAAACATCAGTGCAGCACTGGATGAAGGATGCAAGGGTCTGTCAGGAGTCCAGAAAGTCATTGACCTTTTATAAACACCCACCAATTAGTCGTAAACACAGTTGTTTGACAATAAACGGCTTCAGCCAACCACTAACCATGAGTGAAAAGTTTTTGTATTATCATTCATATTCTATGAAAAATGTTCAAGAAATCATAAATTCTGCTAGGGTATGTAAACTTATGAGCACAACTGAATACACATTTATGGTGCAGAAAAAAACATGTAAATGTATAAAAAAAAATCAGCCTAAGCAATATTCAGCAATGCCAACGCTGAAACTAAACGATGCACGTGAGGCTTTGAATTACAAGAAAATTGCCTTAATTGTCTACAAATGACAACCAAGAGTTTTTCAGTATACTCATATATTATGCAAACTGTTTCAATTACCCACAAATGCTTTGCAAAGCTTTTAAGAAGCAGGTTTCCAAAAACTGTAAATGGGCCCGTGTGAGAAGATAATGATTTGTTGTAAGAGAGACAGACATCTTTCAAAGCCAGAAGCATAAGAGTTTAAAAAGAAAAATCTAATTAGAAAAGTGCTAGGCATACATGGGGGAAAAAGTGGAAAAAATATTTCCATTGTTCACTGGGAAAGGCAAAGACCCCTAAAACTATGTACCTTAGTTAAAACTTACTTTTGTGTTTTGCATTTGTATTTATTCAAAGGTAATACATATGACTACCTTCTATGTGAGTGTTGCACTTATTTATGTAACCATAATATGTTACTGGCTGACTAACCACATCCTTCTGTATGACCTCTAGTAGCAGTTATTTGGTGGAATAATCCTCTTACACAAGAGCAGCGGGCTGGGTAACCAAGTAAATAACGAGGATGAAATGTACCTAAAACACAGTAATGGAATATTTCCACATTCTATAAACCACAAGCTCCCCAGGAAGCCTAAAACGCCACCTTTTGTGGCAACACTATTGAGAACTACAGTATTTAAAAAATAAGTGTGTTTCTTCAAAAAGACTCTCAATATATAGCAAAGGACTGTCTTCAGAATGCTGGCGGAAGTGTGGCTGTCAAGACACAATATATATATATTATATCAAGGGAATACGCTCAATGAAACTCTATTTGGAAATAAATATTTTATCATATACATTGTTATTTTACTGTATTTATTTGTACTGTTTCACATCTGGGCTAACATGCTCGAGAAAGCTCTCTCCTAGATTATACACCAAGCTCTTTTTGTGATTAAAACCAGGGCCATATTTATATTAAGGCATTCAATTTTTAAATTAAAAAAAAATCGCCCAACTTTTCCATGGATTTCTATAGGAAATCAATTGAAGGAGTGGGGGTGGGGCGAGGGGTAGGGGTCCAGGCGGAAGTGATGCAGATAAGCTGCGGACGGGGCGTATTTAGGTCCATCTGACCTAAATACAACCCTGGTTAAAACACTAATTGCACAACTGTGGAAAGTAGTCACAAGTCTTCAGAAAAATAGATATTAATATCCTCAAAGACAAAGCTTTCTATACAAAGAAAGAGGAACAGAGATATAATGAAACATGACCACCATGGAAAAAAAGAAATTAAGAATCATCAATAAACCTTTTTAAACGGAATCTGCTGCCACTACATAGTCAGTCGTTTTTGCATACATTAAATGTTTGTAAAATTACATCTAAGCAATGTTCAGCTTGTACACCAAATAAAAGAGAAGGTGTTGGTTTGGGTCACAAAATGCAAAGAAAATATATAAATAGATCCAGCTTAACATATGTGTAATATTTGGTCTACATATGATATAGGACATCTTTTTGATATTATTTAATCTCGAAGGCAGCAAATGAGCAGGAATTTCCCCAATACACCCACATTGAGATCAGATCTCAACCGTAAATTAAACCCCTACACCCCTACCCTACATAGACCCCCTCCCTCCCCCAGCCTAGCTGCTATCCCAGGCAAATGCCTGTCGACAGACCAAGTAAGCAGCTTATTGGCCCGTGTGTGGGGCCATTCGACTGGCATCCCCGATCGGTATCTGGCCGAAAATCGGGCAGATGCTGATCGGGCAGGTTAAAAAATCCCGTCAGATAGTGGCCGCATCTTTTCGTTGATGCAGATCCTTTTTGCCTACATTCTGATCCAATCATGGGTCCTAGGGCCCACAATCGGATCAGCCCAATATAGCTCACTTCAATGTGGGCATATCGGGGAGCGGATCTCCCTGTGTATGGCCACCTTAAAGCTTTACTTAGCCCTCGGTGCAGATTCTGTCTAACGGAGTTTATGGCAGCCATCTTCTGACTCTTTTGTAACCTTCGGAATGAGATTGGTGTATCCGCAATTTCGGGAACTTTCGGCGCATGTGCAGTTGTCGCGAAACAGAAGATTGCTTCAACTGCGCATGCGCCGATACGCCAATCTTATTACGAAGATTATTGAAGAGAAGAAGATGGCTACCGCAAACTCTGCTGGAAAGAATACGCACAGAGAGGTAACGACTTAGGGTTATTTTCCAAGGGTAGCAGTTAGGCTGGGGGGGGGAGGGTCTATGTAGGGTAGGGAGGTAGGAGCTTTTTTACTTTAGGGTAGATTTCTCCTTATAGTGCTTCCATTTTGCTACCATGGCCATTTCAACCATAATCTGCATAGATTCCTTTTTCCTGACTCCCCATGCTTCCAAGTTTGACTGCCCAGTTCAGTAGTGGAACAACAGACCTAATTTTTTCTCTAGTTGGATAGTGAAGCTTGTTCCCACTATACCTGCTATATATTAAGAAACAATAAACAGTTTTTAATTGTTTCGAAAGTTTCTTATGTCCGCAAACATGAGTTTAAATAGTTCTCCTTTAAAAAGCCAAAGCCCTCCAGCTGTTGCTGATTTGGAACCCAGGACTCAATATGCTAAAGCGGTAATAATGCAACTGCCTATGGCCAAAAGGCAGGTAAAATCCAACTTCTAGCCCACAATTTGAGAATCAATTATTTTGCAAAAGGACAGCCATGTTCCCTAGAATGTAATCCTGCCCCAAGCCACTTCACTTAATTTGTAGGCTAATGGCACATGGATTGTTCCCTCACTGTTGTGTGTGTGTATATATATATATAAATATATATACTTGAACAAAGGATCCGCACTCTCTGTATAGTAGTTGAAGAACTGGTGATTTATTCAACGCAATTATGCATATTTGTGTGGAATAAATAACCAGTTCTTCAACTACTATACAGAGAGTGCGGATCCTTTGTTCAAGTATTACTATACTATAGGTTTGATTGTGCACCTCTGGTTTTTTCTTTGGATGTGAGTGCAGGCAATATATATATATTAACAGTAAGTTAGTTTGAAAAAAAAAACACACTTCCATCAAGTTCAACCTTCTAAGTCTGTGAAGAAAATCTATTGTGCTGCCTGAAGGTGTGTTGCTGCTGCAACTGCATTGCAGAAATATTTGAGTAACACTAATGTAGCTGAAGAATCTTGTCATGGAAGGTTGATGTCCCCTTAATAAAAGGGGCTCAGGTTTTTGGTGCAAACAAAGTAGGAAGAAACTAGACTACTGTATCTTTCAACTGCAAAAAATTCCAAGACTGGAAACCAAAGCCTGTTCTCTTCAGATAAAGGAGGTCTCTTAGTACAAAGTGAATGGCAAATTGCTAAAAGTAATATATTTTTCTGCACAATAAATTACAGTAATTTAATATGATCTAATTAAATGTATTAATATTTAGAAGTGGAATTATGTACAACTAATCTAAGGACCTATACAAACAATGCATATAACTACAAGCAGGCAAAAAAGTGAACAAGGCTGAAGTCACAAGGGACAATCATTTGTAACTCATTTGCAGGAATTTCTATATACAGGGTTTAAGTAAGAACTAGGTTCCTAATTTAAAGCATTTCAAGCTTTCCATAGAATTACAAATTGCTATTTATAAACCTGCACAAAGGGCAGATTTGCTGAAATTCAGACTAATATACCGAGAAGTTTTCATTTTCCTCACAGTTGAAAGAGTGTTTAACACATTTGACAAATAAGATCAACTTGTTAATTCGTTATAGCTCAAGTCTTTATGACTGAACAGCTTATCAAAGCAGAGAGTGCCCAAAGAGAGCTATGCTGTGGTATTGATAAGACTCATGTTCTGTGTTAATACAAATCGGTCAAATCAGTCCAAAGCAGTTTGAGGTAAAAATTAAGTAATACATAGTAGTAGTATTTAATTAAAGTGGTAAAAAGTTTTAAATTTATTATCCCCAATTCAGTGGACTTATGTGTTTCTAAATAATAACCTCTTACTATAATGTTAAGTAATGTACCATATCATAAGGCTAGCTATAACCTAAAACACCTATAGCCTTTTTTGCCTTCAGAACAAATCAATGCTTACTTAGTTACCATTAAGCACTCGCTTATGACCTGTTAGAAAGAAATAGCAAAGCATGACTAGAATATAAATCATTGTTAAAAATAAGACATCATGAGAATAGCATTAACATATCATGGAGCTTTCTTGATAACGGGTTACCAAATCATAAATCCTACACTAAAAAATATAAATAAATGTAATATTGCAACAGACTAGAGTTTTTATGATATCGATGTTTCGGCACCATTCATAGCTGTTCCCTGTGTATCAGTTATAAAACTGAATATCATGTCAAACTCTGACAGTGGTCCTTACATAAAAATAATATATATAATATAAACATAAAATACATCATTGTTTTCTCTTTAAACAAACATGCAGTGTGACAGTTTTAAATACACTGCTCATTCACTGCTTTGAGTAGAGACTGGATGGGGCTAAAATTACCAGTTAAAACCCTGATGTTTTCAAATCAGTACATTTTAAATCATGATGACTTTTATATTCATTAAGCTTGGAGCAGAGGCACATGGAATGAATAAGCGTGTTTTGTCCCAGCGATTTCCAATCAGGCAGGTGAGAAAACCTGTACCCCACAATTCCGCTCGGGTGAATTTCAGTAATCTTTTGAGAAAAAGCCAAGCAAAAAAAGCAATTTACATGCATGTAGCTGGCCTGATCATCAATACGCAACATAATTATGTCACCAGCATACAACTCCGCAAATAGGCACAATCCATCTTGCGGGAGTTTGGCTGCCACACTGAAAATACACAATGTATTTCCAAATACCCTTACAGGCATGTGAATGCTGGCTCGCAAGCTCCCCGTGGGAATTGCTACAGTGCATATTCCATTCTTTTCACTAGTGCTTCATTTTTGGCGTACTGCAGTTTTATAAAAATGCAACTGTGTGACCTTGCCCTAAATGTAAGGAATGCTGTCAGAGTTGCTTGCTAGGCTGCTAGGTGTAGTATCACAGACTGATACTCACTGGCCAAAGGAAGCAACAAATGAATCCACTTCTTGTAGATGAATATAAACATTTTAGCAGTGTTTAAAATGAAACAATAACAACAGGTGCATTGTGATAAAGAAAGCTGTGAATTCTAGGAAGGAGTGAGAGACTGCAGTAACCCCTTACAGTTCTAATGTTTTCCATTAGGACTTACTGATTTCACATAAACAGAACACTGCTAAGTCAGAGCAGAGATAGAATGCTTAGCAAAGGAGATGTCAGTGAATACTGGTCTAAATAGAATTCCATCAAGTTCTCAGCTAGAAGTAATACCTCAGTCGCACAATAGGCTTTTATGCTCATTATGAATACTTACAGATGTAATGATATTTGGATATGTATACATACAAGGTAAATTGCAGTTTGACAGTTTATAGATTAGCTCTAAAATGTCCCTTTCAAGGGTTGGTTCAACTTTAAAGGAGAACTGACCCCACCAATAAGAAAAGAGCCATCCACTAACCTAGATAGTCCCCCCCTCTCTGCTTCCTCCCCACAGAGCATATGATTTCAAAAAGTGTCCCTGAATATCATGCTCACATATCCATGCAGAGTAGCGCAGCAGAGCTCATGGGTGCCATCTCTGCATCCTCGGTGTTCTTTGGATCCTCATCCTTCCTTTAGGCATTTTCCGAAACTTTATGTTGTGTGTAAATAGTCTGGTTTCAACTGCGCATTCACCAAATATCTCAGTGTAGGTGAGCTCCACTCAGCTACCCTGCATGGACTGGGTTAGTGGATGGGCGTTTCTTATTGGGGGCTTTAGTTCTCCTTTAATTTAACCTTTAGTTATAGAATTGCTAATTCTAAGGAACTTTTTGATTGGCCTTCATTTTTTCTTTTTTTATAGTTTTTGAAATATTTGCATTCTTCCTTCCTTTTGTCACTGACCCCATCTAAAAGCAAATACTCTGTAAGGCTACAAATGAATTTTTATTACTACTTTTTATTAATCATCTTACTATTCAGACCCTCTCCTATTCATATTACAGTCTCTTATTCAAATCAATGCATGGTTGCTAGGGTAATTTGGATCCTAACTTGCAAACTGTAGCGCTCCTGAAGAAAAAAGCTAAATAGTTCAAAACCCACAAATAATACAAAGTAAAAACCAATTGCAAATTGTCTCAGAATATCACTCTCTGCTAAACAACCCTGGTCTTGTCTAAAAGAAAAAACAACTATGCTTATAGGAACCCTTTATCCTTTCCAATGAGAGCTGGGTAAAATAAAGACATGGGTATAGCTACTGTATTATCTCAACAGAAACTTGAAACAATAAACTCAAACATTGTCTGCCAGGCATGCTGTAAAGTGCTTCAGTCCCATTGGATGAAAAAATTATTTCAGTAATTATCAGACTGGATTGGCAAAGAGGGGTTAAGTGCATTTTTATCTGTTCCAATCCCTCTCCCCCAAAAGTGAGAGTACGAGTCCCATTTGCAGTCATTAAACATGCAGATAAAAGTCTGTGAAAGCAAACTCATGCAGTCATTACAACGGTTACATTAAGCCAAAGTAGATGCAAACATCAGTTCAGCACCACGGAGAGAAGCATTGTCAGAAGGTTGGGTGAAGGACAATTACCGTGGGTGAAGGACAAGCATGTCTGGGCAGTTACAGATAACAATTCAGCACCACAAACAGCAGAAATCCAAGGAGGTTGGCAGCAAGCAATGAAGGTGAATGGTTACCATGCCAGGGCAATAGCAACTGAACACGACAGAAAATCTGAGAGACTGACAGCAAGAGGGTGAATGGTTACCATGCCAGAGTAGCTGAGAGAGACAGATGCTATTGCAAAAAAAAAGAAGCTTTACAGAGACTCCTTTCTGAAACAAACTGTCTCAAAGTCGGTGATGTACACAGACTTCACGTGTGGCTTGGGTACCTCCATTTCTGGTTTGATTTCCTCAGCAGCTTGGTTAGGTTCCTTAGGAGAAGGCCCGGGCATGTCTGAGACTGAATCTGATGACGCTTCTACTCCTCCAACTTTTAGAAAGAGAAACAAAGTCAACTAATCACCAATGCACTAATTAACAACAAAATAAAACACACATACAAAATAGAAGGAAAGAAGTGTCATGCCTATTAGTCCTCTTCACTCTAGAAACATGTATAAAACCTGTAAAAAAATGAATTGTTATAAATGTAACTTGGTGATGCCCCCTCTATCACAAAATTATGCCATATTTACACCATAGTAATGTTAGTTAGTATTAAAGAAGAACTAAACCCTAAAAATGAATATGGCTAAAAATATATATTATGTTATATAATGAGCTTCTTGCACCAGCCTAAAGTTTCAGCTTGTCAATAGCAGCAATGATCCAGGACATCAAACTTGTCACAGGGGGTCACCATCTAGGAAAGTGTCTGCGACACTCACATGCTCAGTGGGCTCTGGTCATCATTAATTATCAAGTAGAAAATTAGGTTTGCCTGTAATATAAGCTGATGTGAATAAATTCTGATGCTAGTTGCACTGGTTTTTATGCTGCCATGTAGTAATTATCTGTATTAATACCTAATCAGTTTTATTTTGTGACGTGTATGTGTACTGTATATTGTACACATACATTGTTGGTCCCTAATCTCAGTAAGAAACAGCAGCACAGAGCATGTGAATCAGTGAATCAACAGAAAAGAAAATGGGGAGCTACTGGGGCATCTTTGGAGGCACAAACCTTTACTACTAAAGGGCAGTGGTTGCCTAGGGCTGATACAGAATAATAAAACAAAATGTACAACATTTCTAGCTGCTTCTTTAAGCTTTAGTTCTCCTTTAAATGCAAGGGGCACTTACAATGAAGTTAAAGGGATCCTATCATGGGAAAAAAAAAATTTTTCAAAATGCATCAGTTAATAGTGCTGTTCCAGAAGAATTCTGCACTGAAATCCATTTCTCAAAAGAGCAAACAGATTTTTTTATATTTAATTTTGAAATCTGAAATGGGGCTAGACATTTTGTCAATTTCCCAGCTGCCCCAAGTCATGTGACTTGTGCTCTGGTAAACTTCAATCATTCTTTACTGCTGTACTGCAATTTGGAGTGATATCTCCCCTCCCTTTCCCCCACCCAGCAGCCTAACAAAAGAACAATGGGAAGGTAACCAGATAACAGCTCCCTAACACACGATAACGGCTACCTGGTAGATCTAAGAACAGCACTCAATAGTAAAACCCATGTCCCACTGCGTACTATTCAGTTACTTTGAGAAGGAAAAACAACAGACTGCCAGAAAGCAGTTCCCTCCTAAAGTGCTGGCACAAGTCACATGACCCAGGGCAGCTGGGAAATTGACAAAATGGCTAGCCCCATGTCAGATTTCAAAACTGAAAAAAAAAATCTGTTTGCTCTTTTGAGAAATGGATTTCAGTGCAGAAGTCTGCTGGAGCAGCACTATTAACTGATGCAGTTTAAAAAAAAAAAAAAAACATGTTTTCCCATCAAAGTTTCCCTTTAATTCCTATATAACCTCCACAACTCTTCTTTATTTTCTATCTTCCAAGAAATGAATTATTTTTGCTTTCCTTGTTACAATATCTGACAAAGGCCCTTGTACTGTTTCTCCTTCCAGGGGAGGAAGAAATTGTATTTCTATGAAAGTAGCTATATTTTATAGACATTGATGGCATAGTACCCTCCACCTATAAAAAATAAAAGCTATAGAGCTACACACAAAACATTAATTTTGAACAAGGAATCCCCAAGACATGTCAGCAGGACCCTTGTAAGAGCAGTGAAGAGAACCCATTATTTATTTCTTCCCATTGGAGAGCCAGCTAACTTTAATGTGGTATTGCTCTCATTGTTTAACCCAAAACAATAGCAGTGAGTGCATGGTGAGCACAAAAAAAGATGCCCATTGTGTAGAAGCTACTTTCAGAGATACACAGGCTGTTTCATAACATATTATATAACAGCAAAAATAACTGCAGTGTGTGGTGAGATGTGCCTAGTTCATTACTGGTCACAATGTTAACTTCTTTATGGCAATCTTTTTGAGAAGTTGTCACATTATTTTAAGGAACTTCCAGATGAAAAGACTTTCATCCCACTTGAAACAATGACATTGACAGGTTTTTACCATCAGCAAATGATTTTTCCCCATCTTCCATAGGAGGAGGAGCAGAGACATGCTTTGTTGCAACATCATGCATATCATTTTCAACGGCCTGCTTCTCCTCATTATCCTGATCTGTGTTGGCTTGGTGAGATCCAGGTGAAGTGCATTCCACATCTTCTGTCACATTCTGGGTCAGTCCTTCAGCTGTTTTCAGAAGAACTTCAGATTTTGGCCCAGGATCTGTCAATGCAAGGGCAGACTGAATGAACTAAATATCAGATCTCAGATATAATGCCCTCATAGATTAATAAGGTATTGAACTAGCAACAAAATAATAATCTCTCTTCATAAAGTTATCCACAAATTATATTTGTGTCTTTAAGATTGTAAGTTCCTTTGGACAGGGCCCTCTTTGCTTCCTGCATTGTTTACTGGTTGTTTTAGCATGTAATGTTGCATGTTTAAAGTGGATCCGTCACCCCAACAAAAATATTCAAAATCATATTTTATCACATTAGTCAAGCAAAATGAACATTATTTACATGATATAGATTATTTTAATCTTGTTTTCTTCAGTCTGGGAATTCATAATTATAACAAGCAGGCAGGAGCCATTTTGTGGACACTGTTATTAAGGCAAGCCTTGCATCATCTCAGAATCTTGTTTGTGCACCAGAATGGGGGACCCGATGTCTATCCCCATGTCCTGGCTACACAATTAAATGGTTAAGAGAACTGGGGGAATGTGTGGGGAGCAGTGACATCTAAGAAGTGCTAAATGGAAAGTGAAAGTAATTATCTGCCCCACCTCTATGATTAGGCATAGAGGAGTGGCAGACAATATTTGATTGACAGCTGAGATTTTTAAATGAGCTTAAAACAGCTATGGATGCTTTAATAAAAATGTGAAATTGGATTTCATGTTTCATTTGTAAAGGACTTTTATTATACAGATTTTTATGTCTGGGTGACGGGTCCACTTTAATGTATACACCCATTTATTGTCCAATGCTGTGAAATATGTTGCCATTTATTGAATATGTCTTAATAATAATAAAAATAATAATATCCAGGTATACAGTAATTACAGGTCCAGGACCCATTATCCAGAATGCTCAGACTTGGGGTTTTCCAGAGGAGGGATCTCCATAACCTAAGTCTACTTAAAATGAACTCAAATATTAAACCCAAAATTATTGTTTTGCCTCCAGTAAGGATGAATTCTATCTTAGATTGGATCAAGTACAAGCTACTGTTTTATTACAGAGGAAGGGGATATTTTTTTTAAAAAGCTGAGCTATTTGATTATAATGAAGTCTATGGCAGACGGCATTCCCATAATTCTGAGCTTTCTGGATAACAAGTTACCAGATAATGAACCCATATCTGTAGTAGAATTAATCTTGCCGTTATGTGTAGACATTCAGAAAGGAAATGAAATGCAAAATACTTGCATTTTATTATTGTGTGTACCTGCAAGTAAAGGTGGTTGTGATTCAATCTGAAAGATGCAGGCATGGCACTTGTATGGTCTGGACTATAATTCAAAATATGCCCTGGCATTTCAGGTACAAAGAGGACAAACGACACACGACCAGCCAATAAACAGTGACTGAATATGGCATTTTACAAAAGCCCCACTGGTAGAAGCTACAGATTGCCAGTCTTGGTCTGCTTGGCTCCATTAGTTCCATCGGCAACCACCACATTCCACTTCGTGCAAAATAAATAAATGTTTCTAATATAGTTATTTAGCCAAAAATGTAATTTATAAAGGCTGGAGTTACTGGATGTCTAACAGAACAGACTAGAAATCCCGTAGATGCGGTCCAGAGATCTGACCCCCCGTATCCCCTGCGTTCTGATCTAATTGTTGGGCCCTAGGGCCCATGATAGGATCAGCCTCAAGGTGGGCATATCGGGGAGAGATCCGCTCGTTTAGCGACATTGCCAAACGAGTGGATCTTATCATGTATGGCCACCTTGAAGCGGGGCCACATGAGACATAATTGTTCAGTGAGTTTGCAATTGATCCTCAGCATGCAGCTCAAATTCAAAAGTAGGGATGCACCAAATCCAGGATTCAGTCTTTTTCAGCAGTATTTGGACGAATCCTAATTTGTATATACAAATGAGGGGTGGAAAAGGAATCGTGTGACTTTTTGTCACAAAAAAAAAATGCAGTAAAAATTGTTTTCCCCTTGGTATTTGGCCAAATCTTTTGCGAAGTATTCAGGGGTTCGGCTGAATCCAAAATAGTGTATTAATTGCTTCCATATTCAAAAGCAAACATTTATGATCCATGTGTATGATGTTTGGTATGTGCATGTTTGATGATTGGATGGTCAGTACCATGGATGAATGAATACAGCTACCTCTGAAACCTGCATTCGATAAACATAATTCTCTCCCTGAGTAACTTATGCCATAACAAGTACCTGTGTGACACACACGGGCCTAACAGCAGAGTAGCTGTAGAACTAGAAACTGATCAAGTTAAATTGTGTACAGCATGCACAGTGGTGGAACTATCTGCTCCCATGCCTGTGCCCTCAGGATGGCCTGCTGGATATTCTGTGCTCACTACAAGAAAATCCAAGGTGAGAGCAAGCGTGTGGCATGTTTCCTGGCGAACAGACAGGTGGTTATGCCACCGAGGATGAAAGAATTCACCTAAGACTCCTGTGACTTCTATCACAAAGACAAAACATGAATACATTTCTTAGTTTGAGATAAATGTTAGGGTTCGGAGAGTTGCATACCCTATTCCTAAAGAGGATTAGGTTGTAGCAAAGTTAAGAATTGTTCAGGTCATTCAATCAGGAGCAGCCAGTGAGATTTGTTTTTATTATGCAAATTGCACATATATACTTTATAAGTGGTTAGGGGTTGCTAGACCTTGCTAAATTGCACACCTCTTAATACATAATCCTTACAAAATCCTACATGTGCAATGCTTGTAACATATAGTTTGCCCATGGGTTAAAAATCTCCTACAATCAGCATAACCCTGTGAATTGTTAAAGTGGGGTCTGACATTTTTTTTAAAAAAGTCTGAGGTGAGCTATGGGGATGAATAAACCAATAGAGGTTGAAAGACGTAAAATTTACATAAATTGCCAGGCTTTTAGCACTTTGCTGGGGGGGCTGCACCTAGAGTGGGACAGTTGGTGAGACGCATATGGGCATCCCCTGTAAAGTCACCAGTTTGCATATTATTCAGCTATGTGCCAGGGGGGCACAAGGTGCTGAGAGGGGTGTACTTACTGAGCCTGCACAATCCTTTACCACAGGCACACATGCTCTATTATAAAAAGGCCCTAAAAGGCACAATATTGTGCCCATTATTGCTCAAGAACTTGCATCCATGATAATGGTAAATTATCCCTTTAGACTAGTAATATTAAAAAAAGTCCAATCACTAACTTAAGTAAAATACACAGTGTCCTCAGCTCCAGTTGTTTAACTACAGGTACTTTAGAAATATATACAAGACTAATCGGTGCTTTGGAAAGAATTAGGCAGGTCTGCAGGTCACCCTAGGCCTGGGCCTTTGTGATCTTCCCCCAAATCCAGGCCTGCTTCTGCAAACTCTCCACTGTCATACTGTACTGTTCATAGTATTTTATTTGTGGCAATGCGTCTATGAAGGTTTTAATACCTAGGCAGTTTCACAAAAAGTCACCCCTCCATTCACGCAACTCACAAGTAACACCTGCCTCTGAGTTACATGACACAATGGTAATTTTATCACAGTAACTACACAGCATTCACAACCTGAGCTTAGGTTGTCATCTTTCTGGATCATTACACTGCACCATTGTGATTGGATTATTGGAAGGATTATAAGTGGAGGAACTTCAATGATTAATCAGCAAGTCCAGTTGTTCTAGATATACTTTTACTAGATATTTATTTGTGGCACTGTACATTTCCAAGAAATCAGCAACAAATGCCGAATATCTTTATATATCCTGATTCAGCAATTTTGCAAATGCCATGGCTTCCTCTTTTTTTGTGTTTTGTGATGTACAAGTAATGACAAATTCTGATCATAGTTAATGCAGTATGACATTTAACTAAATAGTTGCAGTGTGTTTCTCTACTATTGAAAAATAATCCAAAAAATTTATGTAATTAGATAAAAACAAAGGTGGGATAGACTTACTGTTAGCTGAAAAAGAAGCCCAGATAATATTAAAACTGGAAAATCTTTATTAGGACATTCAAGCCTGATGCATTTCGTGCCTGGGATGGGCACTTACTCATAGGCTAACATCATTGTGATGTGATATAATCTTATGTTTCAAAAATGTAACTCTGAAATAAGGTGTATGCATTAATTTGGTTTCTAGGGTACAAATTACCCTAGCAACCCTGCATTGATTTGAATAAGAGACTGGAATATGAATAGGAGAGGGACTGAATAGAATGATAAGTAATAAAAAGTAGCAATAACAATACATTTGTGGCCTTACAGAGCATTTGTTTTAGATGGTGTCAGTGACCCCCATTTGAAAGCTGCAAAGAAACAGAAGAAAATTGCAAATCATTAAAAAACTATGAAAAATAAATAATGAAGACCCAATTGAAAAGTTTCTTGGCCCTTCTACAATATACGAAAAGTTAACTTAAAGGTGAACCACCCCTTTAATGAACAGCATTGTTCCAGGAGAGGCTAATTGTGTGCCTCTATTTTCAAAAAAATCCCACAGTTTCTCATTTGACTAAGATCGGGGCTATCACAGGTCCATTATTGGACATAAATATTTTGTACTTCAACTGTTATAAAGGTATATAAGCCTTGTGGGATTTGACCAAAAAGCTTTCTTTTGGTTGACCAATACATTACAAATCTTCTAAAGTTATGATTTAATATTTTTATTATATTATTTGTACTATACAAGGATTCCAAGGAAAGCTCAACCCGTAGTCCCATGTTTGTACTGGAAGGTCTCAAGATACAATGTTTCTAACTTAATTGGCTTTTGGCAGAGGAACAGTTCAGGGTAAAAATAAAAACTGGGTAAATAGATAGGTTGTGCAAAATAAAAAATGTTTCTAATATAGTTAGTTAGCCAAAAATGTAATGTATAAAGGCTGGAGTGACTGGATGTGTAACATAACAGAATATAACACAACTTTATAGTCAGAATTGGAAGTTGTGGCAAACAGAACTGCAAAGAGGGACTGGATCCCATTGTAGCAAAGACAATTATACGGAGAGTGACATACTACAGGTATGGGACCTGTTATGCGAATCTTTTCGTAATTTGGATTTTCATACCTTAAGTCTACTAGAAAATCATGTAAACATTAAATAAACCCAATAAGCTCGTTTTACTTCCAATAATAACTAATTATATCTCAGTTTGGATCAAGTACAAGCTACTGTTTTATAATTAGAGAAAAAGGAAATCATTTTTAAAAATGTGGATTATTCCATTATAATGGAGTCTATGGGAGACAGCCATTCTCTAATTCAGAGCTTTACGGATAATGGGTTTCCAGATAATGGATCCCATACATGTACAGTGATGAATTAAAGACCGCTGCATTTTGGATTCAGAAATTAATAATATTTCTCTTCTGCAGCAAATGCTTCCGATTTTATTTCCTTTCAGCTTGGGAACTACTACAACAGTAGTGCAAATTGTTGAAAGAGTAAGCCACAGTAAAGATGGCCTGGTCAAAAAATGAATTTGACTGAAATGTGGAGATGAATAAATAGGATTAGATATTATTGGGACTATACGGTGGAGGCTATAACTTAACAGATGTGTCTCAGCTGCAGTTACTACTGTTCATCTCCTCCCATATGCCTCCTGTAATATTATAATCCACTTACAGAAGGAAGTGCATGGTCAGATGAAATGATTGTAAGACGCTGAACAGTACTGTTCACTTTACCTCTATCAAATTGACAAGTTAGGCACATGCATCTCCAGACAGAAGTAGTAAATAGAAATGCCCAATGGAATATTGAAAGAATTTTTAGTGTTCAGGGAAAGAATGAGCTACTAAAGAAAAAGGAAGTGAACAGGACTACTAAATACAATATTACTGGCAGAAATGACTGCCCTGCTAACAAAACCAAGCCATTACAAAACAGGACGGCTGGGAAATATACAATCCAAAGGATTCATGTTGAGAAAGGCAGGAGTGGGCGCTAGCAGATTTAGGGCAACATTTGGAAATCATGTAACCAACCAATTAGCAAATAAAGGCAGGTTTCACTTACAGCATATGCATAAATGGCCTCAACTAAATTAAAATATGCTGCCACCTTTCAGGAGATGGTGCTTATAGCAATTTCTAAGTGTTATATGCTAGTGCTGTAAATGGCATCATAAGAAAGAACAAAGCACCACTTATTGGTGTGATAATCATTAAGAAAATAAACTTCGGATACCACACTGGGCTTGTAAATAAGAGCTATACCCTGCTAGTGACGGACAGATTCCATTCATTTAAATGAAAGGCTGCATGGTTGTCGAATGTCCTCTTTGCCAACTGAAAAACAAAGGCAGAGAATATGCCTCATTTATCATGGGCTTTAGATTTACTGCCAACACTACTAGTTCTTGATATTGGGTAATAATTATAAGGGCACACTATGAGCTTGCTCCACTTCTCTCCACCAGTGGAGAGAAGAATGTGGGCTCCAATTTGCTTCCATGTTTAGCAGACATTGACAAGCACAGCATCAGCCCACATGCAGCTAAATGGAGCATAAAAACACAAAAAACAAGTGTGTGTTTTTCAGGCCAACCTCTGCTCTGTGTAGCTGAAACTAGGCAAGGCATACAACTACGATGCCCATGACTGTAGTGTAAAACCACAGCTGGATAATCACACCATACATTTGAGTAATTATATTGGAGTTTTGGGAAATGAAACAAGGTGGTAGATTTCTAAATGCCTAAAATTTAATTCCCAAGATATCTGAGAGCAAGCAGTTTCACTCAATGATGCAGTGTGACAGGTTGAAAACTGTGCAGCACACAATAACACAAATGCAACAGTGCTGAAACACTTTGCTTCTGCCCACCGAATCAAATATCATGTAAATGTGTGTGAATTTTATTGCCAGGTTATCCAAATGACACACATTCTGTGGTCAGTAATCTTAAATTATTGAGCAGTGCCTTTAAAGAGCAAGGTCAAACACATCAAAACTGAGATAAAATTTTAATGCATCCAAATTAAAAAATTCACATACAGACTTTTGGAATGTAAAAGTGAAACAAATATGAAGGATAAAAATTGAAATAATGTCACATTCAATTGAAATAGGTTTTGGTTAAATGAAATCCATAAAAAATGAGCAGCTGAATACACACCTATAAAAAAAAGTTATTCATTATGCAAGTGCATGCGTCTCTCACACCGCAATAATAGCTTTGCAACACTTTCCTGAGATATAAGCCCTGTCCTTCACATAGGATTCAATTTTTTGCTCGACTAGGTATCAATTTGTGCATCTATCAGTCTGTAATTATGGAAAAAATTACAAAATAACTTGCATTCTAAAAAAAAAAAAAACGTACTTTATCAAAATTTATAGTTTGTGCCAACATTTTGGAATATGTCAATGAAGGCCTTAATTCATCCAGGTCATTTCATTATGTTATAGTATACAATGATTTATCATTTGTGTGCAGTGACACAACAAGGCATTTTAATCATCGCCAGAAAAACCACTACCCGAAAAAGCCAGAAGGGCAACATGCTTCCCATTATACTACGTGCGAACATAGGCACAAAGGAATATGCCTAATTGTTACAACTCGCACGTAGCCAAAATGGAAGTGTTTTAATTGCAGTGGTGATTAAAGGGTCAATCAGTAAAGGTCTTCATATTTCATTTAAGTAATATTTGTCATATAATAAAAAAAAAAAAAGTTTCAGACAGCACTGTAAAAAAAATACTTAATTCACAGCACATTGCTGCAATGGCAAACACTATATAACTTTTTGTTCCTTTCTTTATGGCAGATGCCAACTACATGATTTTGACATCATGTGATATATGAATCACAGTTTAATGACAATTCCTCGATCAGTGTCTCATGCAGATCAAACGTGCCAGGTCATTCATTTTCCGTACAAAAGGTGCGATGCAAGACAGACTTAAAGGCACCCCCAAATCCTCCACGGCAATTTCTCTTTAGCATGATGCGTGCAGGGTTAGTAGCTGACTTTGTGATGCCTTCTGTTCCTTTTATACCCTGTGAGGTTTTGGGAAAATTAACAACTTGAGTCCTTAGGGGTGAAGAAAGCTAAAATAAAGACTTGAAGCCTCATTCACAAATAAATATTATGAATCTTTGATAAAAACACACACACACAATTTGCAGATAAAATTTCTGCGGATGTAAAAAAAAAAAATAAAAAAACTTCAGTCTCCAAGAGCACAAATTAGGGTGTGTGAAACAAACAAAGTTTGGTATACGAACTCTAAAAACTCATAGCTGAATAAGGGCAATATTCGCTCTTTGCTACAATCAAATTTTGAGGACATATTCTGAGGACATAGCATGCTATGAAGAAAATCTGCACTTACAGGACAAAACTAAGATAAATATACCGATTCAAGTATAAAAGGTTCATTAAGCTTTACAATTGTTCTAACCAGCAAATTTCCTAGAACTGGAGAAAAAAAAATCTAATCTAGAACAGGAAAACCAAAACCTGTGAAAGTTATTGTTTTTTTTTACTGACCTGTATGCTTGAAGTGGTCTTGAGATCCACTGTCTATGCGGACATCCTTGGAGGTAGCTGGTCTGGGAGGGCTGTCTTCACTGCTGCTTACAAAAGGAGATACCATCTCCATCTCCTCTCCCCAATCAGATGTTAGCCTGTTTGTTTCAGGTAGAAATGGACTTGTGGGTTGCACTTCTGCAGATTTATCTTCACTTTCAGTTGATGGAGTCAACTTCAGTTTAGGAGTTTCATTTTGACTAGGTGGTATCTGCTCTTTGGTAGTGAGCTCTGAAGTGGCTGGTAAAACAGTGGGGGACTCTTCTTCTGGTGGGCCTTTCTCTGTTAATGAGGTATCTGAACAATCTGGGTCCTCCTCTTCGTCTCCATCAACATCTTCCCATCCATCATCATCAGCATCTTCTACTTCTATTTCCTCAGAGACTTCTGTTTCAAGTTGTTTCTCAGGCACAACATTTATATCCTGTTAGAAAGGAGAAAAAAACTCTGCTAATAACACTTGTAAT
>CM044445.1:59388034-59398661 GCA_024363595.1 Xenopus borealis
CCCCCCCCCCCATTAATGTGTCCTCCTAACCGTTCGGGTACCCCTTCCTCTGCTCTTTTGAAATTAGTTTTCTGTTAGTAAGAAGAGATCAGATTACATTAGGCATCTATGGGGCTTATTTATAATCACTGGGCAAATTTGCCCAGCAAACAAGTGACCCGTGGCAACCAATGAAATGCTTGCATTCATGGTTTAATCAGCAGCTGACTAAAAAAATAATCATTGAATGGTTGCTGTGGGCCCATGGGCAAATTTGTCCAGTATTATAAACAAGACGTGTCTACTTTCAGTGGGGTTTTATGGTGCGTGCCTTATGTGTTGTACCTCATAGTACTACAAATTGTACATTTCAGTGTTTTGACTCCTACAAAGAATTTCTTACATTTGCCCTGTGATATATACTGAAACTAGTCATACAAATGATGTGTGCTTCCTGTTGAGTAAATATCTCACGCTTTGAGGTCTGCTGCAATGTGCAGAGGTGTCTTCATATTTCTCGCTTCCTGGAAGTGACAAGCCGTTATATTTATTGGACTTACTGTCCAGGGTGTTGCTTTTGACAATATGTAGTCCCATTTTCCCCCCTTATTCCCCTCTCTTATCTATCACACACTGTGGCACTGTCTATATACTGTTTGCTTATTCTTATTAACTTTCTTATTTCTGGGATTTCCATCTGGAGTAATTTCTTATGTTTATTTATGATTGCATGACTCTGGGCTCTCTGCATTGTTATGGCATTCATTTTTTTTTTAAAGTTTTTTATTTTGAGTTTTTACAAGGGAAGGGGGGAGAGGGAATACAAACATCATATGGCATTCATTATTACATAGTTTGACGGTCTTCCCTTATCCTATTTTATGCTAAAGCTTTAAAGGTTTACCTTTCCTTGTACTTTATTTTCACTCAGATTAATTTATCCCATTAAGGCAAAACTGTATGATTAAAGGGTACAAATTAATGGAATCTAATATTAACTGGGAGACATTAGTCTTCACTGCAGCAAAAGAGGTTGTTCACAAATCCTTTTAGGGATCCTGTCACACTTGTGTGTAATTTTTAACATTATATTACACATTGCAGATAATTTCATGGATTCAAATTTTATTTTCAAACTACAGTCAATCTTCAATTTGCCATTCGATTTTAGGTTTTCCTTCACACTGTTTTATGTGGTCCCACCAATATATATTGCATAATATATTTCCCTAATTTTACACCATGTTCGGGTCCCCCTAAACACAAAATGGGGGTTTTAATAATTGTATGTGGACAGCCATATCATTAAACAAGAATAGCATGCACAGCACCCTGCTACTACCTCAGCTAATCAATTCTTATTTCCAATTCATAGTTAACGTTTTTACACTCTGCCTCTCCCTGTATAATAAGGAGTTTCAAAATGTGCGGTAGGGGATAAGGGTTTTTAAATACACTGTAACAGCATTACAAGTGCATCTGACTAGTCATACATGTTTGCAAGACACCAGCTGATGAGGACAAAGGGGAGTTTAACATTGATTCAACTTTTTGAGCAGCAGTAAAGAAAGACAAAATTTATCAGAGCCAAATTCAAGAATGAGAGGATATAGAAATGCAATACTTTGAGAGGTTATTAAGATTACAGTGTGTTATGAATCAATTACACTTGTGCTGTATACTTACTGCTTTCTCCACACACGTCTCTTTCTCTGT
This sequence comes from Xenopus borealis, assembly GCA_024363595.1. Classification (NCBI taxonomy): domain Eukaryota; kingdom Metazoa; phylum Chordata; class Amphibia; order Anura; family Pipidae; genus Xenopus; species Xenopus borealis. Next base: position 59,389,730 of record CM044445.1, read on the forward strand.
TTCCTCTGTTGCCTCTTTTTCTTTCTCATCTTCTGACTCCTCCCAGCGGCTATCATGCATGCTAGACATTAAGAAATAATCAACTGCTAGAAATACTGAGCAGACTGAAATCTGCCAGAACACATATTGGCGCATTTATAAATGCTTTCCCCAGACAAAGATCACGCCATTACAAAATAGGACTCATTTGCAGAAAACCGTACATTTCATAAATGAGCATTAGTTTTATTATAAACAATGCAGCATTTGCCCCATAATTCCAGAGGAATAGCAGGCTACTGAAATGTAGAATGCAGACTGTGAGCTGCTTTGCAAGGGTACAGGTATTAAAGGTCATGTCAACACAAAAAATAATTGTCTAATAAAAGAAAACATAATTCTAAGCAACTTTGCAATATACACGGTACAAAGTTATTTGTATTGCTTTTGAAAGCAGTGTATCCGTCCCATTCTATTCTCTGCCCTGGTGGTTCTGGCTTTTCAAACAATGTAACATAAGCCAATGGATTGACGGATCTGTCTTGCTGGAGGAGACTGGCTTTTGCGACTTTATGAACAGTTTTCAAGTGATTTGAACAGTTTTATGCTGTGCACTTCCTTGGCCGTTCCCAAATGAGTTGTATTATGTCAAATGGATGCAGCATTCGTGTTTTTGGAACATGTGGGAGTGATCCCATGGAGAGATATGACATGTTAATGGAGGTGGGGATAACCAAAGCAATCCATCAGTCATCAACCTGCAGCATAAGCAGTGCTGTGGATTGATGGCTGGTGGTCATGGCTGGAAATGTTACTCTGAGCAGAGGAATCATCAAAACTTACTTGTACGGTTTGTTGCGTCCCTGACCACGTTGCCGGTCTCTCTTTTGACTGGATTCCATAATGTTCCCAGGGAAGAATTCACCCATGGTTGGAGGCTTTGGAGCACCTTTTTTCCCCTTTTCTGTGGAACAAAAATAAACATGATTATATATATATATATATATATATATACACACTACACAAATTTTAGGGAAAATGCACACACAAATTTAAGTATATATAGATACATTTCTATAATCATATCTTATGCTAGTTAGCACAAATCACATGACTGGGGGCACCTGGGAAACTAACATGTCTAGCCCCACTTCACATTTCAAAATTAGATATTAAAAAAAAATGTTTACTTTTTGAAAAACTGATTTCAAACAAGATTTTGCTGGAGGAGCACTATTAACCGATGCATTTCATGAAAACCAGAAACCCTTTCGTACTTTTTTCGACGGATTTCCATTTGCTACACTTTAAAAATAGGTTGTTACCATTTTTTTTAACACTTTATTTCAGTCTGATTATTCACTTTCATGTCAAAACATTGATATATTCACATTGTACTTAATAAAGTTATCATTATACACATTAGTACATGTAAAGTTTTCTACCCATTGAATGAATACATCTTATGCATTGTGGAACATCGCTTCCCAGTTGGGATACAGTGAATCATTTGGTTGAAGTCGAAAGATTAACGAAAAGGAAAAAGATTAATGAAAAGTTCCATAAAGAAAGTCAATTTTACGGAGTTCAGTGGGTTATCTTTTATATTCAGAGGTCTCTTTGGGTCCCATAATAATGTGAATATAGTATAGGGGGAGACTGTTGTTCTCTAAAGTTACCCTTTTTGTACAGTATACCCTGTCTGACCATGCCACCGCTTGTCACAAATAATATTTAAGTATATCCGGGGCACCTATTCCCCCCTCTCCCACAGGAGAGGAGATGTTAGTATCCTCTTGGAGATCCTATGCAGTTTGGTGGCCCATATAAACCTTACTATGTTGGCCTGAGTTGCTTTCAAAACCTTGAATGGGATTCAAACAGATAAGAGTTTCAAAATAGTATAGAAGTCTAGGGAGGGTAACCATTTTGACCACTGAAATTCTACCAAACCAGGAAAGTGTATAGGAGTTCTATTTGTCTTTAGTCTTTATGGGTTTGTGTCAGGAGCGGGGTGTCATTTTCTTTAGTGTATCATGACTTGGGGGTCAGGATTATCCCTAAGTAGTTAATGTAATCTGTTCTCCATTTATAATTGAAATTCAGTTTCAGTACTTTAATTTCTATTTGGGGAATGTTTATAGGGAGTGCTTCCGATTTATCTTGGTTTACCTTATAATTGGACAGTCAGAGGTGCGAAAATGCATCTCCTGGAATAGCAGGATGTTGGCCTTCAGTCTATGTGCCTCCTTAAAAAGCAGATATCTTTTCACTATGCTATTCAAACCTTTTACATTCAGGGTTATTATCTTAGCAATGATCCTGGTACAAAAACTGCCACTGATCTACAAAATGATTGAGAGAGATTGTATGATTCCCCCGGAATACACAGCAAGTATATCCTTCAACTTAAAACCTGGTAAAATGGTTATTGAAGCACATAATAGGATAAACATTACAATTTGATATAAATGAGGAGCTAAGACTGAGTAGCGTTGCTCCAGGTGAAGGGCATGCTGGCCCTTCCATGGGGGTGCCATGGGTTTGCAGTCAGGCCGAATTAGGGCTTTCTGCACAAGTCTCCATATTTATTCCTTTAGCTAAACCTGCTGGGCTTTTTAAAGGAAGAAAAATATATAGTTACATCTCACATATCTTTTTTTTTTATTTGTTTTTATTGCATTTTGTTGTATACATATTCGCAACTAAATAAAACAACTTGAATAACCTCAATTCAGTTACCCATTAAGTAAGTTTTAGTATTACAACACTAAGGTATCTAGCTTATACTTTATCAGTTTAAATATAGTCTACCACCTTTATATATGTACATAAATGGATAAACAAAGTGTACATTTATACAGAACAATAAAGTTACTTAATACCCTTCAATTTGTGTCTTGTTTCATCTGTTTTTTTATTTTATCTGGCTATCTGGGGGTGGGGGAGATTTAGGAGTTAAGAGGGTTTGAGTTTCTTTGGTTTTCTGCTAATAAACATTCTAGATGGGGAAGGTGTTCCTCAAACCAAGGTGACCAGACCTTGTTGAAATTTTTTGGGCATCCACTCTGTAAGAGATGGTAGAGAGGGACAGTACCATTAACCATTTGAATCCATTGTCTCTTTGTAAGGGGGTGTGTTGACTTCCATTGCATAGTAATGAGTCTTTTTGCTTGTATAAAGAGAAAAGAGTAGGGTTTGTTCTGCTGATGTAGGTGCTGTTTCATCAACCTGGTTCAATATTATCGTTTCTGGGTTTGCGGAGATAATAAGTGCTAGTATATGGCTAACTTCCTCCAATACTTTTGTCCAAAACCTCCTAATACTCTGACATTCCCACACTAAATGTATGAAGTTTGCTGGGGAATGGGAGCATTTAGGACAGATATCTGTTATATTAGGATTGATCAGATGGAGTCTGTGAGGTGTTAGATAGGACCTGTGGAAGTATCGGAATTGGATCATTCTATCTTTGGCGCTGACCAGTTTGGAGCTGTGTGTTTTTAGAAGGATGTTCCAGCCATCTGGGGTGAGGGTGAGGAATATCTTGATGCCACTTGTCAAACAGTTTTTTTAGTGTTGGGTTTATTGGTGTGTTTAATAGAGCATAAAAGTGTGAGACTGGTTTGGGTAAGACAGGGTTGAAAATCAGTTCTTCTAAAGGTCTCGTTCCGTGACTATACGATTCTGACCAAAATGTGCTTTTAGAGCGTGGTGGAGTTGTAGAAACCTAAAAAACATTTGCTTTGGGTAATTGGAAATTTTCCTTCAGATCATTCAGTAATTATGTTGCCCTCTGTTATGCCCTGTCCCAAGTACTTAATATTATGTTGGGTCCATATTTTTGGATCTGGGATGTGAAAAGTTGTGAAAGTTGTGGGTTATGCCATAGGGGTAAATTGGCCGAGTAGTGTGTTGTCTCTTTAGGAAAAAGTGCTTCTCTCCATTCTTGCATTGTAGTGACCATTAATTGAGTGGGTGTCCTATAGGTTATTTTACCCCTGAATAACATGTCCTTAAGCTCCTCATATGATCCAGCTATTTCGGCTTCTAGGTTGGTGATTGCGTTTTGGTTAGAGGGGGATACCCACCACCAGGCATTCACCAGTTTTGTGGCCAGGAAATAAAGATGTAAATTTGGTGCCGCTAGTCCCCCATGTCTGTTGAGTTGTAGGGATTGCAGTGCTATTTGGGGGGGGGGGGGGGGGGGGGGGGGGGGGGGGAGGTGGCTGCCCAGTAGAGGGTGTTGATCATGGAGTTTAATTTGCGGAAAAAAAATTGTAACATAATTGGGGCTTGTCAGAAGAAGTATGTAAATTTTGGAAGCATAATCATCTTAAATAGGTTTATTCAACCAAGTACTGTTAGGGGCAGGGCATTCCATATTTTTGTCTTATTTTCCAGTTGTATTACTAAAGGTGTAAGGTTTAATTCGAGATATTTATCTAGGTGTCTGGATATGGACTCCTAGGTATTTAAATGTGGTGGACCATTGCAGGTTTGCTTGTCTACTTGAAAGGAGTCAATGGGGAAGAGAACAGATTTGGCCCAGTTTATTTTGGCCCTGAATACTTTGTGTGGCGGTTTATTACTGTTAGAGTTGCAGTGAGGGCTTCATATTGGTTTTCAAGGAATAGGATGGTATAATCAGCATACATTGCTACTTTTTCTGTTATGGGGCCCAATTTCAAACCCTTGATCGCCTCAGTGGTTTTAATAAAGCAGGCCAATGGTTCCATTGCCAATGCAAATAGCAGGGGGAGATGGGGCATCCCTGCCTCGTACCCCTGAGTGAGAAGGTCTGTGATATATCTTGATTGGTTTTTATGCAGGCTTTGGGATTTTGGTATAGGGTCTTGATCCATTTTTTAAACTCTAAGACCTGAATTGTTATGTTGGGTCACTATGTTAGTAAAAACAGGTCTAATACTAATGTCCGTGGTGCGACCTGGGATAAATCCCATTTGGTCAGGAGATATTAATTTAGTTATATGTTGGTTAAGCCTGCGGGCCAATATTTTGGCATCAATGTTAATTAAAGAGATCGGCCTATAGATGGAGCAATTAAGAGGGTCTTTCCCAGGTTTTGGAATCGGACTATTAATGTCTAACTCATGGATACCAGGAGGTCCGCCCCCTTTACTACCGCATTAAATAAGGATGTCAACAGCGGTGATAAGTGCTTATTATGCTTGTTATAAAAGTCTGTGGGAAGGCCATCTAATTCCAGTGTTTTTCCGGAGTTAAAGGAGGAAAGAGCGTCCTTTAGTTCGGACTCTAATGGGGCCGTCCATGAGTTCTCCATCATGAGGTTCCAGTTGTGGAAGCTGTATGGATTCCAGATAATCCATTGTTTGCTCAGGTATAGAGGATATTCTTGTAGTGTATAGGGAAGAATAAAATTGTTCCATTACCTTGTTGATCCCTTTAGGGTCAGTCACAATCAAGTCATGCTCATCTTGTATTGCTGGAATAGTTGTTTGAGGGGCTAGTTCTCTAGAGGGCATTGCCAATAGTTTGCCATTTTTGTCTCCCATGGCGAGTATATTGGAGGAGCGGTGTAATAGATTTTTTTTTCACTTGTTTGACTTGAAGTGTCTGAAGTTCCTTCTTGCACAAGAGCCATTCTTGTCTTGTTTGTGGGGATGAGTGTTGGCAGCTGTTCCGTTTTTTCTTTTTTTACTTGGTTCTAGAGGTCTAGGATATCTTGTTGAGTCCGTCTATTGAATGCTTTAACTTGGTTTATGTATTGCCCTCTGGTGAAGGCCTTTAGCGAGTCCCAGACTATTTGGGGAGATGCAGTGTTTTTGTTCCTTTCAATGAATTCTCCAAGAGGGGATAACGGAACCGATTGACAAAGAAATAGATGTAACCAGAATTTATTCAGTTTCCATATTTGATTTCTTCAGAGTGAGCTGTTCTCTAGGGTTAAGAGAAGTGAAGCATGGTCAGATATACTGCCCTGATGGATTTCTATATTTGAGGTTTGCTTCAGTATTGCTGGAGTGCCGAGGGCCAAGTCGATACGGGACATTGTGTTGTGGGATGCAGAGAAGCATGTATATCTTTTTTCATTTGCGTGTTTTTCCCTCCACAGATCAGCTAGATTGAAAGCAGAGGCCCAGTTCTGAAGAGTGTTGGAGTCTAGTGGAGGGGTACAATCTGTCCATTGGTTCGGATGATACAGAGTTAAAGTCTCCCATCAATAAGGTGGGAGCCAGGGGTAGAGTAGAGATTTTCCCCATAATACTGTTGACACCTCAAACGGGGGTTTGCTAGGTACACGTTTACTATGATGTATTCTCTATCATTTATCTTACAAAGAAGAATGAGGAAGCGCCCTCCCATATCTTTTTAGTCACTTCTGTGACAGATTCCTGGATTGTGGTCTTAAGCCTGTCGTGAAGTTGCGAGAGTTGTGTTTCCAAAATCTCTGCCGTGACTGGCTTTTACTGAAATGATGCTCTGTGGTGTGGTCCAGGGCCTTGCACGAGCGGGCTAATGGCGTCTTCCCGATCCTCCATCATGTGGCTGGGGGTAGCTTTTACTGTGTAGCAGTCCATGGAGTCTTTTTATTGTGGCTTTCCTCTCCTGCCCATGGCCAGCAAGGTTTAGGCTATCTTTGAAGGTCCCCAAATTGCTTTTAATGTGGCTCTAGTTAGCTAGTACCGGGGATTGCTGCTGAAGAAGAAGTGCAGAGCTAGCACGTTATGTGGCCATTTTGGTTGCGTGCACGCATGCATCCCCAGTTTGTTTTGTGCTTTCTAAAAGTAACTCAATAAGCCAGGTTATTGTTACAACTGGATACTAACTAAGCAAGGAACTAAGGAACTGTTACAATTTCATACATTAGTTCCTGGCATGTCAAAGTAGCTGCTCAGCAACACAGTATTATAGACTATTGGGAAACATGAGAGGCAAAAAACACAAAAGAAAACAAAAAGTTTCATAACAACTGTAAAAGAAATAATTGAAACTGCAAAAAGTCATTAGCTAGAAGCACAGGTTTCTTTATCATGCTCTCCCCCCTAGCACACCAAAATATTATTCTTATAGACCAGGGGTGTCCAACCTTTTGGCTTCCCTGGGCCAAATTGTAAAAAGAAAAATTGTCTGGGGCCACACATGAAATACAAAAACACTTTTGTTTTGTAAAAATAAAGAAAATACACAGAAAAGAACTACAATGCCAGTTGTATAACCAGATGGAGCTATACACTGGAATATGGGACACCTGGATATTAAATAGACCTATAATATTATGATGATGTTTCCTCGGGAACGGAGTGTTTCAAGCTGAGCCGCATTCATATCCATCCTGGGCCGCAGGTTGGACACCCCTGTTATAGACAAAACCTTGAAATAATCTGCGGTGTTGTCACATAGCAGAGGCAAGGTCAACTCACCTCTCCTGCTGACCGGCTCATCTTCCACAAGTGGAGAGGCACCATCCTTAAACCTGTCATAAAAAAAAAAAAAACAACACACATGAGCTTAGGGGCCCACTCGCAATATACAATACACATAGAATAGAAATGTCACAATATAAGAAAGATTAGTAATTAATACAGATAATTACTACATGGCAGCACAGAAACCAGTGCAACTAGCATCAGAATAGAATAATCAGCCCTGTAGCGTCAGCTTATACTTCAGATAAAATACATTTTCTGCTTGATAATTAGCTTCTTAACAGATGCTCAGATCCCACCGAGCATGAGAACATTGCAGTCACTTTCCAAGTTGGTGACCCCCTGTGACAAGTTTGATGTCCTGGATCATTACTGCTATTGACAAGCTGAAAATTTAGGCTGGTGCAGTAAGTTCAGTATATAAAATATGGCATTTTTAGCCACCTTAATTTTTAGGGGTTAGTTCTCCTTTAAAAGTTTCAGTATGTAATTAGAGTGATATTCTATGTTCATTTATAATTGGCCTTCATTTTTATTTATTTTTTTAATTATTTAGCATTTTGTTCAGCCGGTTTGGAATTTCAGCAGCTGTGGTTGATAGGGCCCAAATTACCCAACCAACCAAACAGTGGTAAGAGCAAAAGATTTCCAACATGGAATATGAATAGGGGAGGCCTAGAAACAAAAGAAAATGTAGCAGTAACAAAATGGTCACAGAGCAATAGATTTAAAAGGGGGAGTTGAATTCTGGGCTCAGATCAATATACAGCCATGTGTGATAGTGAAGCAACAACAAAGATTTTCTAAAACTTTTCCCTATGAAGTTGGCATATATTAATGTTTTTATGAATACAAATGGAGTTTGAATACAACAGTTAATCATTAGACCACTGTTATAATAACATTGCTTGGTTTAGCATCAGCTGGACTGTTACAGTGACCCATTTTTTAGCCTAATATATTCTATCATATCAATGTATATAGCTTTGCACATAATAATAGCGTTACGTACTAAAGGTGCATGTGTCCATGTTATCTAGTTTTACTAAAGGATTAATAAATTGGGCTTTCTTGAGCCATTTTGGTTTACTTGTAGACTTTGACCAAATGTTTTATATGGCTTTATGGAAGAAAGGAATAGCAGAAATTACAGAGAAGATTATATCAAGCAAACAATGACCTGAGAAAAAAAAAAACCTGTACAATTGCTAAATGTTCTCAGAAGGGGAGAAGGATTCTCGCTCTCTTTTGTATGTTATACTACTGTGGAGTCCTTTGTTAATAATGATAGACATTCATTCCACACCTTTACACATGCATGAGGTTAGAGGGATGGAAGACAACTTATGGGGGAAGACTGTCAATGTTGAGGTTGTTTTCTCTGGAAAAATAGCACTTGCTAGGGGACAAGGTTACACTTTACAAGTACTTTACAGAACATTCTAGCAGGGAACCCCTTTACCCATAAAGAAGATCACTGTTACAGAGGCCACCCCTTCAGACTAGAAGAAAAGGACTTTCATTTGAAGCAGCGTAGGTGG
>CM044445.1:59399813-59410350 GCA_024363595.1 Xenopus borealis
AAACTCTATAGTTTGTATAGATATGGGCATATATAATTTATGTGAAGGTATGGAGAGGTGTGTATGGATGCTGTGTTTAGGGGTTGAACTTGATTGACTCTTTTTCCAACCTGATTTAACTATGAATACAGGTATTGGATCCCTTATCTGGAAACCTGTTAGCCGGATAACGGAATGTCCATCTCCTATAGACCACATTTTAATAAAAATCTAAATTTTTAAAAATGTTCTCTCTGTAATAATAAAACAGTAGCTTGTACTCGATCCCAACCAAGATATAATGAATCCTTATTGGAAGCAAAACCAGCCCATTGGGTTTATATAACATTTACATGATTTTCTAGTAGATTTAAGGTATGAATATCCAAATTACGGAAAGATCCATTATCTGCCAAACCCCAGATCCAAAGCATTCTAGATAATAGGTCCCATACCTGTACAGAGATAAACATAGGTATAGTTATTAATGGATAGCAAGGGTAGTTTTGATTATATGGTGAAAATACCAGAGGTTCTAGGGAGAAATATGAGAGGTTACCGTGAGAAGCTACATAGGAGAACAGGGGGGACTAACAGGAGGATGTATATGGAAGTAGGAGTAATATGGTGGCCTTCTATAAAACAAAATGGTTATAAGGATTATTATTTTGTCATAACAAGAAAAAATGCCAATAAGTAGGTATAGGAATTCAAACAACATTTGGAGGAATTTTCCATGATTTTTTTTTATATTATATTTACATAGTATCTGTTTTCTCTGCATCCCACTCCCGCCTCCACTGCCCAGTGGGTTTGCGATGACGAGCCAATCTCTCCTCATCTATCTGTTCCCGCTCTTTCTTCCAACGCACATATTCTGCTCTTTCCCTACCAGTCATTGACATAGTCATATCCATCTGGTTCTTCATTGCAGGTTTTCTTCCCTTAGCAGACATACATATATAACAAAGTCAAGTCAAGTTCAACTACATACAATGTTAAATAAAAGTAGCAACCTTTTAATAGTTTAGCATGAGTCCAATATACAGGACATTTATATATTTATGTACACTGGGAGTCTAATTATCCACCTTGCAAGGACCAGACATGGAATAGGGTCCAATTAACCCTAGCAACCAAGCAGTGAATGAGAGACCAGAATAGGAGAGGGTCTGAACAGAAAGAAGTAGTAAAAAGCAACAATAAAAGCATAGCTTCACATAATTTTTTGGCTGCCAAGGTCTGTGTCCCCCATTTGAAAGACACAAAGTGTACCTTTAAAAATAAAAAATGACCAGCTGAAAAGTTGCTAAGAACCAGACATTTTTAACATACTAAAATGCTACCTAAATACACAGGCTTCCTTTTAAATGAATCTAAGCATGAATGGCTTAAATGGTAGAACTACACAGGTGTTTCTACATCCGATAGCTTCCGTTCTGACGTAACATGGAGTAGCACAGGCGTCACGTCAGATGCGCTGAATCTATGATAAGTAATAGGAATGCCGGACGTTGTCACTGCGTGCATCTGACACAAGACTGTCGGATGCAAGCATTACATGCAGTGGATGAAGTGGATGTAAAAATGCCCGTGTAGTTCTACCCAAATACCTGAGCAACCACACCTGCAAGCTTGAGTGAAAGTAATTAATTCCAGTATGCTTTCTTTACTTAGTTGCACCTTACTATGGCTTTATTTAAGATAAATAGACATGGAATATTCCCCCCCTATAGTCAAATATAATTAAAAAAACACGACTAAGCACTTGTGTGTGTGTGACACTGTCATGGGTGACACTAAGTGAACCATATGCTCTTGGACTGTAGTTGAACTAATGAAGGCTCCAGCAGCCCAGTGCTACAAAGCAGTTTAGAATTTGGTATATATTAAAATGATACAGCAAACAAATATTCTGGGCAGCAATTATTAAACTGCAAAAGCTGTCCAACAACCATCCTAAAGTCAAAAATCAATATCATTAGCTCTCAAGCAAGCTTGAAAGTGAAGTTAATATTAAAACAGCGATGGATGTGCATTATAAATTAATTATAAATTGTGCCAATATTTCAGTTCTTAAACCATTTGTGCCCTTTGCCATTTACAAAATTTTACTTTTGTTTTTTTTTTCCTGTAATGGTTACTGAAATGCTACTGAAAATTAGCACAATATATACAAAAATTAATGGTAAAAAGTAAGACTTCAGACCAGCTTGGTGGTTGGCACTGGTGCCTTGCTGGACCACAAATGTAATTCTGTCCTAGGAATATATGCAAGTAATTTATCCCAATGTCTGCGTGGGTTTATTCCAGGTACTCTGGTTTCCTTTCACATTTCATAAGATACAGATGGTTAAAGGGGTGGTTCACTGTTAAATTTAACCTTTAGTATCTTATAGAATGGCCAGTTCTAAGCAACTTTTCAATTGGTTTTCATTATTTTTTTTATAAAGTTTTTGTTTTTTTTGTTTTTTTAATTATTTGCTTTCTTCTTCTGCATTCTTTCCAACTTAGGGGTCACTGACCCCTTCTAAAAAACAAAAAAAAAAACAAATGTTGTATTGCTACTTTGAAATATGAGTAGGAGAGGAGCTGAATAGAAAGATGAGTAATTAAGTCTCTTATTCAAATCAATGGATGGTTGCTAGGGTAATTTGGACACTAGTAACCAAATTGCTGAGATTGCAAATGGTAGAGATGCTAAATAAAAAGCATGATGGCTTAAAAAAAAAAAAATTAATAAATAAATCAATTGCAAATTGTCTGAAAATATCAACCCCTTTAAGAGTAATACCACAGTGGGCTGAATTACGCAGGGTGATTTTCAGCGACATTAGCCTAAATGGATCATAATACAACTGATCATAGTACATTTGTTCCTATATCATGGCACTGCCAGAGGAGAACTTGAAACAAAGGTGGAGGGCCCTGAAAAAATGTTGGAACTTTAAATGGGCCTAGAAGAGGAAAAAAGACTGACAAGCCTTATGTCTGCCCCTTATGTGTGAATGTAATAGGGAACTAGACTCCACTGAAGCAGGGACTGATTTGAATGACACAGTTATGTGATACTTTACGGAGATTACTGCTTGAAAAAGCCCTATTGTTGGCAAAACTAGTTGCAGTATCCAGGTAGGATCATTCCCTGATGTGGCTTTTTAAGCTTTTAATCAAAATCACGAAAAAATCAAAAGTTGGTGGTGATTGGCCAGTTTGTGAAATCGGTGAAGCAGCTGGATATTGTGAAAAAGAAATTGGAGGTTGTTTGGATCAATTAAAAAAGGACATCTGCAGAGAAACAGGCTTAAGACTGCCGAGAGTTTAAATCCGGCTGTGCCCTTGAAAAATTCCTGAACTGTGTATCTGGTGAGATTATTCCAAATTCTTTTTGGGAGCCTGTGCAGCTGATAAGAAGTTGGGAGGGGGGGGATGCCCCAATATACCTCTTTATAATTTGCTCTCTAAATTCAGCCATCTTCTGGCCTAGCCTGTCTGATATATTTAATTAAATACTCTGAACACTCCACTGTTTCAAAACCCCAGCTCCAACTTCTGGGAAATAACTTTTTTCGACTTGTTGAATTGCAACTCACGACTATCCTCCACTGCTTCAAAAATCCCATCTTTTATTCCTGGTAAATAATTTTTCTGTCTTGTTGAACTACAACTCACATCCATCCTTTATTGCTTCACAGGTTTCAGCTTTAATTCCTGGGGAATAACCTTTCTGCCTTGTTGAACAACAACTCACAACCATCTTCCTTTTAAATATAAGCATACACCAACACCAAGGAACAATAATTTACATTTTCCCTACAGGAAAAAGGGATTACTCACCTGGATTATATTAATTATTGATTTTATTATTATTGTTCAATGTGTTCTCTGGCCAGCCAGTGTTTTAGTAATTGTATAATAAACTGTATTTTTAAGATATTTGTTTTGCAGTCCACCTTCTATTTTTCCTAATTCGTTTTTGGTCTCTACCAATATAATACCCCGTCATAGGAATCTCTCTGTTTTACTGAGATTGTTTCAGTGTCATATAAATAAAGTATACTACTAATTAAACATATACATAGTTTTAATCTGTATTCAAATCTGCCCTGAAAAGTCAGTTATTTACTAGCATCATTGAAGTTTCAATTACTTACATGGCTCTCCTTCTCCTTGTCCATACCAGTTTTTACTTTCTCAAAGTCAGCTCCACCCCAATTACGATTGTGCCTGCGACTACCATCCTTGCGATCTACATCCGCAAATTGCCCTATGCGCCTGGGATCATCCAGAAAGTTGCGGATAGGATTTTTCTCTCGTACGCCACCCTAGACAACCAGTGTTTCAATTAGATATATTAGGCAATTAATTTTGGCATATTAGAATGGTTGTAAATGCCCTAGTGCCTCGGCTTTCCATATTCAGTGGAGCAGATTCTCTGGAAAGCAGAAGTCCCAGAATCCATCACATTACTAAGGTATAAGGTCAACTAGCTGCATTGTCACAGTACCAAAACAAAAGTGTATAGGCTTGCATAAGCCCAGTAAATACTTAATTTGAAAACGATAGAGAAACTAACACTTTGCTGTATATGTAAAAAGCCTTACTAGGTGCAAATGGAGAAATTTGTACCAAACTACCCTAATTCCCTTTACTTATAATAATATAAGAAAATAAAGCACAGAAAAATATACAGAGAGGTTGACCGAAACTGACCCTATTTTGTATGTTGCATTTTAAGAAAACTATTATATCTACAATATCTTCATGGGATCACCGTGCAAGGTGCAATTTATGTTACTCAGTTTCATGTTCAGTTTACTCAAACCATCATGACAATACGGAGTAAAGCAGACAAATAGCAAAATAGTTTTTTCAATGCTTGTTTAAGGTCTTAAAGGAAATTGCCACCCTGAACAGTGACTGCCCTAAATGACATTTATTTAACATGTTCAGTATATACAAGAAAACAACACCTGAAAGTAGATGTAAAGAGCAATCCCACAACAAAATCAAAACTTCAGTTAGGATCTTTCTTCTTACGTACAGAATTGGTGCTCAAGTATATGCATCAGGCTGAAGAATTTTGCCTAAAAATTTTGGCTCCTCTGTTTATTATGTTTTACTATACCTTGCCCAAGAGGCAACACTACTTTTAAACAAGGATGCACCCGGATTCAGTTTGGGCCAAATCCAAGTGCCTGGCCACTTTATTAATATCCAACAACTTTTCATGACACAAAAAATACTTTTTTTTGCATGTCACATGGTTCTTTTAAGCCCTTCCTTGGCCAAATGTGCTTATAAAATGTATACAGCAACTGTGGGGAATAGCTCAAAGCAGCAGGTAGGGCTCGGGTAAAACAGTGGGACAGGAGGCTTAGGTTTGCCAACAAAAATGAAAGGCTCCTGCCTGGGTTTTTATTGTTCAAACCAAACAAACAGTCACAAGGTCTGGGGTATAACAGTAAAACATATGTTTAAATCTCACCAGGCTGTCTCACACACACACACACACACTGCCCAGCCATGCTTCCTTAAACAGCCCCCACCTGTGGATTAATTGGGCAGCATACTCAACCATCCTTGCTCCAGGGTCCTAGCCTGTCTGACCTGGGAGATTTAAAGGAATCAATACCTCAGACTGGGTGCTATATACCTGCAATCATATACAGGCAGCCTATTGGGACATAGCTCTGTCACACAACATACAACAACCAACTTTTCCTCCAGCCACCACTTTGGCCCCTAACAAGCAAGCTAACACACAACACCCATGGGCCTGCTTCAAAGCAGTTTATGCATGCAAAATGCTCCTCAAACAGAATCTTACTGCCTGATTGACTAATTTGAGACCACCTCCAACATTAAAGCAAAGACTGCTTCATACCTGAAGGGCCATATAATGTACACACTTTATACAAATACAGTCTGAAGTAACAGAAAGCTTGTGACATGTAGAAATGTCTACCTGTGTTATGTATTTGGTGAAATAAGTATTGGGAGATATTAATAGGAGACCAAACATTTCTGAATCCACTACATCCACTCAGAAGGAGCAGCACACACCAGCAATTCACCACAGTAACTCCCAAATGTTAAGAGATCACCCAGCATCCATAACTCTACTACCTCCATACCCTGGAGGCCTTCATGTTTCTTGATTATCTCTTGAATGTAGTATATATATATAGCATTGTCTTAACTTGTGCCTAAATGTGTGATATTACTGTGAGAATTCTGAAAATAAGCAGATTTTGCGTCATATTGCTGAATTCATTATTCTCACACTTTCAGCGATTCTAATGCAGACTACTGCTGCACAAATATGGCAGCCCCCTTGCAGAGAAATATGGGGGAACAGATAGGTACTGTAAAAGCAATGCAAAGACAATTATGATATATTAAAAAACATTTAAATTCAGGTGTCTGCTTCTTTTTAAAAACACTTTCCCTTATTGGTGTTACTATTCCTTTAATTAACATTGTGTGGTATGAGATGGATTTTGGTATTCCTAAATCTGGAGGAACATAATTGAAGGGCTCAAGGGAACCGCCTCTTTACTTGGTTAACAGTTTATATAAACTCACCCATTGGCTACGTTCATATTCCGCAATTTTCTCCATTTCCTCATTCATCTTTTCTATGTTTTGTCTTCGTTTCTCCTCCCACTCCTTTGAGACAAAAAAGCTGTTACTGTACCAGTATAAACAGTAGCAAGAATACTTTGCAGAACATACAAATAATATACCTGTGACTTTTTGTCTGATGGTAAAGAATGGTCACCACTTCCTCTAGGACCTCCACCTCTCCCTGGGGTTCCACCTACTCTTCCAGATCCTCTCTCTCTCCTCTCACCATGAGATAAACCTCCTCTTGGAGATGATATATCTACAGATAAACGTTGGTTTCTCCGTGATCCATCTGCTCCAGCAACCTTTCCTTTTTCAGACTGCAAAGAATCTCCATCATTCACAAATGGCTCAGCTAGATGTTCTGTATGGGGTACCTGTCCGCCTGAGAACCCACTTGTCCTACCACTTTTTCTCCGAGTTGGGCTTTTTGAAGTGCTATCCTTATTTGAAGAGGGCTGAGAAGTTTTGGTAGGTTTTGCATTATCAATAACCCGTTTTTCCTATATAAATTAAATGCAAACAATATGTAAAACAAATAATCAAAAGACAAATCTGTAAGGCTAAATCATTCCCAGGAAATCATAACTATCCTACAGGGTTGTCCCAAGAAGAACACCAATAGTTAAAATGATTTTCATCTCCTGTTACCACTTGAGAAATGATCTACCTCTAAAAGTCATGGACAAAGAAAGGCAGGCACCACTTGATAAAACTAAGTAATACCATCCTGACAGTGCCAGTATTTGCCATAGGCAGAACAATTCCCTTTAATTTAACGGGGAACTAATGACAAAGGTTTGCTCATGGGAACTGCAATATAGGCCTGGCATTACATTAAACATTAGCTTATAACTATACATCTCATATGTGGTTACAATCCTGCTGCAAAAAATACGATTAACAAAACTTGGCTATCAAGGGTAGCATGGCTTGAGGATATTGGGAGTGTGGTCAAATGAAGCCATAATTGGCAATCTCAATAGTTCTAGAGATAGTACAAAAAAATACATTAAGTCTATGCAAGCATAAGCATATAGTTGTAGCAGGAACAAAACCTTAAATATATGCACTGCCTGTATAAAGAGGCAATTTATCAAAAATTCTTTTTGGCCCTTATATCAAGTTAGTGGAAAATTCTGTTTGTGCCAACATTGCCTAAGGGACATATACCCACCTACAAAACCACGTAAAATGTGTGCTTTGTGTTTTACTTCATCAGGGAGAGGCAAGCTCTAAACAAAGCACACACAAACACACACACTGCCCTGGCTTTGCATTAGTAGATAATTGTAGTAAGTAGCATATGACTAAGTGCCCCTAAGGCACGAAATGCATAAGGCTATGCTGTGATGTTTTTGCTAAATAAATACTTTTTTACTACATTGATTTATGGAGTGTGGTCTGGTATGTGCCTTCATTATCTATCTGCAGTAGATTATTGTACCTTACCACCACAACTCTCCTGCTCAATCTCTGTATTTTCTACAACTGTACAATAGCTCATGAGTAATGACCGAATAAGGTTGAAAGAGACTAAATAATTTTACCCCAGCAGAAATATCTACAGTAACCGAGAAATTTTCTTTTTCTTTACGGCTTTTGTCTAGCTCTGCCTCCAGATGTTTCCCTTTCCTGGGTGTTGTGACTGCGATTCCCTCTTGTTCAGCTCTCCTGCGATCTTCCTCTATGAGCTGAAATACAAAAGATCTTAGTTGCTCACACAGAACAGTTAAAAAAATAAATTAAAAAAAAAGGCACATGGGGCTATTTTAAAAGATACGCTTGACACAGCTCAGTAGAAATGTGGCATCAAAAATATCTCCATTGTTCATTTTGAGAACTGTATGAAAATGCCAATACTCGGCTACTACAGGTATTGGATCCCTTATTTGGAAATCTGTTATCCAGAACATTCCGAATTACAGAATGGCCATCTCCCATAGACTCCATTATAATGAAATAAGCGAGATTTTTTAAAATGATTTCCTTTTTCTCTGTAGTAATAAAACAGTAGCTTGTACTTGATCCCAACTAAGATACAATTAATCCTTATTGGAAGCAAAACCAGTTTGTTTAATGCTTAAATTATATTCTAGTAGACTTAAGGTGTGAAGATCCAAATTACAGAAAGATGTGTTATCCGGCAAACCCCAGGTCCCAAGCGTTCTGGATAATAGGTTCCATACCTGTACTATGAAATGACCCTATGTTGGCAAGGAAGGCCATGGAAAGTGATGTCAGGCATTTTGACACCATGTTTATAGCCAGTTTGAAAAAGCATTAAACCTGAAATTGTGATACGTGTCCTTGTCTTATGCATGAAAATAGAAAAAGGCACAGGCAGATAACAGACAAGTAAATAGAATCCCATTGTATTCTACATAACTTCTCTGTTATCTACTGGGTATCCTTTGCTTGAATGACTGCCCCCATGGCTACACAGCAGCTTGTTTATATAAACTATAGTAGTCTTGAGTAAACATACCTGTTTTACCAGTGCAGGGCAATAGTACATTATATTGTCACTTCTTTAAAACACTAATTTTTTTGGTGTTCTGATCCTTTAATAACTTTGAAATTAAACCAAAATGAAATTGCAAGAGAGATTTTTCAGATTTTTTTTTTTAAGGTTTGTATATAGTGAGTTTAATTATTTTTTTATAAATAGGGGCTCTACAGTATTATAATAGTTATTTTTAGAATTTGTTAAAAATACATCAACTATTCTTCTTATTTTGAGTAGAATTTCTTTGCACAGAAAAGTAGCAGGATACAAATTGTACACCGAGTCTATCAAAACTAACTGCCCCCTTTTTCTTTGTGACCGCTAGCAGCTTTTGGAATTTTAGAGAACACCCATTAATTATCGGGATGACTAAAAATACACAAATGTTATGTGTTTTACACTTGTACAAGTCCCGAATAGCAGAAGCACATGTTCGTATTCCAATATCCCTACAATTTACACCAATGTACACCATTTCAAATGAAAAGGCATTCTCAACTATTGCTACTTTTAGATCAAATCCTGCTACATCAAGAACCAATTTTGTGATTAGGTTGTGTAGTATAGTGCTAGTTACTGAGAGTTATATAGACACGACCAAATGCACAATGACATCAGTTAAACAATTTCTATTTTTTGTATATATTTTTAAACTTCATTGGTTTGTCTTCCGGGGCTACCCACTCACAGCAAGCATTTATTAATTTATTATCTTTTGTATTAGTCAATATACCTGGTGTCTCTTGACTAGAGCCTCGTTCTTTTTGCGTAAAGCTTCAATCTTTCGGTCCAACTCTGCATCTTTTTCCTCCTTTGATTTTAAATCTACCACAGATGCCTACAAAAAAGAAAAACAACACTTCAACACTAGAATGTGGTGGGTGTTACACATTACTGTTGTTAGAACTATTTGAATATAGCTAAGAGGGACCATACATATTTCCCTATACACACAATTGTTACAAAATACACACAATTGTTACAACTAAAAATGTTAGTATCATTTAGAAAAAATGTCTCAAAAACACGTCACTGCACTCTAAAGCATTGGAGTCCAGCATTGGTCCTTTATTGGAACAATTTTGGCTCAAGCTAACCAGAAGCAAGGGGTGGCAGCAATTGTGCCTATATCCAATCAAATGGCCTGAAAGTAACAGTCCAACTTGTGCGACTTTATGATCTACACATTACCATACAGATGGGAGCTGGCACAACTTCAAAGCAAAGCAATACAATAAATTTAACATAGGCCCAATAACAGTTGGGGAAAAAACTCTACCTTATTTAGCCTGGGAGGTAAACTAAGCAGATAAGAGAGGCTGGAGAAATGTAGTATACACTTTACCATATTTCCTGCAAACTACTTCACCCCAACACACAGGGCACTTTCTTTTCCTTTCTGCAATACAAAAAAAAAAA
>CM044445.1:59442529-59461238 GCA_024363595.1 Xenopus borealis
GAAAAAGGCGGAATCCCGAACCTTATCCTGGATTTGGTGCATCCCTACTACAGATACAGTATCCAATTGCTCCCATAGTGTAAAATATAAGGTTCAATCTTCTCTGGTATTATAGGGCAGAACATGGTATACAGCAATAGAAGCAGGGTCATGATCAGAAATCTCAGGTCTGTCTACAGT
Organism: Xenopus borealis; assembly: GCA_024363595.1. Classification (NCBI taxonomy): domain Eukaryota; kingdom Metazoa; phylum Chordata; class Amphibia; order Anura; family Pipidae; genus Xenopus; species Xenopus borealis. The sequence goes on from CM044445.1 coordinate 59,442,710, forward strand.
AGTGATGTGTGGGTCAACAAAAAGTCAACCTGCACCCAACTAGGGTTGTCACCTGTTTTTCTGGAGAAACCGGACAGGGGGTGGACAGGTGACATCAGGGGCAGGACTGATGATGTGGTGATCAGCGATTGACTTCAATGTCCTGTCCGGATTTCCTAATCTGAAAATCCGGACAGGAACTTTTCACCCGGGCAGCCCTTCCAAAAACTGAGCTGTCCAAGTGAAATCCTGACAGGTGGCAAACCTACACTCAACATTAACCTTCCCCTGCAGCTTCCACACCCAACCCTAACCCGGTGCGCATCCCTTTTTATTGACCTGTGCCGCCGAGCCGCACTCTGACGTCATGGAAGGACAGTATCGGACTGGGCCGGTGGGACACCGGGAAGAAAACAGGTGGGCCCCTGCCAGCCCAGACCTGCTCCCCTGGCTACCCTATAAAGAAATAAGCCTGTGCACCGTACCCATGTATAAACCTGCTCCAGGCCAGGGAATCCAGAGGGGCCCCGGAGACTGCCAGGAAGGCACTTCCTTTGCAGTCCCAGTGGGCCCCCAAGGCTCCATTTTGACCCTGTGGAAGGGGCAGGTCACATAGGCATAAGTTTATAAAAAAAACACTCATGGAGGCAGAAGAAGGGCACTATAAGGTCACAGGTGGGGCCTATTGCTATTTTTTAGTAAAGGTGTATGACGTATTCTGCCGCAGATACATATTGATTTGTTTATAATACCATTCAGCGGTGTTCTACAATTTAGTGTATAATCCCTTGATAAAGTTATACATATTGTTTTTTTACTCTCTTCATTGTCAGGATAATGGATCCTGTCATGGGAAAAAATGTTTTTTTTCAAAATGCATCAGTTAATAGTGCCAGAAGAATTCTGCACTGAAATCCATTTCTCAAAATAGCAAACAGATTTTTTTATATTTCATTTTGAAATCTGACATGGGGTTAGACATTTTGTCAATTTCCCAGCTGCCCCAAGTCATGTAACTTTCAGGTAAAATTTCAGTAGCTATCTAGTTGCTTGAGTGCATTTTATTCTAGCAACCAGGTAGTAGTGTGAACAACAGACTGAGCGATGAGTAGGAGAGGGTCTGAATAAAAAGATGATTAAATAAAATAATAAATTACCAACCTCAAATAAATAATTTCAAAACTGTAACAAATAAAATAACAAAGACAAACAGAAAAGTTGTATAGATTAGGTCTTTTTATAACATACTGAAAGTTAATTAACAGCAAACAACCCCTTTAAGAAGCAAGTTTACACTTGCAGAAAATAAAAAAAAAGGCAGCAATCAAAAAATCCTGAAGCTCCATATAGCTAAATAATCAGGGTACCCCCACCACCCATCATGAACAGCACAGGTATGTAGATTTAGGTTACATATATTGAGTACTGCATGAGAGTTGTTCTAGTGATGTAACTGAAAACATTTCCATGACTTGGTGCCATTGAGGTGACCCCTGTACAATAACAATCATATATGAAGGCTGTTGTGTTTTGGTAGCCAAGGATGAGCAGAGTATAACAGTGCTTTATTAGCAGGTTCATGCAGCCATTACACACCAACAGTAACTCTATCACTCTCAAGCTGTACAGAAAGTACTGTGTATATGCATAATACAAAGTTATGTGCACAGTGACACCCGCAGGCCACTTGTATAAACACCATATCCCCCCTATAGTAGGAAAGCATTTGGGCAAATATAATAAACAGCAACAATTAACCAGTACGTATCATAAAGCAATAATATACATTATTCACATCACATAGTCCTTGGTCCATGCAGGTAGTTTCTCAGTACGCCTTATAGGTTCACTTTATTCAGGCCTATTGGCATCAGGAGTTGGAAAATGTCATTCATATCTAACAGGAGCAAGATGACTTGCATTCCATATGCGTCCAACCGCTGGCGTCCTTGTTTCAGTATCCTGGTTTCTAAATTCTGACTAAAGATCCAGGCTGGACGTACACTGTTGTCTGGCATTAACAGAGTGCCTGCAGTCTCCAGATTTTTTTTATGAGGCCTATTCCTATAACCCCCACTCATTCATCTAATGAGTGGCAAATAAAAACAGGACAAATGTGTACAGGTTTGATTCCACTGGGAAAATCTTTCTGAACCCAGTTTTAAGATTTATATCATGGAATCATTGTTTCAATACAATAATTTAGAAAGCAATACACAGCAACTAACAAGACATTGCTTCAAAACAGGTAACCAGTAAGTGCCTACTACTGATTATTTGATTGGTTTTCTACACCAGGTGCAGACTTGGCAACTTATTACATTACCATGAGCTCTTTTATTCTAGATTGGGCTGAAGGAATAAGGTTGGCTTGAACAGTAAAAGTGACTGTTACATGTATATGGTTGATATGCGAAACAAAATAATGTGAATTAGATGCAGAGTAGTAAGCGTCAAGCACAGAACCATAACCTGGTGATGAGCAGCTATGTAAACGAGACTCTAAATCTATGATTAAATAGGTAATATTATACTGGAGAGAGACACTAAAGTTGGGCACGCACAGATAGTCATTGGGTACAACATTTTATATGATTTTTGAGTTTTTGTTTATCAAAGGAATGACTGAAACAGACGTTGTTGTTGACATTGGTTGTTTTCTTGGTGGGTGAGTTTGAACATTTTGGTCTATTAAGATTAAGCAAACAATAATATCTGTATCTGTATATAATGGCAAAGAATAGTATTCCTGTCTGTTTCCCACTGGGCATCTTTACATGCATGGCAAGGCTGCTGACTGATGTTACAAACAATAACTTTTCCAAGATAACTGTCTTTGTGTTAAAGATTCATTCTGTCATTAAACCTGATCCACAATAAGGGAACTTCCTTGCCTTCTGAGAACAAAATAATGTGTCACTGGCAGCAAAAAAAAGCAATATAACTTTTTTGAATTGGTGCCGCGTATATGAAACACCACTACTTCAAAAAAAGACTTAACCCCTGGATAGCTGTTAGTTTGTAATACATGCAATAAAGATCCCAATTTTGCCAACATCAATAAAAGTCTAACCCATAAAACAAAGGCAGTGCTTTTGACATCCAAATCCTCATCTATTAAGGATGAGGCCAAAAATCTGTCATTTAATGCATCATGCTTTTTGCTGTATGCATATCTAACTTTGCAATTCAGGGTCAGACTGGTGGGTGCAGGGGCCCCGCCTCACCCCCCACACCCCTACAGGGGCCACCCAGCGGCATGGGTGAGAGCCTACCAATTTTTTCCAGGTGTCCAGCTGGCCCAGTCCAACCCAGCTGCAATTTATTAATTCAAATTGCCCTTGTTTTATAATTTACCTTTTATTGTATATGTATTTTAATAACAAAAGGTAAACCATTGTCTTGTTTCATATTCACCTTTTTTCTTGTTCTGCCCTCTTCTTTTCCTTCTCCTTCCTTCCACCCTTCCTTTGCTTGCCACTCACTTTCCCAGTTATTCTGTCTCCAGTTCTGTAAGCTACATACTTGTCTTTTCTACTTTCAAGTTCCCATGTCCTACTGTTTTTCCACTCAGCTACCCATCTCTTAGGTCCCATTTACAGTTCTCACCTTTCTTCCCTTCTTATCTTTTTCTTTCTTTCCCTTTTTATGGTTCTCTCATCCCTCCCCGCTCACTACTAAATGTTTCTCCTGCAGCTTATCGCATGGGTTGGCCTCCTGCCCTGCCTGTACAGTTGCACACTCCTCTTGCCTCAGGAGCACTGTGCTGTGTGATGGTCCATGAAGGGGAAATGTTCCGCTGTAAAACTTCTGCTTTGTTTGGTGTCAAAAGAACATACACATTATCTTTATGTTAAGCGAAAAAGACTGCAGTGCAATATGTGTAGACAAAAGCATCATGGACAGCAAAACTCACTAGGAGTAAATCAGCCGTATGAGCTTCTGGAAGATGACTTGAATTATTGAGAAAGTCACTAAGAGGATACTAAATGTTCCTAAATGTTCACGCATGCTACTGTCCTTAAACTTTTATTCACTGTTGTGTTATACTGCATTATTTTCTATCAGGTAATTAAAAACTAATTATTATTGCAGATGGAAGTATAATAAACCCAGACAATTTACAGTGGTTAGCATTTCTGCTTTGGAGCACAGGGGTTACTCTACCAGTGATATTTCTGTATCTATGTGGGTTCTCCAGTTTCCTCCCACACTCCAAAAACATACAGGAGGTATATATCTGCATGTTTGTATGAATGTGATAAGAATCCAAGACTGTTAGATCCTTTAAGGTAAGGAATGATGTGAATTATGTATAATTTTTGTAAAGCAGTGCATAATATAATGTAATATAATATAAAGTATAATGATATATACTAAGTATATATAAGTATATACTTTATTAAAATGCAACATGGCCAAATGCCCATAATATGTTTACAAAGGTGAGACCCATGTAGGAGATATATGTTCAGATGACATGTTTAACAGGTTAAAAGGTCAGTCCCGTGAAGGGCCAGAGTGATCTAATGACACTAGTACTGTATGTTCCTTGATTTAAAGGGTAACTTCTGTGACCTATTGACAGCAACATATTTTATGGGCTAAATAAACTATGCAGACAGAGTAAATGCTTGACCAGAGACCAGCAGTCACACTGATAATTTTTTTTCACACTGAGAATTAATACAGAATGTATTCCATGTACTGAGAAATTGACTTACAATACTTAAAGAATAGTAACATGTTACACGGGCGTAAAGGAACAAAGTACCATGATGAGAGCGATAGGTTTAATTGGTCAAAAGGTCAGTTTCACAGAGGATCAACATGGGCATAAACCAGTTGTGTGTTAAATTAGTGTAAGAAATAATCATGTTTACATGAAATGCGACCTTATTACCAAGTTGATTAATGTGTATCTTTTTTCGATAGCAAGAAGTACTGCACCTAAGGGAACCTCCCAGCTATCTGAGATCATGATTACAAATATAGTCTCATGAAGAAACAGCTGGGAGTACTATGACCCAATGACAGTAACATAGGTTAAAGAAACATCCCCAACAAAGTACGTTAATGGCAGTCACATGTTTAATGGTTTAAATGTTCAGTCCCAAATAGAAAGTTAATGTAAGGAAAATGTTAAATTTCATGGGTTAAAGCATTAATCCCATGTAGGCAAAAAGTTGTCTAAAAACAGTGTAAAATGGGTTAAATATTCCATGCCAGAGTGATATTTACACATTCTACTGTGCCACTCTCCCTTTAAAAATCTTTATGACATTAATTTAACATTAACTAACCACTGCCTCTCTCTAGTCTCTCAGTTACTTACCAGTTTTAGACTCTACAGCTATGACTGCAGAGCTAGAAACATTATGCTTGGGGACAGTGCAAAGACCTGATAGGCTGGAGACACTTCCTACATCAGTGCTCCAGCCTATTGCTTCTTTTATTAACCCCCCTCCCCTCCAGCCCATGTCTGAAGAGTTGTTGAATAGTTTTAGTTTTTAATGTTAGATTACTGCCAGGAAGCTTTTTAAAGTGATAAGAGACACTATCCTGTAAAAATCTGGATTAGTTTAATGCTGGTCATGTTAATCAGTCCCAGGGTCTAACTGCTGGGACATGTTCCGTGGGTTTAATTGTCAGTATTGTAAGATAAAACGTGATATTTTTTTTGCTGAATATTTAAAAGGCCTTTATCATAGAGGAACAACATTGGGTCTGATGGATTAAATAGACAAATCAGTGTACATTAAATATGTATGTATAATTTTATTTATTAAGAGCTACTTGTGTGTGCAGTTCTGTACAGTATAACAATACATTAATAAATCATACAGGACAGCAAGATAATAAAAGATAAAGAAAAAATATAAATACTGTACATTTAAACATCATTTGTAATCACAATGATGAATATGTATTGTTTCTGATGTAATGGTAAAGCAGAGAATATATATATATATATGCATCATGCCTATGGGAACCAAACATCACAAAACAACCCATGGCACTCAGTTACTGAGTAAAGAAACAGCATGAAATGACTGAGCATTTGGGAATGTTTGACAAATGCACAAAAACTTAAATTATTAGACGGACAAACCAAGACTTGCAGCATTATTATTTGATGTGTCTGTTCCAGTTTGTTACATTTCTAGAAATGCAGAGGGACATATAAAGATACATTATATAAATAAATATCAATAGTGAGAGACCCAGACTGTAACACATGCATACACTCTGCGCAGCAGCCCTAATACCTAACTGCAGGCAGGGCTAGGCATTTTGAAGAATTGTCTAGGAAGGTGAATGGATGTTGTGGTCTGTGGCAATGCTGAGTCGCAATAATGGGATTATCCTAATTAGCTCTGATTCCTGAGCAGGCTAATCTGCTGTGGTGACACAGACTCTGGTTGCGAGGCAGGGAGAGGAGATGATTGGCTAGTGGGTTGAGAACCCAAGCAAATCAGCGATAGGTTAGCATTTGCACGTACACCTGGAGGGCTGTTCGCAGGCCAATTACAATAGGTCTACAGAGAAAGAGGAGATTTGATTGGATGCAGAATTCTTGTAGTGATAGAGATAACTCTTCAGTGGGAGAAATGGCAACAAACACACATGCAGCTCTCTCTCTCTCTCTCTCTCTCTCTCTGTGTGTGTGAGGGCATAGACAACAAACTCAAATGCAATGAATTATTATTAACAAATAGCTAATATTTGTCCATATGATCGTTAAAAACTTCAACTATTCTTTTTCTTACACTACATTAACCCATTTAATGTGCCACAATCTCAGCTGCATTTCTCCTGCATGGAACTGAAATGTAACCCACTAAATACTTCAATGTTATACATTAACTCACTTTGCTTCTCTATATTACTGATCTTTTAACCCTTTCAGCAAATCACTGTCATAAGATCATGTGCTCCTGCAGTACTTGTGATTCATTAACCCATTCATCATGTCACTTTCCTCTAGTAAGTTTATTGGAATCAAATATAAAACCCATTTAAGATGTTACAAAAGTTGCTTTGTCCCAACACCTTACTCAACATTTAACCCACTATAAATGCTGCATGGAAACGCACACTTAGCACATTAAACATGTCACTGTCATGAGGTCACCTTTCTTCTTTGTGGCACAGATCCTTTAATCTTTTAAACATGTCTGCTATTAAGTTATTTGCTCCTACATGAGATAGAAAATTTAATGCTTTATATCTGTCATTAATAAAAAAAAAAAAAGTTTGAACTTGATGGACGCGAGTCTTTTTTCAGCCTAACTTACTATGTCACATTCTTAAGGTCAAATTTTTCCTACCCAGGACAGCCCCATTAACCTTTAACATATTTTGTTATAAAGGACAGGCCATTGAACCAAGGGCATAATTACAGAGGAAGCAGACCCTGTGGCTGCAGGGGGCCCAGGAGGAACAGGGCCCCATGAGGCTGTAATTAATGATCAGTTGCAACATATATTGGTAAAATAGGTCAACCTTTGGAGGTTGGGGGCTATAACCCAAAATCTGCTGAGGAACCCAGTACCATCTAGTTATGCCACTGCATGGAACCCATTAAGCATGTCAGTGTGTTGAGTTCACTCATATCCACATGAGCCTGTTCCTACAGGTGGTGCATCTTAGCTCATAGCAGGAATTCTGCTTTATGCCCCTAAATAAAGTTCTGCCTGCCAGCGGCAGGGCTCCTACTTACCTGCAGTCAGATCATGAGCCTGATCTATGCAATAACCTACACAGGCCAGGCATATTTTGCTGAATCAGTTCACATGCGCCCTCCTGTCCTTAGGGATGTAGGTTGTTTTATATACCAGGACAAGAAAAGAATAAACCAAGTATATCAACCAAAATATATTTGAGTCCATATGGCAATGGGATGAGGGTGGTGTGCATTAAAATTCAAGCACAAAATCCATGACAGGGATGAGGGGAGGGAACATTAAATATTTCCCATCAATGGTCTCATTAGCCACTTCAGTGGAGCACAAGAGTACTAACCTACATATGTAATGAACAGGTGACTGGTAAATGTTATCTGCTGAATGGTTGCTATAGGTTACTGCACCTAGGCAAACTTAATGTCTTTTGTTACATTACCCTAAGACGGACAATATTATATCCATTAGGGTCCATGCACAGAGCAATTGAACATAGGGCAATGAATTGTGCAGGCAGTGATCTGTACCTTGGGTAGATGAGATCTCAATACTGATCTCAGTGACTCCAGAATTTATTACAGTCAGGCAGTAAGTTAACTACAGGGATTCCCAACATCTTGCACACCCTGGCTTACCATAGCTTTTGGGTCTAGCACTGTTTTGTGAGAGCAAAGAGTTGCATATATAAGCACAAGCTGAGATCATAGTGTCAAAGTGCAAAAATGCATCAATTTTTTGTGATTATTTTGTTCATTGTTCTTCCACAAGTAGTCAAGCCAATTGGTGCAGGAACTGGGAGTGGCTTCAATGCTGTATCTGGAACTTCTGCAAAAATATTTTACCCCGATCTGAGAAGTGCCACACACAGTTAAACTTATAGCAAACATGCTATAATTTCACTTAATTTTCTTAGCTAAGCTTGGTTTAAACTATGTCCTGTTCCCTAATTATCCCCTATGCTGCAGTAATAAGCAATGCTAGCTGCACAGTCTGCCTGTCACACAATGCCAACTAGACCCTGCAGCAAAATCATTTTCACCCTACACCCTAGCATCAAATTCATCATGAGCTGCCTCATTATCAGATACTTTAGACTCCTGGGTCAGTTGACAGCTGCCTGGTCATTTGTGCTCCAGATGTTGTTCTTGCACTTGTTCTTTAGAGGATATCAGTAGTCATAGTCCAACACCTAGAAGGCTGACAATTGTCCAACATCATTGTATATCCTCTCTTTGTTTTTTCACATTTCTGTAACATAAATCAGCAGACTTGTTTTTATGGACGTTGGTCTTGTTTTATAAAAGAGGTTTTACTATTGATCTCCAGAAACACTCCCAATTAATCTGTATGGGGAAGAAGCAAAGTGTTACAGTGCAGAAAAATAGCTTTCGATATTTATGAGTTTCATTTAGCAAAAAAGGCGGTTTAAGGATCTAATCAACATTAAAGCAATCATATACTACAGAAAGAAGCTGAACACACACAGATTTAGGGAAATCCAGCTGCAATGCAATGCTAGAAAAAATTACAAAGCATTGCATAAACAAGGCTTTGTAATTATGGAGCACAACTCAGACAATGAAACAGTAGCATTCAGTTTTAAATCATTAACTGCAAGCTCTATATATCTCTATATGCCCTAGCAAATAATTAACCTTAGTGTTTTAGCCGGAACAGACTTTATTTGGAGCTTACTCCACTGCCCCTTCAGTGAAGAATTCAGAGCATGAGGCATGGACAAGCAATCTCAGTGGCTGCGTGCAGCTGAGTGACAGACACTAAAACAAGTGTTATGGAATGAGAGAGGGAAGCGTAGGGACTGCTCGCATTCACTTTGAGGGATGTGTGAGGATATGGGCAGGAGGGGGCAGAGCAGCTGCGCGCTCCAAACATACCACCAATCCATACTAAAGGAGTGGCTGCATGGACCTCTGGGTCAGGAATACAGCAGATAAACTAATGTGTGGGCAGGGGATGAGTTACTGGCATGTTCAGGGGTGGGTATTTGCTTTACACCAAGAATGTATTCACAATACCTATACCATCTGTATTTTCTTCAGGTGAAGTCAGTAACTGGGTGTTTGTATAAAATTGGGGGAGTACCAAAGTATATCTGTATTAAGTGTATTTCTGCTAAAGTCTCCATCACTTATGTACTGCCTATTAGGATCGCTATTTACACTGACATATTTGGTATTGCCAGTTCTAGGAGCAAAGTTCTGTTCCAGTGTGAGATCTGACCAATCATCCTTATCAATCATCTGGCCCAGAGTTTTAGAGAAGCCGGTCTAACAAACTGGCTGAAAATGGCTCAAAATGCTCCAAACATAATCTGTAGACAGTGAAACTCCCTGTAAACCAGGAGAGGTGGGGGCACTGCTGTTGAGACAGGGCACAGAGCCAACACATCATCCAGCAAGTTCTCATCTTAGACCTGTGTCTAAAAAATATTAGCGAAACCATACTCTACTTCAGACATCTCTGTAGTGCTGTTTTGCCCTTGTATTTTGAATCTATTCCCTGCTACCCTTTTACTGCTTGTTTTCCTTATATAGGATTGGTTATATATAAATATAGTATTAATTATACAGTTAGTAACACTGTTTCCTTGTTTAGATCTGTCAGCACAGTACTGATAAAATCATTGCCTGTCTCTGTATTTCCAGAGTGCCAGCTCCTTCCTTCTTTCATACTAAGTCTTTTAAACCAAGTTGGCAGCTTAATTGGCAGTGTATGGAGCCCTCCAACCGGGCTTTCATGATCAATATCTGGCCAAAAATCATCAGAACACACCCTTACTACTCGCTGACTCTCATGATTGCTGCGATCTGGGACACGAGGGAATCAGTAAATAAGTCTAGTGGCAGACGACCAATCGCCTCTTCAGCCCGGCGACAATCTCCCCGTACTGCCTTCTTCCTGCTTTCTGTGTGCCTGTGAGGAATCGCCTGCGCTATTGCACTCGCATCGCTTCGATTTCCGAAGGTGCCCAAAGTTGCCCCACGAGGAAACTTCGGGCGACTTCGGAAATCGAAGTTCCGCAAGTGTATTTACGCAGGCAATTCCTCATTCAAGCACACGGAAGGCAGGAAGAAGGCAGTTCAGGCAGATTGTCACAGGGCTGAAGAGGCGATTAGTCGCCTGGCGACTTATTTTCCCCAAAACTGCTTGTCTGCCACTAGCCTAATACTTTACTTTTTCCTTTGCCTATTTGGCAGCAGGAATTATTGCATCCCTATTAAAGCTTATTAAGCATTGATTAGTCTTGGTATTTATTATACTAGCATTGGAGATAACTCCTACTTAGAAGCAGGATCTGTTGCAAGTTTTTTTCAACTCTTACTCTCTTGTCCTATCTATTACAATGTTATCATGGTTGCTGCTGAAATGACAAAGGTAAAAGTACATTTTGGTAAGTATTTACCATTTATTTATTTCTTCTTGATGCTTTGTAATGACCCTTAAGCTTCTCAACAGCTTCTCAACACAGAGCGTGTGCATGTCACTGACACTCCTAACAAAATCAAAGATAGTGACCCCCCTGGGACAACATTAAAAGCCTGAATTATTACTGTTATAGAGATGCTAATCCTTTAGGCTGGTGCAGTTGGCTCAGTATATAATACATGACATTTTTAGCAATATTCATATTTAGGGTTTAGTCCTCCTTTAATGTATATATGTGATACCTTGTTATGTGTTAGGGCTAGGCCAGACGGGGAGATTCGGGGGCATTTTGTCGCCCAGGCAATTTGGAGCAATTTCAAAAAGCGCGCCGCTCCGTGTGGATACGCGCCGGCGTTTTCAAGCAACGTCGGTGCGCTTAGGTAAGTGGCTATTCGGGGAGGTTCGGGGGCTACAAGTCGCGGCGAGAAGTCGCGGCGAGAAGTCGCCAGGCGACAAAATGCCCCCGAATCTCCCCGTCTGGCCTTAGCCTTAAGAGTCATGAGAAAATGTCAAACTTCAAGGGGGTAGTCTATCTCTAAACCTTTATACTAAAATAAAGGATGATTTTTTTATCTCAAGATAAAAGTCCCTTGCGTGCAACAGCTCTCTTTTTTCTATATATACATATATATATATATATATGTGTGTTAATAACAGAATACCAAGACAGCAGAAATTAGTCACAAAGTTAAGGTGTACATTGAAGAGGGAGGTATAAAGCTGGATGATAATACTGAAATCAAAAACTGTTGATTCAGTTGTCAAAGTGAGGTATGTAAACAGAGAAACTCATTGAGCCAGCACAAACCCTTGGGTTACAACAACTGATGTAATTTGCAAGATGGGACACTAAAGAGACACAAATATACAAAAATTTTGATAAATCTGCCCCATTTTCTTCCCCAAGGTCTGCGACTTCCAAACACCTTACAAAAAAGTTTTTGTACCTTCTTTTATGTCACTGGGTACCTTAAACCAAACACACCTCAAGGTTAGCATGAGAATATGGTGATCAACTGTCCTAAGAGAAGTAGAAAAATAATTTAGTAAAATGTAATAATCTTTGGATTGTTCAACTAGAAAATAAATACAAGCTTTTATCAGAGTAGCTTCTCTCCAGTGTGGCCAGTGAAATCCAGCAAAAGTGCCTGTGGTGGAAGGGTTAGGTTGGTGTGGATAAACTTTTTATTTATTTAATATTACATTTATTCACATTGCAGATAAGCCAGGATCTACCTAACAGCCTTTCTACCACTGTCTCAGCAGCAGTGCCTTGTATTTTTACATTGGCTAACATTTTGCCATATCTCATAAAGCCTTGTTTATAATACTCTGATTATATTAATAGGGACCTTCTCACAGTTTTAGCTACATGTGTTTAAGGGATATAGGTGTTTTAACCAATTTATGGTTTAAGAAATTATATTAGTTGTAATATATAGTTTATTGTGTGCTTCATTCATATATTGATCTAAGCAGGTTTTAACGTCCTGGATAGCAGTCGTTAATAGGATTGGAATATCATACCCAAACAGTTCTAGTTAATCAGCCCACCACAGTTTAATCCCCATGTTACATGAGTTATCTCATTATTCTTCTCAGACCCAGCACTGTCTTTGTTTACCTGTCAGATTCCATATAGTCCTGTAGCTTGCCTATCTTCAAGAGTTGTCTCTAACCATCCATTCATGATGGTCAGACCTTCTTGAACCCACCATTTCAGTTATACTTCTGTGGAACAGTCTGTAGATAATGGTAGCTATTTCTGTAGTCCAGGAGGAAAACAGGGGGGTTGTTGGACAAATATCCAGTTTCTTAGGTTGCTACAAGAGTTCACTCAGCTTCACTGAGCTTTCACCCCAACATGTTAATCAGATCTAATATCATTGTTATGGTTTCTTCTGCCCTGTCATTCCTTTTTTACTTTTCTGGCCTACTATGCTGTCCTGTTGTCCCCATTTTCGTTTTATTATCTGACTGCGAAACCCCCTTTTCTCCTTCTGCAGTTCTCCTTCAACAGTATTATGCAGACCATGCCCCGCCAAGAGCCATTTTTTTGCATATGGATAATTTCTTTTATTCTTATAAGCAGTTGCAAAAATGCTAAAAAGCTGGGGAGATAAACTACACCAACACGTGTAACATTAAAACCCGAGAAAAGATTTTCTCTGGTCAGATTTTACTAATTATCCTATGGATCCCTTAGGTACTGCTCATTATACAGAAGCTGTTCATTATCCAACCATTATATTATCTGTCACACATTATAAAATGTGGTTTGTGAATCTGACATTACAGCCTCTCAAGTGCAGCTAATAGTTCTCTCTTTCTGCAGTGCTTCGACAAATTAATTTGTGCCTACCTTGTAAGTGCATTGTTCAAATAACTTGTCTATATATCAGCCACAGGGGAGGTGTGTGAACTCTTATTAGTAGACTAAAAAGCTGTTTTACAACACTTAAACTTCATGCACTGTAGAAAAGCAATTAAACCCATTATTAGCACTAGGACAACTTATTTGCTGCTTAGAGCCAACCCTTTAACTTATTAGGCATGCAACTACAATTAAAGCAATTAGTTACTTGTTTACTCTATATATCTCTATAACTCTTCCCATAAAACACCTTTTTGCCATATGTAACTAACCCCTTCCTTGTATATATAATGACCAGTATAACTCCTATTTCTCCACAAACATACCCCTACATAATGTTTTCTTACAATGCTTCCTTTTGCTTGTTAACGCCTTCTCTATAATTGCTGATAATGATATTGTGTCATATATCTCTCACTATATACCTACTTATTTATTTTTATAACATCTGCTTTTATTTAAATAAAATTCAAATATTTCAGAATATTTTTTCAATATGCAAGGATCAGATTTGGTTTTGGTGCTGAGAAAACTTTTCTGGAGGATGAAATATTTGGATAAATCAATAGATTATAGATTCAGTACATACTACATATATTGGCAGAATGCTGCACAATGATAATTGCAGGTCTTATCCAGGGAAATGTATGTCTCATCCACCACAGCCAAAAATCAATATTACTGACTGTATAATAATATGGCAACAGTGTAAATAAAACTTTGGCAAAGCCCTTAGCAGGTAACTGTGTTTTATTGATTAGGATATTACTGGCTAGGGTTATTCTGTTCTAGGGAATGATTAATAGAAATGAAGTAAGAAAAATCATAATTAACTACACTATGATGAAGCAATAGTCTAAACTGTCTTTTATTGTATTTGAATAGTCACCAGTTAAGTGAACTTTATTGTAAAAAAATATTTTAATTGGTAAGACATAGTGGTGAGTTGTAACCGTACTCTCTCTAATGTGGCAGATGCTGCAATGTTTCATAACTCAACGTTGACTACTTGAAGTTCTTTAAAACTGTAACAGGACCTGACAAGTCAGTGGTCCTTTAAAGGAGGAAAACATAAAGTTGGACTTGGTTTGCATGTCACAATGAAACATAAAGCCTTCTTCTACATCAGTGGCAGGTGCAATTGGCCCAGGTCCCTCAAGGCCCCTGGTAGCTTGCACACTGCCGATTTCCAGCCGCAGCAGCCGATTTCAGGGTGGATAATCTGGTACAGAGGGGGGCTACACGTCCCACACAAGGGCCCGTTCCCTCCAGTTACGTTACTGTTCTACATGATACATTAAGATTAGGGATGTACTGAATCCACTATTTTGGATTCGGTCTGTACCCCCGAATCCATTGTGAAAAATTCGGCCAATACCAAACCAACCCCTAATTTGCATTTGCAAATAAGTGAGAGGAAGGGCAAAAGCCGAAGTGCGCAGCTAAAAAAAATTTTTACTTCCTTGTTTTGTGACGAAAAGTCACACGATTTTAAGTATTCGGATTCAGTTCGGCCAGGCACAAGAATTCGCCCGAATCCTGCTGAAAATGGCAGAATCTTTGCCGAATACCGAACCGAATCCTGGATTCGGTGCATCCCTAATTAAGATCCAAGTGATAATTTGAGAAAACATTAACACTGAACTTGTTGGTTTCCCCCAAATTTATGATACCACACTGGTAGCAGAAACAAACACCACCAAAAATAAGAGATTTGCTTAAAAATGTGTCGGAAATTGAACATTTTGAATGCTTCAAATCAGCATAAGAGACCCGACAATTTATTCAGAAAAGGTTCTACTGAGTAGGCTTGAAATGGTTCGTTACAGTAATTCCTGTTAAACCTACAAATGGGAAACACTTTAAATTTGTCACCCCCTGAAAACTCTTACGGGCGGCTCCTTTCTAGGGAATTCAGCTGGACCATGCTGGACAGTCCCCAACTGTCCCGTTTACCTTTTATTAGACTTACAGCAGGTATATATATATATATATATATATAGAGAGAGAGAAAGAGAGAGAGAGAGATATATAAAAGTCAAAGGCACTCTCAGGTCTTATGAAAAACAGAATTTTTTTTTAATCAAAGCAAAAAAGTGCTGACGTTTCGGCTATCTCACTAGCCTTTCTCAAAGGGAGGCTAGTGAGATAGCCGAGACGTCAGCACTTTTTTGCTTTAAATAAATTTATATTCTGTTTTTCATAAGACCTGAGAGTGCTAGCCTTTGACTTTTGGATTTCTACTCTGTAAGCTGCACCCAGGCATCATGACTACACGAGGCATCAACGACTACACGAGGCAGTGCCGGCTCCTTACAATCCTATATATATAGATATATATACAATATACATAATATATATATATATATATATGGACTTTTTATAGGTTCTCATTAAGTTATTTTATAAAACGTTTTCCCTCTTTTTATAAACTTAATATTTATAGACAAGATAAACCCTGCTTTTGCATTATATTTCAACATCTTATATATGGTTGTGACATACATCTCATGTACGTGAAAAAAACAATAAAATGCTTATTTAATTAAAAAAGATATTGGAAGTCACAATCGAGTTTTTAGCTTTTTAATCCTTACCACTTTATCTTCTGATCTGTTCATTCCAGTAAAGCTGCATTTCTATATATCATACAGAAGGTAGAAAATCTTAGTTACAAGACAGTTGTAGTTCAATGAATTCTAGAAAGCCATAATGTTTTGCCACTGATACAAACAGTATGCATTTATATAACCTGCACATGACTGCCCAATCTGCTTCAAGAACACAAATACACCTCTGTCTTCTGATTGGCTATACAGTTCTCACACCACCCTAGCTGCAGATTAAAAAAGTGCAAAAACAACTGGTTCCTAGCTCATGCAGCAACAGAACTATAGCAGCTCAGTACTATATGCAAAATAACATAGCTGCACAAAATACCGGTATTTTTCATCTTCTTAAATTATATGCCATAGTACTGTACATAATATATTAAATTAAATACTATACACCCAAACATGAAATATTAGAATAACAGAAGATACCTCTGTAACCTGCATTAAACCCCTGGGCCAGCAATTTCATAGCTATATAGATGTGGTCACAGAACACCTCTGTGATTTCTAATATTCTTATAATACACAAATGCAATTCATATACATGTCCCATTAATGATTGTTATATTCATTCAGCATAACTATGTTTTTTTTACAAAGGTTGCCAGAAGGTGCTGCTGGGGGAAATCTAACAGCCAAAAAAAACTACAAACCATCAGTGAGGAGAGGAAGGCATTAATAGCAGTTACTGACTATTAATAGGTGTATACAGCAAGGTTTAAAAGTGCTTTGTAGGAACAGTAGGAGCATCATCCACAAGCAGGTTGTTAAATAGATAAATCAAATCAGAAGAAACAGCTGCAATTCAGTAACAGGAACAGGAAAGTAGAAGTTTGAAAGTGTAATTTCCCTTCTGTGCAAAGTTTAGGTTATGGAGCACAGGTTTTATTTCATGTCCCAGACCAAGTTGTAGAACCATCTCTGTGTCTGCTGATGTGCACAGTTGCTATATACTGTTGGGGTATATGTTTAGGAGGCTTATATTTGCATAAACGTAGACTGCAAGCTCTATGGGACAGGGACCTCCTTCCTACATGGCAGTTAAAGGAGGACTAAACCCTATAAAATTAACAGGGCTAAAAGTGCTATTTTTTATATACTGAACTTATTGCACCAGCCTAACGTTTCAGCTTGTCAATAGCTGCAATGATCCAGGACTTCAAACTTGTCACAGGGGGTCACCATCTTGGAAAGTGTCTGCGACACTCACATGCTTAGTGGGCTCTGAGCAGCTGTTGAAGCAGAAAATGAGGTTCGCCTGTCATATAAGCTGATGCTACAGGGCTGATTATGAAATTCTGATGCTAGTTGCACTGGTTTCTATGCTGCCATATAGTCATTAGCCATATTAATGACTAATCAGCCTTATACTGTGACAGTTATATTCCATGTTACATAGTTGCATAGTTAAATTGGGTTGAAAAAAGACGAAGTCCATCAAGTTCAACCCCTCCAAATTAAAACCCAGCACACACACGCCCCATCACTCTTTCACACAAACCATATATGCCCATAGCTATACTTAGGGGCAGATTTACTAAGGGGTAGAATTCAAGGGTAAAAGAACCCTAGAATTCGACAATCAAATTTTAAGGGAATTAAAATCCTTCGAATTCGATATTCGAATTCGAAGGATTTTAATTCCCTTAAAATTTGATTTTACTGCAATTCGATCGATCGAATGATCGAATAGTAAATATTCAATCGAACGATAACATTATTCGAATTGAACGATTCAAACGATTGTAACCATTCGATCGAATTTTTTTATTCGATCAAAAATAGTTAAAACCAAATCAGTAGGTTTAATCTGTCGATTAAAAAAGTAAAGGGCAAGTAATTCGACTGTCGAATATTCAAATAGATTTTTATTCGAATCATGGTCGAAGTGGCCTTCAAAAATCTTTTTGAAAATTCGATCAAATTTCGAATCATTCATGTGAATTTAGTAAATCTGCCCCTAACTGTAGAGTTTATTATCAAAACAGCCTTTGCTATTATGTCTGTCCAAAAAATCATCCAAGCCCCTTTTAAAAGCATCAACAGAATGAGCCATCACAACATCACCCGGCAGTGCATTCCACAACCTCACTGTGAAGAACCACCTACGCTTGCCCTTTAAATTTTAATTCGATACCTAGTTCGCCAGACCTACCGAATTGCTATTAAACCCTATGGGAAGCTCCAATAGGGTTTTTCTAAATTCGATTTAAATTTTTTTAATTTGATTGTTCCATCTATCGAATTGCGCTAAAACCCTTCATATTCAATATTCGAATTTCAAGGGTAAAAATTCGACCACAATTCGATTGGTCGACTTCGATGGTTAATTCACCCTCGTATCCGACAATAGTAAATCTGCCCCTACCTGTATTGTTTAGTATCAAAATAGCCTTTGATATTATGTCTGTCCAAAAAATCATCCAAAC
>CM044445.1:59463780-59489175 GCA_024363595.1 Xenopus borealis
GGGGAGCTACTGGGGCATATTTGGAGACACAGATCTTTAAAGGCTGTGGTTGCCTTGGGCTGGTACAGAAGCCCAAAACATAATGTACAACATGTCTAGTAGTAGTAACTTAAGTAGTAGTAGCAGTAGTAATTTTCCTGGTCATTTAAGCTCTCTCTCTTAGCACATGGCTCAAAAGCATGCGTTTGAGAAAGTGGCAGTATTTTAAGCAGTTGGTTCTATGATTTATGAGTGTTTTGTACTGCTTTTAAATGGAAGAATAAAAGGAAGAATTTACATTTTTTCAACTTTTTCTGAAAGCCTCTTTTCATGGTGCTCCATGATATATATTGACAGAATTTGGTTTGGATGCCACCCTGGGCAGCTTTTCACGTTTGGCACAAGAAGTTTGAGCATCCAGAGTGCTCTCATATATCTTTTTCCATTTTGTACCACCAACGATTGGATAAAGCCCTATATCACACACCTTGGGCAGAATTTATAGTGTGTGGCCAGATTAAATATTTAAATATATATATATATTTTTTTTTTTTTTTCTAGCCTTCTAAAACAAACCATTACGAATAATTTACAGAAAACATTGGTATTGCAGGAGCACCAAGTAATGCACTCTTCTAAATTTGGAAGTAATATTAAAGCTATAAGAAAGAATAAGTCATCTGGTAAAATTCAAAGCTGGAGCCACAGGGCAACTAGTGTTTCATCTTTGAAGCGCTGGGGACTTAACTTTCCCCAGTGCTTCTGTGTAGAGAGTACAGTGGCCGGCGCTAGGACGATGCGGTGCGACAAGAAGCAGCCGGTGAAGGGACCAATCGGCCTTGGGGCGCCGCTTAGTTAAATCCGGCCCTGCTCGTAATTGTGACACTGGATCATCTGGCTGAAGCATAGCCCAGGGCACGTTGTGGGGAAGTTTAAGAGACTTTAATGTGGTACTCAAGCACCACAAGCAAATATCTAATCTACCCCCAATCTCAGAGCCATGACAGGCATTGTGGTATGCAAAAGCCCTGTTCATTGGTGGACTGCAAAAAAATTTCTCACAGCAGACTGAAATAGTAACTAAATCAAACTAGATATTACTTGTAGGGGATTTCAGCTGCTTAGAAATAGATTGAAGTTGAGGTTGAAGGAATGCGGTAGGGTATGAAGTTTCAAGTCACTAGAAGTTCAAAACAGTTCAGAACAGATAGAAACACAGCTCTATTGGTCTTGCTATAGCATATTAAACCCTCTGCTGTCTTGAATATTCAGATGTGAAATAGTTATCCCAATATTGTATCTTTAAAATGTAACTTTATAAACTAAGACAAATACAAGAGGTCCTCTGTACTCAACCCATTATCAATATATTTAAGACATTGAGACATTCTGTGCATACAGCTACTAAAAAATGCCTTACCCTTTAAACAACAGGGATTGTTTGTACATATATTGCAATATATTTAAGCTGGGCAACTACGTCAAAGTCATCCCATATCTGGCCAGTCCTGCTCTCAAAATGCATCTGATTCATTAAGAATTCCACTGCTTTATAAACTAACTCACCTCATATAAATTACATTACCAGAAGGGAAATTCAGTCCACCGTTGGACATAATTTCTTTTATATGATGCTAGATAAACTTACAAAAGTGTATGTCCATAGAAGCAAAGAAATAAATCAAATCCAGTGTAGACTCACTTAGAATATTCAAATTAGAAGTGACAATGGTGCCATTTAACTACTTGAGAGAATGTAAAAAAAAATCCATATTACTTATCTTTAGTATACATAAACAAAGAACAACTGTCAGACAAAACTACAACTCTACTAACCTATAAGCGAAGATACATGTCATTCACAGTAAAACATGCTGACAGAAATAATACTTAATATTATCACAGTGTATAAGAAGAATACATTGCCAGAAATCCACAACCAATCGGGGAACTCAGTTGTGAGTTATATTAAGGCTAAATTACAGTATTAAAATGACAACGCCATTTTAAAAGCAGCCGCACACATCTATATGAGTGTTGTGTGCAGGCCCGCCATCAGGGGGGGACAAGCGTCCCTGGCCCGGGGCTGAAGGGGGGCCCGGCAGCGCTGCAATCTTCAAAGAGCCCCTCTTAAGAGCGCAGTAGCAAAGTAAAGTCCTGCGGCAGAATGCGGAAGTGCTGACCGTTCTGCGAAGTCCTGAAGAGGCGGAAAGAACCGAAGTCACGAAAGGAGCCGACACTGAAGTTCTGAAGCGGCGAAAATACCCGAAGTCACAAAAACAGCTATAATTGAAGTCCTTAAAGGGGTTGTTCACCTTTGAGATAACTTTTAGTATGATGTAGAGAGTGACATTATGAGACAATTTGCAATTTGTTTTCATTTTTTATTATTTCAGGCTTTTGAGTTATTTAGCTTTTTATTCAGCAGCTCTTCAATTTGCATTTCAAGCAGTCTTGTAACTAGGGCCCACATTACCCTAGCAACCATGCATTGATTTGAATAAGAGACTAGAATGTGAATAGGAGAGAGTCTGAAAAGAAGGATCAGCAATAAAAAGTAGCAATAACAATACATTTGTAGCCGTACAGAGCATTTGTTTTTTTTAGGAGGGGACGGCGACGCCCATTTGAAAGTTGCAAAGAATCAGAAGAAAAAACAAATAACTATAAAACTATAAAAAATAAATAATAAAAACCAATTGAAAAGTTGCTTAGAATTGGCCATTCTATAACATTATAAAAGTTACCATAAAGGTGAACCACCCCTTTAAGCCACGAGTTCAATTCTACTGACAGACACCAATGTGGGTTTTTTTGTTTTTTTTTTTTAAATCCTCTGGCCACCAATTTTTTATTTTAATACTCTATAGGCCCCTGCACCAATTTAAAAAATATATTTTTTTTTGGGGCCCCAATTTTTTTTAACTTGTATGAGGGGCCCTGACACCAACCAATGCTTTTTAATGGGGGGGGCCTGGCGGCAATTTTTGTTTTTAACTTATAAGGGAGCCTTGGGGGGGTTATGTTTTTAGCGCTGATGTCTTTTAACTGTGATGTGGAGTGGGTGGGGATTAGGGGAGGGGCTTGGGTGCTAGGGCGGGCGGGGCCCCGAAAATTTTGATGTGCTGGGCCCCATGATTTCTAATGGCGGCCCTGGTTGTGTGTCTATATTGTGACTACGCTGATGAATGCAGAGCTAGGCAAAGCATACGCTGACACAAAGAAGTCTTGCACCTAACAACTGACTTGATCAAGCAGTAAGTACAGTACAGGGCTCCTATATTTTTTTCACATGCTACCCCACATTTCAGGTCAACTAGTACAAATACTATGTATACAAACTCCAAGTTCTGGTGACTACTTAAATAGGTACTCTAAGCAGCAACTAAACAGGCAAAGGTGGGCCTCCACTGTAGGTCAGTGAAATAGAAATTAGTTTACAGACAGCTTTTTTAAAAGTTACATGCTGTCTATAGCAGACTTTTCTCCTGGCAAGCAGTAACAGTTTGGCAACCCTACCTGTGAATGAGAAACATTTATCAGTGTCCAAAAGACGTTTTGATACACTGTGTTGCACTGAACTGAAGAAGTTGAAAACAACCAGTTGATTTACCAGTACTAGATATTGCCCCTGACAAGTAAGCCAACTAGAAGAGACTTACTGTTGCGGTTATTAAAACATATTAATTCTAGAAATGGCTGGCAGCAGAGGTTGGCTGAAATACATCTGATATATTCCTGTCTTTAGCATTCTTAAACGGCTGCATTCAGTGGATCACATTGCTACTCACTGGGGGGCATCTATACATGGCTTATATCTTACTGTTACCAGGTGTTTGAAATGTGAACCACAATGAGGGGATTTTTGTTGTGGCAAAGTGTCACATGGAAAATAAAGAGTATGATGGCATCAGTTAAATTTCTCACTCAAAACCTCAGCAACGAGTCAGTTTCCTGCCAATTGCATGATGTAATGGTCTCTGGACTTGCTTCTTGCATTCAACTTGTAACAAGCGTGAAAAAAATGAAATCAAATCTGAGCAGGCCTGCTAGTAATGTAGCCCTACTCTACCCCGTGTTTTTCATGGGTATGACTGTGAACCGATTAAGATTTAGACCCTAGAACAGTGATCCCCAACCAGTAGCTTTTGAGCAACATGTTGCTCTCCAACCCCTTGGATGTTGCTCCCAGTAACCTCAAAGCAGGTGCTTATTTTTGAATTACTGGCTTAGAGGCAAGTTTTGGTTGCATAAAAAACAGATGTCCTGCCAAACATTCTCTCCTGTAGGCTGCCAGTCCATATAGGGGTTACCAAAAAGCCAATCAGAGCTCTTATTTGACATCCACATGGACTTTTTCATGCTTGTGTTGCTCTCCAACTCTTTTTTAAAATTTTTTTGCTCACAAGCAAAAAAGGTTGGGGACCCCTGCCCTAGAATATAGTTCCATAATATATTATTCAACCATTCACTGAAAAGCATGCATACATGAATATGACATCATACACATGGATATACAATGATTTAGCATACACTGATAGAAGGGCTAAACGGCACAGGTGATATTAGTACACTGAATCATAAACAATAGAGTATATAAAAATAGTATCATACTTCATTTGAAGATATTTTACTAATTTTGCCTAAAAGTAAGAAATTCAGAGATATGCAAAGTATAAATAATGGGTTTGATTGGCATGCTGAATAAGGCATTTCAGCCTTTAATTAATTTTGTCTTTAAATAGTTCCCCTTTAAAAGAAAGGACAGAAATGTAAGGTATGGATCTGGTTCAATGTGTGATATAGCTACAGTTCTCCCAGGCTTGGCTGAGCATGAGATTTACTAAATTCACATGAAGGATTAGAATATTTGATCAAATTTTCTAAAAGATTCAAATTCGAATATGCAAATTAGTCAAATTCGACCATCGAATATTCGAATTTAATTTTATTCGAATATTCGAAAATTCGATGGTCAAATACTTCCCCTTTAAATTTAAATTCGATCACCTACTTCGCCAGATTAAACCTACCGTAATGGGGATCATTCCCTAAGATCGAATTTGAAAAATTCGATCAATCGCTAAAAATCATTCGAATATTCGATCAATCGAATTTTCCCTATTCCCTATCGATCACTAAAAAAATTTGAATTCGAAATTCAAATTTTTTAAATTCCCCACTATTCTCCCACTATTCCCTGGTCGAATTTAAAAAAAAATTTGCATTCGAAATTTGAGCTTTAGTAAATCTGCCCCTTAGTCCCATGGGCTGATGAAATATTTTTGCACATCAGATAATAGGAAGACTAGTTATATACCCAACCATGAATGAAATCTACCCTTATGGGCTTTGTGCCTTGTGATTGTGTACAGACAAGTATCTTTGCCCTTATACTCTTCTACTCATGCATGGAAATGTGGCCTGGCAGATTTTGCATTTTCATTCATTTGCCAGCTATATGATATCATTACTGTGTATTGCCTTAATGATCTGAGGGATTGGTAGTAGTTGGTAGTAGTTGTTTCAGTGAAAAAAGTCTCATTCAAGAACAGTGCTGATGTACGAAACCACAATGATCATAGTTGTTACAGGCCACATAAATATATAACATAGCAGGTAGTAGGAAAAATAACCTGCTATGGATAACGCCAATGATACACACAGGAAGCAATGTAGGACTAAGATGCAGTAAGCAATAAGAGAAATGCATGATTATATAGATAATCCTATTGTCACTTGGGAGAAACTGTATGATGATGACTTGTATGGCAAATAATGTACATCCTATAGAAAGATTTAAAGATTATATTGCCATATAAATGTGCAATATAAAGGGCAGATTTATCAAGAGTGAAAATTCGAATTGAAAAAATTAGAATTTCGAGCTATTTATGTGTAATTCAAAATTTATCATGTACTGTCTTTTAACTAATTCGACTTCAACCATTCGCCATCTAAAACCTGCCCAATTGCTATTTTAGCCTATGGGGAACCTCCTAAACCCTATTTGGATTAAATTGGTGGACTTTGAACATTTTTTGTCCCAATATAGGATTATGATATCAAAAAGTAAATATGCACATACAAAAAGGTATACACAAGCAAAAGTCATACAGTGTACTCAAATATTGAGTACTATATCTTCCCCAAGGGAAATGCTGTACACTGCTAAATAGATTTGAAGAAACCCCTAAATAAACTCCTGAAGTAACCAAAACCTCTTACTATGTTGGGGTTCATAGCTGCTCATTTAACCCTGTCTTAGGATGCCTTTCATTCAGAGCCACCATAAGTAGTCATGGGGCCTTGTACTACCAAGTCAGGAGGGTCTTTCCCCAGTTATTAATCCAGTTTACTTGTACCTCCCTGGGTGGTGAGCCCTGCCAACCAGTTAAAAAAACAGCCCTCGTGCACAGAAACACCCCTGATACATCCAGCCACTGCCCAATTATGCCAAAAACGTCATTATTTCTTTCATTCACCATGGGGTCCTTCACTGCAGAAACCATGATAGAGGCCCTACATTTAATACTAACTGAAGCGACTTTTATCCAACAAAAGGTCTTCTGATGGATTGTGCATTTTGTCATGATTTTTTTAAACCTGCATGTCACCAGGCTTTAGGAGGTGAGAGGTGTTTTTTTTATCATTTTCTCTTGAGAAAATAAATTGATTGTGATTTTTCTGCCAAAATGTATGCACGTCCTACATTAACAAATCAGCTGCTTATATCAGGCCAATCGTCTCATGGGAAGATCAGTTGTTGGTTAACCTTATATGTATCCTTGCTTAGCCTTATCTGCCATGCAGGTACCCAGTCCCCATTTCATCTAAAGCCCTACTTTCAAAGCCCTCTTCAAGGTCGTTCATATACAAGAATTTCCAAGGACAGAAATATAAGCTGCTCCACTTCTGGTACAAGAAGAAAATATTCCATTAATCACAGCCTTCTCTGGCCTTCAGTTGGTTGCTATTCATATACAAACATATCTGTATTATTTAAAGGGCAACTAAAAAGCTGTGTACAGCTTTAAAAGACACGAGAAACATGGGAAAAATGATAGTAGGGCTCATTTATTTTAAAGAAAAGTGCAAGAGTGCCTGAGCAGAGGGACAAAAGGTTGTGTGTATTGAGCTATTGAAGTACTTATGTCCAAATCTGCTTTCTGCACTTCCACATTATTGTGCTAACTGGCAGGCCCAGATTTCCTCCTCGGGTACCCCAAGGCTGCAGGGTCCCTGCTCTCACCCTTGTGAAGGCAACCCCTCCCCCCTGCAAGTGCCAGAGCACTGGGCATTAATCATAAGGCAATTAAATGTATGAACCCAGTGTTCCTTAGAATGTGGCTGGGTGGCTTGCCCCTAAAATCTTGTAAATTTATATATTGCATCATGCTATGTGCAGATTATGTCAATAGATGCAACAGACTTGCACCCACAAATTCACATGCTATTGCCATATTAATGCTAAATGTCTAAAGTGACACATTCATTACTATGAAAATTTTAGCCACAACTTGTGAAATAGCATTTGTTTTGATGCATTGGATGCCATTTTGGTGAAAGTATTGTTGAGCTTGGCAGCAAAGACCCTAAAATATTATGGGGAAAAAGCTATGGGGAAACAGTATGATTCATGTATGTTGTGCAGCTTTGGCTTTTACACCTTTTCTGGCATTATTAAGAAGTGGAAATGTCATATTAATGTTTTAGCTGTCTTTTTCCAAGCCTGCATTATAAATAAAATAGTCTGTTTTCCACATTAAAGTACCAAAGAAATACATCTTTAGTTTATAACAGCCTATTTTTTAGTAGGCACGTCAATGTAAGGAAGATGCTGTGTCTTCAACAAAATGGCGGCGCCTTCGAGGTCTTGCCAGGGAGCAGCACAATGACGTCACCGCCAGACTACACTCCAGAGCAAGAACACCTGCGTCAATAAGATTTGGATTGGACGCCAAAACGCCTACATGATGATGTCACCATGTACGTTTTGGCACCAAACTGAGGACTATTTAAGGCACCAGAGAACTCCAAAAATTGTCCGATTATAGGTCTTACTCTGTGAGTTCCTGGGTGTGATTATTACTTATTGATTCTGGTTTTGACTTCTTGCCTGCCTTTTCAACTTGTGAACCTTTTCTGCCTGGATTGACCCTTTTGCCTGGACTTTGACCACTCTCTTGTTTAACCCTTCGGATACCTTGAACTGTGCTGGACTTTGCTTCCTCCTTGGTCCGCAAATCCTACTTGGAGCCTTCGGGCCGTGACAGTGTAGAGTCATTCAAGCTTAAACTACCACAATTTGTAGTGAATATGAGAATATGCTGAGTGTGGTAAGTTGATGCATCAGCCTGCACAAAGAAGACTTGCACTTACAGCCTGATTAAAAAACTGCAAACCTGTCAACACCTCTATACCAAGCTCCAACAAGATACTTTGCCCAAGCAGGTTCATGAGACACATTATGATACAGCATGTTGGTAATGTTATCTACAGCAGCATCTGAGTCACTTTCACCAAGGGGGTTATTTAGGCTCGAGCTGTGACTTCCACAAAAATTCAAGTTTTCTTTTCCGAGTATTTTGTTTGGTCAAAATTCACATTTTTAGGTTAAAGGAAAACTTAAGCAACAGATAGTTTAGATCACATTAAGTGGCATATAAAGAATATTACCAAACTGGAATATATATTTAAGTAAATATTGCCCTTTTACATCTCTTGCCTTGAACCACCATTTCGTGATGGTCTGTGTGCTGCCTCAGAGATCACCTGACCAGAAATACTACAACTCTAACTATAACAGGAAGAAGTGTGGAAGCAAAAGACAGATGCCTGTTAATCAGCTCATCTGACCTAATATGTATGGTTTGTTTGTGTGCACCGGGAATCGTTAGATCCCAGGGGGTGGTCCTTATTTTGGCAATTTCCTATTTATGATTACCCAATGGCACATACTACTATAAAAGTATACTATTATGAAAATTATTAATTTTCATGAAGCAAGGTTTTACATATGAGCTGTTTTATGCAGGACATTGTTTTAGGGGTATAGTTTCCCTTTTTTCAAAGATTTATTATACCCCCCCATCCTGGAAATGACTCAAATTCGAAAACACACCATCTAAAACCCATCAAGGTCATGTAGGAGTCAATGGCAGAAGCCCTTTGTACCATTTGAAGATGTTAATAGCCTTCAGGTTTTTTCTGTGGGTTTTGTCCAAAAACTTGATTAATTAAAGTGATTCAAGGTTTTTCAGCTGAAAACTAGACCAATTCCAGTTTTTGGGTTATCTTTTTCTTTAAAAACAATTTGAGTTAATTTGAGGTATACAAAACTCTAAAATATGCTACAAGGCACCCACCATGACACAAAGGAACCTTACATAGTGTAATTCTATATTGCATGCATGTGATTGGCTGATAAATAGGGAGCGGCAAAAAGATTAATTCCACCTCAATAGGAGGCTAAAAATATTTTGTGTGCATAACAAAGCAAATCAGTTACATTTTCTGCATGTATTTTTTGACACAATTGAGGTTCAGTCCACAAATGTTGGCACATTGTCCGTTTCTACAAAATATTGTTACAAAACAAATGTATTTATGCATTTGGGTAAAATTTTATTTTATCCCACCAATGACATCATGCCTTAGGATACATCAATGTTTTTACCTCTTTTCTTCAAAATTCTTCTTCTGTTTTTTTTTTTGTTTTTTTAAAGCAAAAATAAACTGCTTTCATACTATCTCATCCATACTGCTGATCAAAATATAAAAAGGTTTGGAGAAAACAAATATGTTGACCTTTTAGGGTCCTATTGCATAATAACCAGATGAGGGCCAGAAGAACAGCTTTCCTTTGGAAATAAACTCTTGCGAAATTTTAGTTACCAGTTATTTATTAATATCATGTAGTCAGGCTCTGGGAATGAGAATCTCCTGTAAAGGAAGGTTTGTATTCATAAATCAAATTATGAAACAGGCATTTCCTGTAATATTCAGAACATTTTAATAAAGATATGTTTATTTTCCCGAACCTTTGTTGAGATGGAGGTCTCACTGACATTACTGCTGAGAAGTTTCAGAAAGGTCAATAAATGTGGGAAGAAGTTTTAAGTCTCAAGTGGGGCAGCCATCCAGCTCCAACAAACGTGGGCATGAAGAAGCTTGCTTTTGCACCAGTGGTAGCACTGAAAGCTGTTGCTGGAAAAATCACAGACACTCTATACATGTCTTATGATTCACAACTCACTAACCCCACCCTTCTGGCTAGGTGCAGAAGAACTAAAAGGAATCCAGGTCATAGAGACCTCAGTAAACTTTGCAGAGATGTAGTTTGTAGGTAAGATGATTTATGCCATGTTATACACGTCAAGCTGTATAACCTTTCTTCTCTAACTGTGTTTGTCACATTCCCGGCCCTCTCCTCTAGGGGGAAACAATTAGTAGCCCACCAATGACTTGTCAACTTGTAGAATTGAGCACTTATGAAAATAATGACTTGTGCATGCACTTCTTCTCCCCTGTCCAGCCATGCCCTATAATAACCTAACAGCACTCATGATCTGCTAAACACAAGCCCCATGCACCTTGCAACACCTCTAACCTCAGCCGCTCTTAAAGGAGAATTAAACCCTAAAATTCAATAAGGCTAAAAAGGCCATATTTTATAAACTGAACTTATTGCACCAGCCTAAAGTTTCAGCTTCTCAATAGCTGCAATGATCCAAGTCTTCAAACTTGTCACAGGTGGTCACCATCTTGGAAAGTGTCTGTGACACTCACATGCTCAGTGGGCTCTGAGCAGCTGTTGAGAAGCTAAGCTTTGGGGTTGCTGCAAATTATCAAGCAGAAAATGAGGTTGGCCTGTCATATAAGCTGATGTTACAGGACGGATTTTTACATTCTGATGCTAGTTGCACTGGTTTCTGTGCTGCCATGTAGTAACAATCCATATTAATTACAGTACTAATCAGCCTTATACTGTGACATGTCTATTCTATGGGGCCAATTCACTAAGATGCGCAAATTCGCTAGCGTTGGCCGCACTTCGCCAGGTGAATTTTCGCCAGCACTACGCAAATTCAGTAAAGTGTGAAATTACGCTCAGGTCGACGAACGGTAGCGCTGTTGCGCTAGTGTTACTTCGCTAGGCAGAGCGCTGTTATGCTAGCGAAGCCTGGTTTGCATACGGCAGTAACTTTAAGTTATAATAGAAGTATATGTTACAGCCACTTCATTACACTACACAAGCCCAGGAAACCTTTAATAAATTAAATAAAGTTGTCCTATTGCCCTACATGTGCCCCCTGTATAGTTGTGTTGCCATATGTTAGGAAATGTAGGGGGGGAAGGAGGGTAACCCCCCAAAAAAAAATATCGATCTTTTTCAGACTATAACCCTCCTATGCTAAAATACGCTAGTGTTTTTTTTGGGAATCAGAAAATTTTTTACATTTTTTTTTTTAAAACCTCCTATCTATTGTATTGAACTTCGCCACAGTTATAAAGTACTGGACACCTTCTCTATAAAAGTACATGCCCGGGCCTAGGGCAGCAGAATATTAGGGGCAGCATGCCGCCCAGCTGCCTCCCGCGCCCTGGTGCAGGTGTACATGCGTGCTCACAGCGGAGGGGGGTTAAGTGGGCGGGTGCCAAGACCGCATGGCCTCGGGTGGCCTGAGTGTATGTCAAACTATCACTGCCTCATTTCTACAGCTTGTGTCTTTTAGCAGAACATCATTTATTGTTCCAGATCGCTGTGTCACCTTTCTTCTTTATGACTACACAGCTGCAGCAGGGTCACTTTCTTAGCAGTGCCTGTACAAAAGGGTAACAAATTGTGCAAGCTTGCAACTTTCAGGTAAATGTGGTTTGAATGTAGAAAAAGGAGCAGAGCCACATGCTGAACAGACTGAAGAAAGTTCCAACAACATAGCAGTCCAGTCATGCAGGAATTAAGAAATCTTGACTGCAACTGGCAGTAGTTTACACCTAAATCAGTGTGACTCATTGCTGGGATTATTATAATTTTATTAATATAACACTGACATTCTGCAGCATTTTACAGAGATTACACATTGTCCGTGCCCCAATGAAATTTATAATCTAAGGTTGTGCTAGTTTCTACAGGGGTGTTGTGGTTGTGCTAGGTTCTACAGGGTGTTGTGGTTGTGCTAGGCTCTACAGGGGTGTCAAGGCTGTGCTAGGTTTTACAGGGGTGTTGTGGTTGTGCTAGGTTCTACAGGAGTGTCATGGTTGTGCTAGGCTCTACAGGGGTGTCAATGTTGTGCTAAGCCAGGGGTGTTGTGGTTGTGCTAGGTTCTACAGGGGTGTCATGGTTGTGCTAGGCTCTACAGGGGTGTCAATGTTGTGCTAAGTCAGGGATGTTGTGGTTGTGCTAGGTTCTACCGGGGCGACGTGGTTATTTGTGCAATGCTTGTCAGGGACATTGGAGGTTCTTCAGGTGAAATTGTGAGATTTACTGTATGCATACTAAGGGCTTTAAGGTGACAGGGCAGTGAATGTGGGGAACTGGCATTTGGACATTTTGACAGTGTTGCTGTAATTTCAGTTGCAAAGTTTAAAGAAAAAAACATCTCATTCACCAACACATTTTTGCCAATGGACACAAAAGTGCTCACATCAGCACACACTACAGATTGCACTTAGGCTCAATGGAGAGACAGCAGATACAGGGATCCGGAGCACCTTTTAAAACCTTGGCAATTTGTCTTTAACATTCATGAATGATGCACAAGTATAGCGGTGTGTGAGGGGACAACCATGTCCTGCCCATGTGCTATCCCTCCTGTATGCAGAATAAGACAAGCACTGCTGCATAAAAAGACAGGGGTAACTGTGTGTGCTCAATTAAGTAGGCATAGACTTTACAGAGTTTGTATCCATCTTTTGCACTTCACCTCTTGCCCCCTCCCGTTATTAATAAGGTATGGTTATCAAAACACAGAGAAATGAAAAGAAGTGGCATATTACTGTTGCAATACATTTCTGAATGAATGATGGATTTGTAAAAAAAAAAAAAAAAAAGTTCATTAAGATGACCCTTATTCTATGTCTGCTAGCTGATGAAAGCCAGAGAAATTGAGAGTTAATGCTCATGTCACATGGGAATATTTTCCATTGCTATTCTTTTCCATCTGAATATTGTTGTGCTAGTACCAAACAGCTCTCCTGTGGCACAAGGGCCCTACGCTCCAGCTCAGTCACAAGTTCATGTATTTAGCTGGACAAAACATTCAGTGGCTGATACATTAGTAAGGTGCCAGACCTGCCAATTACCGGACTGCCAGAATTTGGCAGTGGTGTTCTGATGCTCAGCTGGATCTCACTATTTTTAAACAGAATGCTGGTTTGATGTCACCATTGCTCTGATACTGGGAGGTCACAAGCTTCCAACCTAGACAGACCTGATTCATATAATGGGCACTCGGGAGGTTTCTAATAAATTCAGATCCTAGTATATTAAACATAAAGTGGCACAGTGCTATGTAGTCGGTACATCTCTCTGCATGAAACAGAATTCCAGCTCTGTCTGTGCCAGCTCAAAAGATTGCTTTTCATTTATTCAAGTCAGACTCATGGCAGCCTGAAATGTGCATCAAGGTGCAGGTGAACATGCTGAATGGCTGAGGTGATAATAAACAAACCCAACCCATTGTAAAAAGGCACCTTTGCTTCAACTATGACTCATCCCTTCTAAGTGAGCAGATTACATCAGGGTCACTAAGCAGCATGGGGACTGGAGCAGCAGAAGGATGATGTCATTGCACTTGCTTGCACAGTGACTAAGCCTTTCTATGGCTGGAGGAGGGAGCACGGGAAGCATTCTAAGCCAGTAGCGTGCCAGCAGCCACTGACAATGATGCCGAGGACCAATCACTGGCAAGGCTTGGGGTCTTTTTTAGCTGAAACCTTGACAACACACTGGTGGGACGGACTTGTTAGGGGTAGGCTGAGCCCCTTTCATGCTGCCAAAGAGTTAAGTGAGACGCTGGCTCCCACGCTCCTCTATTCATGTTCTGCTGTGTAGATTAGAATGCCGTTTATAAACATCAAGGAACGAGCCTATTCAGGTTCAGATACATCTTCCTGTTGTGCTTCATGCCTTAGCAACAAACGCATTAGAAATAACCCATGCAGGTGTTCTTACATCCCATGCACCTTTTCCAGTGGCTCAAGGAAACAAAGTCCTGCATAAGCACAATAGTTTAGAACTGTCCTACTAAAGGCGTTTTCCTGTGTGACCCCATAAAAAAACATGCAGCCACCTAAATATAAAATCACTTGCATGTTAACCCATTCCAGTGCATGGCACATATATGACTTTAGAATAAAATTCTTGACAGCATCAGACCTGCACTTGAGTATCATATTGCAGCTGCTCTTATCTCCAGAATTATCTGCTTACTCTGCATGACTGCACTACATTTCAATCTGGACTAAAACAATTTTACATTGCACTCCTTAGCTCCTAGATAGAACAATTCCAGGAAGTTTACTATTATGTTAGATTTCCATTTACTGAAAAATTCTAAGTGTGGCTTATTTGTATAAAATGTTCAATATGTCCAGCTTGTCCAGATAAAACTATGTGGAAAAATCTATAGAAAAAAAACCTTGGTTTATTGCAGGGTTCCTCCACCCAACCGTTTTATTTTTTTGTTTGCCCCAATGAAAGAGTGCAATTGTAAGCAACTTTTCAATTTACATTCATTACAGATTCTAAATGTTTTTAAAGTTAATTATAAATATAATTGCTATTGAAAGCCTGTCTGTCTTGGTCTGACACTTGAAACAATGTAGCAGAAGTCAGTTCTCTTCCAGGTCTGTCAACTGGCATATGCTACATTGTTTCAGGAGTCTGATCCAGGAGTGCAGAAAATATAAGCAAGAGCTTTCAGAGTAATAATTAAGCAGTAGCACCATAGATTTTGTGTGTGTATGTGTGGTCTATACAATGGCAATACAGTTTTGGTGAATGATATGTCTATAGATCATTATAGCAGTTAGTGCTCCACCAGTAGAATGGGTTTTCTGCAGAATTCAGGGAGATTTGTCGCCTGTCGACTAATCTCCCAAACCGCTTCCCCCTGCCTTCCAGCGGCTTTAATGAATAATCGCCTGCGCCAATTCAGATGTGGTGCTGAATTTTCCAAAAATCCCGAAGGAGGCAACTTCGAGCGACTTCGGAAAAGCCAGCGCCGCTTGTGATTAGGCGCAGGCGATTATTCATTAAAGCTGCTGGAAGGCAGGGGGAAGCGGTTCGGGGAGATTTGTCACCCAAAAGAAGAGGCCAGGCGACAAATCTCCCCGAATCTTCCCGTCTGTCCTTACCCTTGTGTTCTAGGTGCAAGACATCAGATTTCTGCCCATAATGGAAAACTGTTACAAATAATTCTAAGTTCCTTGATACAGAGTAGTCGTTCTCATGCATCATGGTATTTTACTATTGCCAAGATTTATGAGAGCTTCTTTGCCACTGTCACATTCCCTTTAAGTCTTACTTACACTTATTAAAATGCTCCACTTGTCTTACTGATTCATCAGTTGATACTGCTGTAATAACAGCTTATCCCTAGAAGCAGAACCCAGCTGTAAGTTAGGCAATATCTCCTGCAGAAAAATCTTCTTTATCCAGTACAGGGCTTAGAGAGAAAAAAGAATAAAATGAAAGAAAACAGAAATAAACATTAACAACAAAAACTAGTTAACAACTGAATTGAAACACACACTGCCAGCCCATAATTCTGGTAAATACTCTGGCTCAGCATCCATCTCCCAGAATATATTGGTACATATTTAATTCAATCTTAGTAAGAAAATAGAGCTCAGCACAACTGACAGCTTCTAATGAAAAAAAAAGACTGTAAAAGATGAAAAGCTTTCAGATTCTGCTATACCAGAAACTAACTGAACTACATTTTCTCTCTAGTGCAGTGCATGATCAGTGCCAGGGCTAAAAATATAAAGTGACCAAAGGCAGCGCTGTTCTTACTAGTGGGGGAGGACAGGGATATAATTTGTGGGGCCCAATTTCTTACAATAAAATACATACTCTCAACTACTAAACACAATTCCTCAGAGTTGAGTATACAAGCTTTTATTAAACAATACTTGGATGCTGTAGGCTGGATTTAAATATGTAGAGTCCCTCTATCTTCTGAATACAGTTGGTGTTCTGTAATGCCCCAGAAACAGTTTGGTTTATTGCAGGCACCTCAAATCCACCCCAAAGGGCTGTTATGGTCAGGGATGTAACACTCACCTTTTGCTTTACTATAACCCTATACACGATAATGAGTGGCTGCCAACTGTACTCCCTTACTGTACAGCACAGTCCTGTTGATACAAAACTGCTCACAAATGTTGTATTTAAAAACATAAAACTTGGAACTACAATAACTTTGCTTGCTGTCCAATTTAATAATGTGATGCCCTTAATATACTTAAAAATCCTTGTGACACAATTCTGGTCCAGCACAAGTAGGCAAAGCATACTGTTACAATAAAAGATGGTGCTCTCTAACCATCTATGCTATCCCTTACCTATTCTGGTACACACTAGCATTACCCTGAATTACACATCTTGCAAGATCAAACATTAACATAGACTGCTGAAGCCATTAAAAATGACATACTTTGTTGCTGTCCCCATTGATGCTGCTGCCCTAGGCCTGGCCCAGTTTACAGTAAATTGATGGAAGAATGTGGCCATGCATACCACACTGGTAAACTGGAAAACAACATTGGGAGACAGATTTATCAAATTCACATGAAGGATTCAAAATTTGATCGAATTTTCAAAAAGATTAGAATTTTCTAAATGTTTTTGAAGACCACTTCGACCATCGAATTTTGAAAATTCGATTGAATCGAATGATTGGAATAAAAATCTATTAGAATATTCGACAGTCGAATAACTTGCCCTTTAAATTTTTATTTGACTGCCTAGTTCGCCAGATTCAACCTACCGAATTGGATTTAGCTATTTTTGACTGAATAAAAAAATGTGATCGAATGGTTAAAATCGTTCGATTAGAATGATTTTATCGATCGATCAAATTATTTCTATTCTTTGATTAGGCTTGTGGTGCAGTAAGTTCATGTTTATGTTTAGTATACAAAATACAGTATTTCCAGCATTATTCTATTTTAGACTTTCCTTGTTCTTTAAGCTCACTGAGACACCATGCCTGTCCATGTACCTTCCTTCCTTAGATGCTAAAGGCATGTGTATTTCCTGTTTAAGTTTACATCATATGTAGCCCACAAATGCTTTTTAATAACTATGATATTTCTAAAAAAAAAAAAACATTCTTCAAATTTGAAGTAGCGTGAAACAAAGGGTCCTTAAAGACAAGCATCTTTACTTGTGTGCTGGAGTGATTTTATTACATTCCTCTACATGGGAATATGGAAGTTAATGTATCCAAGTCTTCTTCTTCTTTATGGTTCTATATCTACATAGAGACCCCTAGGTGTGAACAAAATAAACTACTGCTATGGAATGCAGGTAAAAAACACCATCATAAATCACCAAAAATCATAACTTTTGAACAGCAGAGTTAGTAGCTATTGGGTAGATTGTACACTCTACAGTTCCTGTAGAGATTTGTTTTTAGTCTTTTTGCATGTTAGGGGCTGTCCCAATACACAAGTTGCCCACTTCTATGCTACAATGCTTCTGCAGGTCTCCAGAAACAAAAGACTAAATGAAGAGAGAGACAGAGAGGTATGCCATTCTGGGTAATGTTTGGAGTAATTTTAGCAGCCTTTAATATAAAAGGCTTACTTATCCTTTAAGTGCTCATATGGAACAATAATAGTAGCAATAACAATTCAAAAAGCTTGCTCATGTGTTATCTTACAGTTCCTCAAATGTGCATGAAGAGCAACACATGTTCTATCTCACAGGAACAGAACACAGTAAATTGGGACTTTCCATGTTGAAAGGTCATGTGATGTCAATCGTGCTTTGAAATATAGAAAAGAGAAAGGAAAAAAAAAAAATATATATATATATATATATATATATAAATATAGAGTTTATTCTGGGAAGTGCTACTGAAATCAATAAAAGTGCTGAGCAAGGAGTACATTCACCCAGGTAGGGATATAAACTTGTTCTGTAATGTCAAATGACAATGTCAATGTATGTTTTTACACCTAAAGTGTTTTCCTCCTGTAAGTGGAGGATGTTAGTGTTTTGTAAATACATATTTCTATGACCAGATAAAGCCTATATTTGTGTACACTTTGAATTTTGCACGTCCACAAAGAATCGAAAAATCTGCCCTTCAATTTGCAAGGAGAATCCTAGACATAAATGCCCATGTTATTTATGGAACTAGATGGTATTTGTTGATCTTATCATATGCTGTGATTTATTTAGACTTGAATCTACTTAAAAAACTTATCTCAGAGGTAAGGTTAAATAAATAAATGAAATAAAGTTATAATGCTGTAAATAAAATATTCAGTAGAAACTTTGGAATATAATATAGTATATAAAATTGCACAACATTTGGAGTGTGGGTCCATCTTTACTCTATAAAGATATATATTTATATGTGGGCATTTCTTAAAAGAAAACTATACCCCGAAAATATTTGAGCAACAGTTTATATCAAATTAAGTAACATATTAACATATTTCGTGATGGTCTGTGTGCTGCCTCAGAAATCAGAACAGAAAGGGGCAAATTTACTATTATTCCCCAAAAAATCCCTCGATTTTGTTCTAAATTCGATAAACATTCGACTGTCGAATGCTTATCGAATAGTTTTAGGATATTTTTTCCTCGATATTCGATTTCTCGATAAAATCGTACAATCGAATACCGATCCTTCGATTTCATGAAAAAATCGTACTTTTTCCTTCGAGCGCTCGAAAAATTTGTACTATTCGAACGATCGAGACATTCGATCGTAGGAATGGTAGTAGAGCAGGTGTTTGAAAAAGAAGCCTATGAGGGGATTCCCATAGGCTTCTATTGCAATTCGGTAGGTTCAATCTGGCGAAGTAGGCAGTCGAATAAAATTTTAAAGTTAAAGTCCTTCGATCATCGAATGGTCAAATGATCGAATATTTGATCATTTGAATTTTGCGTATTCGATGATCAAAGTAGCCAAATTTGCATATTCGAGCCTCCGAAAAAATCGTACAATCGGAATTCAATCAAACTTCGATCCATTCACGTGAATTTTGTACATTTGCCCCTAACTGTAACAGGTAGAAGTGTTAAAGCAAATGACAGAACTATGTTAATTGGAGGCTGTCCTCATTTTTTAAAATGGCTATTTTCTATTTATGATTACCCAATGGCACATGCTACAAAAAAAGTGTAATTTTATGAAGAAAAAAAAAAGTGTAATTTTATGAAAATGGTTTATTTACATGAAGCAGGGTTTTACATATGAGTTATGCAATTATGCAATATCTGTTTATAGAGACCTACATGGTTCGGAGGGTATAGTTTTCCTTTAAATTACGCCAACTGTTCAAATTGTAAGCACTTATAAATAGAAATGCTTTGTGTTTCTTTTTTCATTCTTCCAACATGCTACTGAGTCAACATTTGGCCATAAACACCATGCATAAGGTGAATCCAGTCTGTCTGTTCAAGCCTCCTTTCCCCTGGGCTGTCAAAAGCAAGTTGGATTGAGGTGTTTAGGTCACCTGTCTGGAATCTGAAAAACTGTTACTGCCGTAAATAAACAGAGGATTATCTCATCGGATGGAGTTGTCAACAAAGAAAAAGAATATATTCTGTAGCCTCCCAGTGGAGGTGGTGGTCAGAAAACAATGATTAAACAAAAATAAACTAGAATGCCGCATCTGCTCTGAGTAATGAAATATAAAGGAAATGTATAAAGAAAAAAGTATGTTTTTAGGATATGTTTTGTTTTAGTTCCTGTAGGATTAGGCTTTACCATTTCTGTATGTGAAAAATAAAATTCCTGTCTCATTAAACATCAATCTCCTAATCTCTCCATCTGAACTGAAAAAAGAAACTTGTGAGTAGTGCTTTTATTAAATGATACACTTGTTTCTGCCCCCTGTGTGTCTACTTAAAACTGAATATCACTAAGCCCCTTTACACACATATATGTTCTCTACTATCATTACTCTGCTAATAAAAGGATTGCAGAGCCCGTTTCAGTGGTTGATGTATGGAGTCTGGTAGGGCTGTGCTCTGAATACCTATTAGTTCACACAACAACATGGCACTGAGATCAGTAATGATGACAAAAGTCTTCTTGTTGTGGCCAAAAGTTGCAGCTGCAGTTTTCCTGAAGTGGCAATAGCTAGTGTGAACAGCCTTTAAGAATATATTTATATTTTTTCCCCATATCATTGTGTGTGTGGGGGGGGTATACATACATAATATGCTAATTAATTATAAAAACCTCTGTATACATTTCAGTCTGAGTCAGTCAGATAGTAGTATATAAATATATGTCTTTTGAGAAATGTACAGATCTGGCAACACTAGGGGGACAGATTTACAAACATTGGCATTGGGATTAGGGTTGCCACCTGGCCAGTATTTTACCGGCCTGGCTGATATGAATGATGGTTGATCCCAATGTTATTAATACGGAAAAAAGAAACATACATTTTGCCTATTGCTTTAATTAGGAAATATCTATGGTTTTTTTTGCAATTTCTTCCACTAAACAGAGCAAAATTTTAAAATGAAACAAAACTTATATTTTACTTCCTGATCTCAAAAAAAAAACATACCAGAAGTCCACTGAGAAGCCACAGTATAAACTCCTCCTGATCCCAGGTATGGCCTGTTATCTATTAGTAAAAAAAGAGAAATTCAAACAATGTTTTAGTAAATAAGGCAGTCATATATATTTATCATTACAAAACAGAACACAATTCACAGGAAGAAATTAGAGAAAAAATAACTTTACAGACTTTTTTTCACATCAGTCAGAATTTTAAAATCTAAGATTATACGTACATACAATAAGGCTTGTGTCATCAGGAGAAATAACTGTTTTTAGAGTATTATCGCAACAGGTTTGAGATTAAGTATTTTTGGATTTGGGTTTTTAGTGTAATAAATCTCTAAAAATTTGCACTAAAAATTTTAGTTTTCCCCATAAAAAAAACTTGACCAGATAAATTATAGGTTTAATAAATGGGCTCCTAAAATGATCAGAATATTAGGTTGACAGTAACAATGTTACAAAAATAACAAAAGTGGTATAAAGGTGATACAGGTATGGGACCTGTTATCCAGAATGCATGGGACCTGGGATTTTCCAGATAACAGATCTTTCTGTAATTTGGATCTTCATACCTTAAGTCTAGTAGATAGTCATGTAAACATTAAATTAACCCAAAAAGTTGGGTTTGCTTCCAATAAGGATTAATGGCCATTCCGTAAATCAGAGCTTTCTGGATAACAGATCTCCGGATA
Source organism: Xenopus borealis (assembly GCA_024363595.1). NCBI lineage: Eukaryota > Metazoa > Chordata > Amphibia > Anura > Pipidae > Xenopus > Xenopus borealis. Next base: position 59,485,226 of record CM044445.1, read on the forward strand.
ATGGATCCCATACCTGTACCTGTTATTTTTTATTTCAAAGGGTTGCCCTGTAACATGATTACTGGTTTACACGGTACAGCAACTTTACCGAGCGACAGTAAAACAGGCCATACGCTATAAGATCTGCTCGTTTGGCGACATCACCAAACGAGAGTATCTTTCCCAAATATGCCCACTAACGGCAGGGCTATATCAGGGTAATCTGAACGATCAGATTACAACCAGGAACAACCAGATACCGATCGGGAAGACCCGTCAGAAGCCCCATACACGGGCAGATAAGCTGCCAAATTGTTCTAAAGGACCGATATCAGCAGCTTTATCTGCCCGTGTATGGCCCAAATTATTTGGGGGTTACCCTCCTTCCCCCCTACATTTCCTAACATATGGCAACTCAAATATACAGTGGTCACATGTTTATGGCAATAGGACAAGTTTATTTTATTTATTAAAGGTTTCCTGGGCTTGTGTAGTGTAATGTATTGGCTGTAACATATACTTCTATTATACGTTTAACTTTGCGCCATATGCAAAGCTATCGTAAATTCGCTTTGCCTGGTGAACTAACGGTAGCGCAGCTTTGCTACTGTTCGCCACCCTGAGCACAAATTTGCATTTTAATGAATTTGCGTAGTGCTGGCGAAAATTCACCTGGCGAAGTGCTGCTGTCCACAGGTGCATCTGGAAACAAATGTGTAATTTTTAGAACTGTTCATTTTAGAACATGTTCATGTTAGAAAGTGAACTGTTTGTCTTACTACTTGGCAGCATAAACTGCAACTTTTCAGCTACTGTTGAATCAAAATCTGTTTGTAAAGATAGCTATTACTATAAATCGTGTTTGAAAAACATGTATAGATTTATGTAATTCAGCCTCCAATGTAAGGGTTCAAATCGGGCTTATCAAAATATTCAGCCCTGTTCAATATAAAACAAGTATAGCTTTATGTAATTCAGCCTCCAATGTAGGGGTTCAAATTGGGTTTATCAAAATATTCCACCCTGTTCAATATAAAACCTGAATATCAAATATTGAGAATGGTTATTTTTGTTGGCCACCTTGATGTTCCACTTCATACATTCAAATTAAAATGTTCATTTGAAATCTGAAAAGAAAAGCATACAAGTGATTGGTTTTATTATCCTACATCCCATTATTGATCACATGCCCTATGGCCAGTTATATTGACCTTCCAGACTGAAAAAACCTTTCACTGCATTTTGAGGTGAATTTGTAGCTGGCAAAGTGCTCAAAAATTACTGTTTGTACAGAAAGATACAGCCAGATTTTATAACAGCATTAAAATGAGAGCATCATATATGTATGATACAAACACATGGGTCCCATAGTTGTGATTTAGAAGCCAGCCAGTTCCAAAGCCTGCTTCCCATTCTTCTAAGGGCAGAGACAAGGGTTGCCACCTGGCCAGTATTTTTGATGGTTGATCCCAATGTTATTAATAGGAAAAACAGATAAATATATAGGAAGACATCTCAAGCATGTGCCTAAGATGCTAGCAGGAAGTGGGTACACTAATACACACCTTCTGGTCCTGCAACAAATTACAAGGATTTTGGATAGCCATACAAGAGCGTATAACAAAACTGTTGGGATTTGAACTCCCACTAGACCTTAAATGTTATTTACTAGGTCTGGACCCCCCTACCCCTATAATGTCCCGCCCGAAAAATGGTAAATAAACTGTTTTTTTCTGGCCCGAAAGCTCATAGCGCTACTTTGGAAAGCACCTCAACCCCCCACATATCAGGCATGGGAGAAAGCAGTCCAGGAGTTGCAAAAGGTGGAAGAGCTTATATCTAGACGTAAAGGCACCTCCAAACAGTATAAGGATATGGAAACTATGGATGCTAGAAAACGTGTATATGTATGACTGTAGAACGGTTTATATGTATCTAAATCTCAAGTACATTAACAAAATAGTATAACACCTGTTTGTTTACATGTGGCAAAAGCTACAGTTGTATAAAGTCTGACTACCTATATGTCCAAATATATAGATAAAAGTCATGTAGCTTTGACATTACATATATATGCTATACTGTAAACTGTTCTACTCAAACAACTTTGTACTATGTAAATGCGTAATTACCCAATCTGCTTATTGGGACACAACTGTTTTTGCATTGTTGTACTACCTGTGATATTGTGAATCTTCAATAAAACGATTGACCAAAAAATTTATAGGAAGGCCGGTATTTTTTTTCAAGAAAAGGTGGCAACCCTAGCAAAGACACGAGTGGTGATTTGGGGGCCTCTTTCTCAGGCGAATAATCTCCCCTAACTTCCTTCTCGCCAGCTAGATTCGAAATCGCTGGCGGGATGACACTCAGAGCACTTCATTTTCCGGAGTCGCCAGACATTTCTTCGTGAAACACTCGTGAAACACTCAGAGTGCAATCCTGCTGGCAATTTAGATTCTAGCCAGCGGGAAGCCAGTTCAGGGAGATGAGTTGCCCGAAGAAGAGGCTATTTGGTGACTAAATCTCCCTGAATCTTCTCGTTTGTCTCTGCCCTAAAGGTACTACTGCTGCTTCAGACGTGTGAAGCTACATGGTTACATACCCACAGGGGCTGCTGGGATAATTTGATGTAGGAAAGGACAGTGTAAAAGTAATAGTTTATCCTGACCATAATCCCTTAACTCTAAAAATGCATATCGCATTTTTTTTTATCGCCTAGGTGCTGTAAAATCTCCCCCTAGATAACAGTCTGCCATAACTAAGTGCCCTAAGTGGGTGGGTGCCCTGGTGCAATTGCACCCCCTGCACCCCTAGTAGTTACGCCACTAGACCATATAAACACAAGCAAGGGCAGTAAACACGGCCAGTACAACAAGGCACGTTGCTTAGTGATACGGCGGCCACATACATAAGTTGCTATTTATAAATGTCTATTTCCGCCTCCTCTCTCTCTGATGCTAGAGAACCAGACGTTGAACAACAATTTCGCCAGGCAGAAAAGAAACCTGCAACGCTAGCTCGTTCCAAGAAAAAACTTTATCCCCCCACCTCCCTTCAGCCCTGTCCCTAGACCAAGCTCCCCCCACCCCATGCCTACGGATATCGGCCCGCCCCTCACACCAGCACAGCCGCATAGGAAGGGGAATTTCCCGCGCAAGATCTGCCCTCAGTCTCCATGGCACCCGCACAAACAGCCCGAGCCTGCAGATTGGATGGAATGTTTTATAGGGCCGTGGGGAGCTGGAGGGAGGAGACATGGGTTGTGTGGCTGTGCTGCTGCTGTTCCAACCTGACCTTACTGAAGTCATCCTGAGAGACAGACAGCCGGTGTGGGAGGGGTGGGCAGCCTCTAAGTGCGGACTAGACTACTAGCGCATCTTAAAGGAGCGGGCACAGGCAGTTAGGGTAAATGTTAACAACGAGGGCTGAGTTTAGTTAGTGCGCAAAGTACAGGAAGTAGATCTGCGATGTGTTGTTATGCAGTATGTACTGTAATACTGCCGCTGTCATGTGCAATTGTGCATTCAGTGTGTATTGTGTAGCCCACAGTGGAGTTGTGCCTGTATTCGTGCATCTGCCGCTAAAACAATTCCCCATGGTGAGGCTTGAGCCCCGGACTGACGGGTTAATTGCAGACAACAGTTTCTTGCTATGTGTATATCGCCCCTGCTTTTAAATACGAATCAAGTTCACGCAGCAGCACCGGTGTTAGCAGCAGGGGCACCTGCGTAGGGTGGAAGGAACTGTTTTAGGTAAGGGCAGGGGTCAGTATTCCCTCTTAATCAGGGGTGTTCAACCTTTTGGCTTCCCTGGGCCACATTGGAAAAATAATTTGAAATTGTCTGGGGCCACACATGAAACAAACACTTTTGATTTGTAAAAGTTAGGAAAATGCACAGAAAAGAACTACAATACCAGTTGGATAACCTGAAGGCAGTGTTGGACTGTCCCACAGGGATACCAGGAAA
>CM044445.1:59492278-59507404 GCA_024363595.1 Xenopus borealis
TGTATGGGGTCCCGTGATTTCTCATGGTGGCCATGTTGATAAGCATACCTTGCACAATCAGCAACTGGCCAATTTTTGGTCGGGAAAGCCCCTTCGAGTTCCCCATGCATGGGCTTATAAACTGCCAACATGATCTGTCAGCAGCTTTTAGGGCAGTGGGGAAATTTGTTGCCCACCATTATTCCTCTAAAGGCAACTTAGCGATATGTTGGTTTTACGCCAGCGATGTCCGTTATTTCCATTTCTCAGAAATAATCACCGGTGACAAATCTCCACGTTGACCACTGCCCTTATTGGCCCATGTATGGTCATCATAATTTAATTAAGGATTATATTTTTTTTAGAGTTATAACCTTGTATTAGGCCAGGGAGGTTGCAAATATTCAATGCTGTGCATCCAGAAACTGCCTGTCATACAGACCCAGATACAATACAGAGCAACTTGCACCTAAAAATAGAATACTGTATTCATTTCTCATGGATAAAATGCCTGGAGTGGCGATGTGTGGGTACCTCAGGGTTATTACCCTTACGAATCGCAGGAATTCGCCGCCAATTAGCGCCTGGCGAATAAATTCGCCCATCACTAATAATTAGTTATTAAACTTAGTTATATCAATCCATGGTTATATGGGTGTGCAGAACAATTTTGAGGTATACAGCACTGTGAAATATGTTGGCATTAACTATATACATGTTAATAATAAAATAATATATAGAGTCAGAGTGACATACTTAATGGGAGGGTAAACTTTGCCTCATGATACGCAGTGGCTAAATCTGTCCACTGTTCATCTCAGAGATTTTGTATGTTAATCATATTGATCAGAGAGGAAATATACAGACTCCTTTTAGTTCAATATTCTTTGCCAGCTGACAAAAACTGCCTGTATGGGCACATTATTATGTGATGGACTTCCATTTGGCATTACTCAAAGTTATTGCAGACAGGCACAGGACCAGGCTGGCAATAGGTGGATTCTGGCAAATGCCAGAGGGGCTGCTGTAAGATGCCATAGACAGTCACTATTTTAGTGGACTAGTGGAAGGCTGTTTGCGCCTCTGTGTACTTGGAATGCCAGAGCCTATTTTGAATCCCAGATCTGGACAGGCACTACCAAACATGAGCTCTACATGCTGGTCTGGCAGAGCATCTGCTTTAGTGCCAATAACATCATGGCATTCCCCAGTTGGATCTAAAACTTTGGAGGAGAAAACACCAAGGGGAAAATTCACTAAGCTGTGAAAATTCGCTAGCGTTGCCTTCGCTAACGTTTGCCGCACTTTGCCAGGCAAATTTTCTCCAGCACTACGCAAATTCACTAAAGTGCGAAGTTATGCTACGGTCAGCGAACGTAAGCGAAGTAGCGCTACCATTAGTTCGCCAGGCAAAGCGCATTTACGCTAGCGACGCCTAATTTGCATACGGCGAAATTGAGCGTATAATAGAAGTATATGTTACAACCACTACATTACACTACACAAGCCCAGGAAACCTTTAATAAATTAAATAAAGTTGTCCTATTGCCCTACATGTGCCCCCTGTATAGTTGATTTGCCATATGTTAGGAAATGTAGGGGGGAAGGAGGGTAAACCCCCCCCCCCCAAAAAAAACGATCTTTTTCAGACTATCACCCTAGAATGGTAAAATATGCCAGGGTTTTTTTGGGACTTTTTTTTTTAGATTTTCTCCTATCTATGGTATTGAACTTCGCCAGGTCTGAGCAGGCGAAGTAAAGTCTAACGTAAGTGGTAACGTTCAGGAAAATGTTGATCTTAGTGAATTTGCATAATTACAATCCTTCGTCAGTGCGCAACTTCACCTGGCGTAAGGGTGCGAAGTTGCGCTAGTCTATCTACTTCGAGTCGGTGTTAGTAAATTTGCAAAGTTACGAATTGACGTCACTCTGGCGAATTAGCACTAGCGTTAGACGCTTCGTGCTTTAGTGAATTTCCCCCCAAGACCACATGGAATCTCCACACGTCTGTGAATGGTGACACGAATGTGCACCAGTCTTCGGGCTCAAATCCACTCCATTTGCACAATGACAGGTAGATACCATACATTTTACTGCTTACAGACATGACATGGTTTGACGTGGTATTGGCATTTTCCACCAGAGACATAGCCAAAAAAGTTCTTTGTTGTGGTGCTCAAACACCATGTCCTTGTCTGTATCAGCAATGCCATGGATGCTGGTTTTATAGCAAGTTAATACTACTACTACTTTGAAAATGCCACTGGGTTGCTAAAATCGCCTGTGTAAATTAAGGCACCTTGCTGATATACAATGCTGTGGGTAAGCATCTCCCTGTAATACATATTGTAGCAGTTGGCACACCCTGCCTGTGTGGGTGCATTATTATGTATGGACACCACTTGCTCCTATAGATGCTAATCTTCCTTTGGGGAATGTCAGTGGGAGGCCATAGAATTAGGAAGTCATTCACTCACTATATGCAGACAGCATTCTGGCAGGTGCACACGGAGATTATGTCAGGGCATGTCCTTCCTGGGGAATTCCCAGCACCCTAATGAAAACCACACTCTCATTATCCTCATGCATTATGGACACAAAAATTTAACAGCTAGCAGAACACTTTTCACTCTGTTCTTCTAAAATAACTGTCAGACATAACAGAAAAAATAAGCCAGTTCTTCAAGGGGAAGGGTTACAAGTTAGTGGTAGAAGAAAATAGCCTTACTATTTTGGTATCTAAAGTACTCCATTCATTACATACAGCAGGACCGATCAGTTCAGAGTGGTCATTGTCATGATCTCTGCTTACTGATATTTAACTCCATTTTGTAGTCTGGCCTTGCACACACAGATATTTTCTATTTTTGTAAATGATGTTGTTGTATTGGTTTGTGCATAAATACCTTCAGAGTACTCTTGTCTGAGTTCTTATTGTTTCTAGGAAATTATGATAAATATAACATTGCTAGAATTATCAATGACAGAAACCAGTGTCACTATCAATCCTCCCTCTTGTGATTGATTTTTATATTTCTGTCTTTGGTAAAACATTTAATCATCTTTCCCTTCAGTCTTCTGCATGTTACTCTAATGTAGATAGATAGATCCTTTTATTTGTCACATACAAAGTTTTACAAGTACAGTCTGTAGTGAAATGTACCCTGATCATTCCAAAACTGTATAACATTTTTAAAATAACAATACACTGTGAACAAAAAAATATGCAATAGTGCTTAAAGGGGAAGTCAACTCCTCTAGCGCTAAAACCCCTCCCCCATTTTGATTTACACAATATATTGAACATTTTTCAGAGGCAACAAGTTCCTTACCTGCATAAACCCATTCTCTTGGTGAACAGATTCTCAACCGAATTGAGGTCTTGGACTTTGACTGGACCATTCAGGTTAATAGGTTTAAAGGAGAAGTAAAGGCTAACATTAAGGGGCAGATATACTAAGGGTCAAAGTGAATATTCAAATAAAATTCGAATTTAAAAAATGTTAATTTTCGAAGTAATTTTGGGCTACTTCGATTATCGAATAGCCCAAAATTCAATTTGAATTGAAAAAATTTGACAAGTCAAATTTTCAAAGTACTGTCTCTTTAAAATCCTTCAAATTCAACACTTTGCCACCTTAAAGCTGCCGAGTTGCCATTTTAGCCTATGGGGGACCTCCTAGAACCTGTCTTGAAAATTTTTCCAAGTCCTAGGAATTCGAACGATTTTGTGCAAAATCCTTCGAATGGAACAATGCAATTGAACGTTTTCGAATGATTTTAATTTGATCGCAAATGCCCCGTCCAAAAAATTTGATGGTCGAATTTCGAAGTCTCTTCACTTTGAAATTTGACCCTTAGTAAATCTGCCCCTAAGTAAACTTTATCAGAAAGGTCTATATAAATACACCAGTAAACCCTCAAAGGAATTAGTCCTCTGTCAAAAGAAGAACCACATTTCTTCCCTTCTATTGTGTACGTATGGGCTTCTGTATCTTGGCTTGGGCTTGAGCATGCTCAGTTTGCTCCTCTCCTCCTCCCTTCTCTGCTGCAATCTGAGCTCAGAACTATAAGTAAGCAGGGAGAGCACTCAGACAGGAAACAATGTAACTAATATGGCAGTTGCTAGCCTAAACAAACAAACTTCAGCTGTTTGCTCAGGTATGGTAAAACATTCTAAATAATAAAAATGGCTTTCTAGCTTGCACTATTGGAGCTAATCTATTGGCAATAAAATACCTTTTCCTTCTCCTTTAAACCACTCCAGTATCATTTTGACTATCTTTTAGCATGACTGATGCTACAGAAGATGTTCAAAGTTTGGGATATTTTTTAAATACCAACCCAGCGAACCCTGATTGGTGCTTTTCGAGAACATCATCCAACATTTTGGATGGCTACTTGGTCTTCATGTTCACTGTAATTAACAGAGGTAGAGTACCTGAACTGCCAGGGCCTATTTTGACTCTCAGTACCACGTGACACTTTAATTAAATACATTTTTATTCTAGAATTCAATAAAGTAAAATGTTGGAACAATCCAAGGGGAGATTACTTATGCAAAACAGTCACTTACTGAATGTCATGTTTGGAGGGTCAGGCAAGCCCCATGATGTCATTGCTGATGTCAAAGGCTAATAGTGATTCACTGCATTGCCAAGTATCGCGGTGCTATCAAGTTGATCAATTACCCAAGAAAACTGTAATCACTAGAGCAAGAGGGCTGCCAGCATGCATTAAATTAAGTGCTTGTCCAGGTTGCACTTTTGTTACTGTATGAACATGCTTCTGTATAAGATACCATTTGTCTAATACATGTTTTATTTAAAATATATGTAGTTAATATCATCATATTTGTGGGAGATGTGGATGACTGTAGTTATCAATAAGGCCTAATAAAGTTTTTGTATCCCACTATAGAACTTATTTATGAAAGCACCAACAATGTAAATTTGTCTTTGCAGCACAAGTTGTAACCAAAGCTGTATATAAAACAGTTACTTTCATGTTGTCAAGGGATTTCTGATAAGTTTTTGTAACATGGGTATATCTAGCTGTGCTAATTATTATTATCTCCTATAATGTGCCAACAATTTGCGTGGGACTGATAAAATGGGCATGTGCATGTCTCATTTATCTGGTGTTTTACTATCACAAACCTTGTGTGTAATGAAGCATGGGAGCTGGGTCACCTTGACCCTTTCAAATTATAGGACACCTTGGGTTAATAATATCAGGTACTTTCATCATATTTTTAACATGATAAAAACCTAATTTCACAAGCAGATGCATGAAACGTTTTATTCTTCAATAGGTATTTGCATAAACACTATTTGATACAGGTATGGGACCTATTATCCAGAATTCTCGGGACCTGGGGTTTGCTGGATAACGGATCTTTCCATAATTTGGCTCTTCATACCTTAAATCTACTAGAAAATCATGCAAACATTAATTAAACTTAATAGGCTGGTTTTGCTTCCAATAAGGATTAATTATAGCTTATTTGGGATCAAGTACACGCTACTGTTTTATTATTACAGAGAAAAAGGAAATCATTTTAAAAAATTTGGATTATTTCATTAAAATGGAGTCTATGGGAGGCGGCCATTCCATTATTCTGAGCTTTCTAGATAATGGGATTCCAGATAAGGGATCCAATACCTGTACTTTAGTGATGGGCGAAACGGGTGCATTTCGCTTCGCCGAAAAATTCGTGAATTTCCAGAGAAATTCGCGAATTTTTCGGCAATTCGCGAAACGAGTCGCGCGTCGTTTTTGACGCGCGTCGCGTCGTTTTCGGCGCGCGTCGCGTCGTTTTTGACGGCAAATTTTTTGTGGCGAATTTTTGACGTTTCGCGTTTTCGGCGCGCGTCGCGTCGTTTTTGAGGGCGAATTTTTTGTGGCAAATTTTTGACGTTTCGCGAATTTATTCGCCAGCGGCGAATCGCGGGAATTCGCCACGAATTCGCCCCTGGCGAATAAATTCGCCCATCACTACTGTACTTAATCTCATTACCAAACCAACAACTAAAACCCAAAAGCTGCATAAAGTGGTACTGTGCTTCTTACACTTTCCTGTCAGTAAACTCTGCTTTGTTCCGGTATGGTAGACAATCCATGCTAATAAAATATCTACTTAGTCCACGTTCTCATTCGAATTTAGCAAAAAAGGGACAATTTATGGCAAGTGGCACATTTCTGCTGTGAGCCACCTCCACTTTTTTTTTTTATTTGCTCTCCTAATGGTTATGTAGTTTTCCTTTGGGTGTTAAAGTTTCCTCCCACAGTCCAAAGATATACAGACAGGCTAATTAACATTGTATAAAATCAACCAAAAAGTATAAAACATGTTTTGTATACCCTGGAAGGATTTAGGCCCTCACATTAAAGCCATCATCTGGATACAAAAGTCTTCTGCAGTATACAGTTTATCTACCTTCTCTCTGGTTGACTGGATTGTTGAGCCCATGCTACAAAGTAATAAGTCAGAAATAAGTAATAAGTAAGAAATCTTGTTGTGGTTTGCAACATGGATATACACTGAAGAGAACATTGGGGTGGTTAAAAGCATACAGTCTTAAGTTAGTAGAAATCCTTACCACGTTATTCTCCATTTACATGTTTGGGTAGAAGGAAACTGTTTTTACTTTATTTGCTTTGTTTCATTTCTGACAAAAATATGACCACTTTAGACTCAATTTAAGCACAGCCTTAGGACACTTTTGCATGCAATGTCTAATAGGAATAAATATGGAACTAGTTCTGCCTTAACACATAATACAAGCAAGACACATATTTGGTACCAATTAAAATTGTCTCATCTGGCACCTTTCTATTTCTGATCTGGTCCATATCTTGGTGCATAAGAGGTTATTGGTGGGTAGTAGATGAAATATAGAAGATTCATCTCACATTTGTAAGTATACAGTAGATGCATCAACCCACCTATAAGGTTCAGTAATAGTACATAATGGCCAGGGCCCGCACCCCCTCAGGGCCCCCATGCACTGCCGATTTCCGTCCGCAGCAGCCAATTTCGGCACAGATAATCTGATACACAGGGGGGCGGGGGGCCCGACTGTATGTTCCACACCAGGGCCCGCCCCCTCTCAGGCCCGGACTGGCCATTTGTGGGTTAGGGCAAATGCCAGAGGGGCTGCTATAAGGTCGCATAGAAGGTCAGTGTTTAGTGGGCTGGTGGGGGCTGTTTGGGCCTCTTGTGTACCTGAAATGCGAGGGCCTATTTTAATTCTCAGTCCAGTCCTGCCCCCTCTAGTTACGTTACTGTCAGACCAAAATGCAATCTTGTGGTTAAGGCCTACATCAGATTTTTCTGAGACATGTTGATACATTCAGCACCTTAGTTATAGTTTAAAGTGAGTTTTTTTTTCTATTTAAAACCTTTTAAATGGTCACATGCATTAAAGGGAATGGTCTCCTTTACAAGACATACTGCTAAACAATATTTTCTTCATATAAAGCTGACGAAGTGCCCCAGCTCACTTATGATGTACATTTGAGTAATGTAGGATCAGGGGACATGCCAACCAAACTTCTTCACACTTATTTGCATAATGTCCAAGCTGGGTCACTCACTCATGCATGTGCCTCAAAAATGGCCTTACTACACTGGAAGCTCCCTTCCAGAACTGGGGTCTTAGAGCTTGTTAGTGGGATTTTTTAATAAAAATACTATTGTTTGGAGTGGGGGCTCTGTTAGTCCGCACTTCCAGTGGGGGTAAAGATTTTAAGGTGCCCTTGAATTGTACCGTTTTTTTACCTGTTTAGTTGCATATCTCTGCACTCGTTCCAGCACATTTATGCACTACATACTCAAGGTGAGGTCTAACCAGGGCTCTATAAAGATGCAAAGCTATGTTCTATGCCTTTATGACTTTCTTTTAAGCAAGAGAGTAATTATATGCTTTAGTAGACACCAAGGACACTTTCTAGTGTTAAATTAACATCTAAAAAATTATCTTGCAGACCGCACTCTGTAGAGTTATTCCCAATCAATTAATTTTTATTAACTTGAAGCCTCCTAAATCATTTATCAAATACATCAGTTCATTGCATACTGTATGAATTCATATTATTGCAATTAATTGTTAAATAAATAAACTCAAATTACATCTAACAGCAAAGCATCAATTCATAAAGTTAATAAATAGAAACTCAGTTCATTCAAATTGATAGTTCATTATTATCAGACTGTTAAAAACAATGGAGGTTTTAATGTGAGCTTGTTATTGAGGTAACAGTTATACTTTGTCCATTCTCAAATTTAGTTAGGCTGCATGAACTAAGGGGCAAATTTACTATTATTCACCAATTCGAGGGCTAAAATTCGGGTGAAAAGAGTTCTAGGCTATTTTTACCTCGATATTCGATACGGTTGAATTTTCAGTATTCGATGATCGAAGTGGCCAAATTTGCATATTTGAATATCTGATAAAATCGTACGATCGGAATTCGATCGAATTCGATCAAACTTCAATCTATTCACGTGAATTTCCTAAAATTGCGCCTTAATGTCACTAATTAAACAAAGCTTGCCATCCTGGGACTGTAAAGCCTTTTGTTCCAATAAAGCGACAAGAGATGAAATGTACATCTATTATGGTTTCACTAGAATTCCTACAAGAATGTTAGCATCCAAATTTAAGCAGTATTGTTACCAATAGGCCACATCAACATCACCACCAATAATATCTTTCCATAGACCGCTTTTTAATAAAGTAAACATCACATATTGTAGCAAGTTAGTGAGAATAACAGTTCCAGTAATGTAAAATTGCGGCACTTTCCATAACGGCATTCAAATGAACAGACCATGCTGAATTATAAGCAATGCCCTTGCTGGACAGGTTATAGCAACATCGGCTTATACTTACCAGTCCTTTGGTTGTTAAAGATAACTCTGCAGAGTTGCATTGTCCTGCCAAAAGGAATTTCCCAATTTCAACTTGCTACTTATTTGTCAGGCTGCCATACTGCATTCTGCTCGTATCTAACCTCTACCACCGCCACACTTCCTACACTTTGTACAGTCTTTTATCCACAAAAACACAAAATCCTTCTGAATTAAGTAGGCTGCAAACACACTTCCATTCAGTGTATAACTAGCATTTATGTTATATTTAAACACGTACCCAAGTTAACCTTGCATTTCTCAACATTAAAGTGGACCTGTCTCTCAGACATAAAAAGCTGTAATATAAAAGTCCTTTTCAAATTAAACATGAAATCCAATTTCTTTTTTATTTAAGCATTAATACTTGTAAACTCATTTACAAATCTCAGCTGTCAATCAAATATTGCCTGCTCCTCCTCTATGCCTTAGGCATAGAGGCGGGGCAGGCAATTACTTTCACTTTCCATTCAGCATGTCCTAGATGTAACTGCTCCCCCCACAATCCCCCTGTTCTCTTAACCATTTAATTGTGTAGCCAGGACATGGGGATAGACATCGGGTCCCCCATTCTGGTGCACAAAGAAGATTCTCAGATGATGCAAGGCTTGCCTTAACAACAGTGTCCACAAAATGGCTCCTGCCTGCTTGCTAGAATTATGAATTCCCAGATGGAAGGAAACAATATTCAAATATTTTTTTATATTGTAATTAAAGTTCATGTTGCTTGATTAACATGATAAAATAGGATTTTTAATATTTTTTTGGGGTGATAGGTCCCCTTTAAACCTCACTTGCCAGTTGTCTGCAAAGTGGCAACATCCAGCATGGAACTTTTTGCACAATTTATTACCATCATCACAAATTGTACATTACATACAATACCAACCTCAAGGTCAGTAATGAACAAATTGAAAAGCAAAGAACACAGAACACAGTAAAAATTATAATTCAATGTTCTAATGAGATGCTATGGTCAGATAAATTAGCATGATGGTCCTGATAATCTTATAACATGAAAAAGGATCAGATGCAAATTGTCACCTTTATTCACAGTACTTTGAAGATGTGCTTTAAATTTCATCTCTCACTCATGAGTTGTTAAGTATGATCATTAATATATTGATTATGCTTTTATTTGCATGAAACAATATGAAGTTCTTTCATGTACACAAGGAATCTGCTTTTCTAAAATAACACACAGCTAACAGAATTCACTAATCTGCTTAATGGGAATGAACTTTAACTCTGGGAATTATCTATGCTTACAGATTATAAACCAGATACCCACTTGGCTGGGTACTTCTAACCTAATTACTATGTAGACGACCATAAAGTAAACTACTTTCTTAGATTAATTTCCAATATTTTGGCCCTTTGTCTCTGGAAATGTCCTTCAATTTAAAAACTGACCATTGGCACAATGAATTTAGGGCTGTACATAAATTCTCAGTGTCTTCTCTCACTATCACTATAATCTGTAGTTGAAATCGGGAACTTACAAAGCAATGAAAATATAATAATCATCCCAGGTAAGCATGACAGCATGGATGGAAATTACATTAAATTAGTGGCAGTCATGTAAGATGTGTCTCAAAGGGTATAGATTGATAAACCATGCCAGATGGAGTATCATACATCATGTATGGAATAACCTGTATAAATATACTGTATGCTTAATTATTCAATAGAGCGAAAGAGAGGGAAGAGCATATGAATGCACAAATATCAATTAGAATGAAGAAACAAGGCACATTTTGTAGTTTGGGATTCTGGGAAGAAAATAAAGCAGTAGACAGCCAGGTCCACACACAGACAAAGGAAACAATAACTTAGTTGGAGCTAATAAATAACAGGAAGTGCTAGAACAATATCAAGTAACAGACTGACACAGTCTTGCACCCGTGATTAAAAGAAAATTATCCACAGCATCAGAGTCGCTGTCTTATACCCACAGATACAATTCTAGGTATTACAATGCATGTTGCAGGAAATGTATATGTATAAGATGAAACAATGTGCAGGATTACCTGAGCATATGTGAATGAGGTTTATCTAGGGAGAGAAATCACAGAGTTGTTTTGTTTGTGTCTATGTGTCACAGCCTTCTAAACGCACATATGTGGAGATAGCAAAATGCCTTTGATTAAGTGTCCCTTAGGCATGACATATAGTAAGGCTATTATTTGAATAATGCTTTTTCTTTAAATAAACTTTTTTTTAAATGCACCAATTTCTTGTTTGTCAAGTACTGTGCCAGTCTGTATAATTTTTCCATTGACATATAAAAATGGGCACAGTGTTGTCCCAATTTTTCCATAGAGTGATCCAATACAACATATTCCTTTGAGCTAGATCAGTGGTCCTCAAACTTGGCCCTCCAGCTGTTAAGGAACTACAAGTCCCACAAAGCAATGATGGAGTCTGACAGCCACAGTCAGGCAAATGCATTGTGGGACTTGTAGTTCCTTAACAGCTGGAGGGCCAAGTTTGAGGACCACTGAGCTAGATTATATACATATTATGATGCCATACCTAGAAGTCTATGGCCATGTTAAAAAGGTTTCTTTGAGGGTGGCTTTCAGACTCCATAAAACCAGTTGGACAGCTTTGAAGAAATGTATTTGCTGTTTATCAAGCTAAGAAACAAATGTTTCAACATGCTCAAATGCTAAAAAAATTACTTATTTTATTTAAATGACCACTAAAGTGTTAGGTGCTGGGTTAAAACCCATCTTATTATATCTTTCCATCATCACTGAAGCGATAACACCTGACAGCCTCTTTCCAGCCTGTCTTCTGAAGACCCTACAATAAAAAGTATACATCTGATCCATGCTATTAGGCCTTCATAAGGCAAATCATATTGTAATGTGTACCCAAAACTTATGTGGTCTTCACTTCAGGATTATAAAAAGTTATTTTCCCAAGGCTTGGGACTCTGCATGTACAAGAACCAGTTACCTATGGAATCTAATGCCAAAATCTAAACTGTTGAAACTGGAGTAGCAAATAACTGTGCATTTGCTAATCTGCTCCCTAGGTTGCCATTAGCTGCTTGGCTCATTGCATCTCTAGTACAACCTGTGGGAATGATAGTTTACCTGTCACAGCCCACAGGTTAGTGGTGATACAATTCACAAGCAAAATTTGTGCCCTGAAATTTCCTGTTATGGCACAATACGTGCTACCACATCATTTACTTTCAGTATATGCTGTGCACCCTTCCATTAAGAATTTGTCTTACCACACTGCCAGTTACTGCTCCAACATTAGAAATCTCCCTTTACCCCAGAATTGCTACTCTGTATATAATGTAAGCTCATAGATATAACAATAGAGACAATTGTAGCCTAAGATGGAATATAGAAGGGCAGAAAAGGGCACACCTATAGGCACATATAATTTGGGTAATTTAATGGCAAAAAAGTTTGACAATACTTTTCACAAAACTTGGCTGGTATTTTGTGGGAACCCTAAAAAGAATTGCTGTCCTGCATTGTCTAGTTACACCCCCTAGTTAGGCCATGGAATGGGGTGTAACTTTGTTTTTGCTGAGTATAGTCTACACTGAGCACCTTTCGGTATTTGTTTTAGATTCACAACTGAGCTGACAAATGTTTTTTTTTTCTTCTGCCAAAGAAACAAAAAGTGCTTTAGCACATGAAGGAAAGCGATGTGACAAAAGTCAGTTTGTTCGTCATTTTCACTTTCGGGACTTTCTGTTCACATGAGTCATCTTGCACACACAAAGCAAAGGTGACAAAGGCCATAAAGATGTATACTAAGATATGGATTATTACTGGTAGTTTATCTATTACAAATGCATATTGTCTATGGGATTATGTGGAGCATTTAGTGACAGCGCACCCTGCATCACCAACCTGTGGGGAAGATGCCTCCTTAGCTGAAACAACACTATGGTTTGGTGGTGGGTCTTATTTATTTTAGTATTCTTAAGAAACAGAGGAATTGTATAAAAAAAGCTACTCTGAAAAAAAAACAGTGCCATTTATGAAAAACTCTCTTTAATCACAGCAAACCAAATGGATTACATTGCACTGGATATCAATTTTCGAGACGCCACAGCTAGTGACATTACTAATAAGAGAAACTATGTGATACACTGAAAGAAGTTAGAAATTGTGTTTGGAATTGTAGAGGTGTATAGCAAAACTCAATGGGGGGAATTCACAAAAGTGTCGGGAAGGAAAAAATGTCTTTAAAATGTCGTAGCAACAGACGACAAATTCACAGAGCATTTCCCCCGCCAATTTTCCGACATATACGACACTTTTGAAAAAATGTAGTGAAAAGTGGGCGTGGTTTTTTCTGCGCCACTTTCCCCGACATTTTTATGAATTACTCAATTTTTCTGACACATTAGGCTCTCCAAAATGAAAATGTCGGTCAAATTGTCTTTTAAAATGTCGTCTGTATGATGAAAAGATATACGACATTTTAGAAAATTGTCGGACTTACGAGACATTCAGAGATGGTAACATCTGCCTTTGTGAATTTGCCATTTGTAAGACATTTTACAAAGTTGTCGACCGCCACTTCTGGGTTATTTATTTTACTGACACTTTTGTGAATTCCCCCCAATGTGTCCTGCTGCAGAAGGGAAGCAAAATAAAGTGTCCACTAAAACACTAACAATTTATATTTTTGTGGCTTCAACAATCTACTCTTAAGAACTTCCAGATAAAAGGCCAGTGAATCAGAATAACAGCCTCGTGCAGCAGTGACAACATGGTAGTACTCTCCGAGCAGCCCATAACACTCGTGATAAAAAAAATTTCACTCTGAGCATTGCTGGCCAAAGACTAATCTGTACTCAGCTGATGTGGGTGGGAGATGACACAGTCTGGTGTCTGTGTGTCCTGTGACACTCACATATTATAGGTCCTCAGACAGCTGACTTTGCATACCCATAATAAAATACATGAGGGACAAGGGGGTAATTTTATTCATTTCAGAAATTATGTCAGCAGATATGGTTGAACAGATGATCTCACACAGGGTTACTCATTCCAAGGGGTGATTCCCTACATTTGGTTTTGTGCAAGCAAGGCAGTGTTACAACAGTGCCTCAATATAACTGGAATTTTGCATTATTGCTTCAAATACTACTGTGGTTTGCAACTGTAATGCCATTTAAATTGCATGTTTATTGCCATATGTATATAAAGTATACATAGAACTGTGCAAGTTAAGGAAACAGCAAAAAGTGCATAAGTGGTAACTATTAGCCTGCTTGTGACAGTTTTACTGAGTTCAGATGATATGAGAGTTGGCACAGTGTAATAGCATTTATACAGAAAAATTAGGACAATGGCATTATTGAGCAGTGAAGCATAAAATGTTGACGATC
The DNA here is from genome assembly GCA_024363595.1 of Xenopus borealis. NCBI lineage: Eukaryota > Metazoa > Chordata > Amphibia > Anura > Pipidae > Xenopus > Xenopus borealis. The sequence continues at coordinate 59,506,546 of CM044445.1, forward strand.
ATCAACAATTTAATCGCTGCCCCTTGGTAATGGCAATAAGAATGCTATGTGTGCAATAGCTCTTATGGGTTATATTGAAATTAGGGGGAGTAAGAGTGAAAGGTTATTGAGAACAAAAGGAGGAGTTATAGGTGAGTTCCTAGAAGGGTGCTTTGGAACAATTAGGTGAGTATGGGGGAGGGATATAGGAAATTTACAGCCCTACCAATTCATATGAAAAAGAAGCCATGTGACTGGATGGCAGCATTTGGATCACCAACACAAACAGGGACAATGAAAACACTGCATATACTGTCATGCAGTATGAGAAAGACAATTCAGTAGGATACTATTAAAGGAGAACTAAATTCTAACAATGAATATGACTAAAAATGCCATATTTTATACTGAATTTATTGCACCAGCCTAAAGTTTTAGCTTTTGAATAGCAGCAATGATCCATGACTTCAAACTTGTCCCAGGGGGTCACCATCTTGGAAAGTGTCTATGACACTCACATGCTCAGTGGGCTTTGAGCAGCTGTTGAGAAGCTAAGCTTAGGGGTTGTCACTAAATAGCAAGCAGGAAATTAGGTTGTAGCTGATGCTACAGGGCTCTGCACTGTTTTCTGTAAAGCCATGTAGTAATTATCTGTATAAATTCAGCCTTAAATTGTGACATGTATATGCTATGTGTACTAAGTTCAGTAACAGACAACAGCACAGAGCATGTACACTGAATCAACAGAAAAAAGGGGATCTACTGGGGCATTTTCAGATTCTTCTCTGCTGAAGGGCTGTGGTTGCATTGGGCTGGTATTGAAGCCCAAAACATAATGTACAACATTTCTAGTCTACTTTTTTAGTTAAGATTTAGTTCT
>CM044445.1:59515559-59527026 GCA_024363595.1 Xenopus borealis
TTTTTTTTTTTTTTTCTCGCTTTTAGATAAAATACTAACCATTTACATTTTTCGAAATTAGAAAACCTATCCAACAATGGCCAGACCTCTGAATGACGGGAAACCCTCTGAGCCTGTAGGAAATATTCAGGTTGAGACGAGCCACGCTTTTCCTGCTGGTGTTGCTGAAACCCCCTGTGGTGGAATGTGTGAACAAAGCCTTCCCTCAAGCCACCCATCTACCACCAACCACTCTCAGCCATCCTCCTGCCAGATCAACCACTGCCACATCAACAACTGCCAGATCAGCCTTGGGACAGAGAGCAACTGTGAGGAGTCTGGACCTTCTTCTGCACCATGTGGAAATAGCCACTGCCACTTCTCTGGATGCTACAATACAGGAGAAAGCACAGCTCTCAGTAAGCATTATTATTGATCTCTGCTAATGTTCAGCTGAACCCTTACATGCTGTAATGTCATTTTTTTTATGTATGTGGATACTTTATTTTGCATCATTTGCTCATTATGTAGAGTAGATTCTATATTCTCATAGAAAAGTGTATGACAAGAGATGCAACAAGGAAGGCTGCATATAGGATGGGGAGTGATTCACACCAAAACAGGTTTATGTTGTACTTTGATTTAAAAGAATATATAGCTTGCATTGGCAGTACAATTTTCAGTAAATTTCAGCTGTAAATCGTGGTAAAATATTTAGGTTTTTTACCTTAAATAAGACCACCTGTATAGCAGTTCCCACTTATAAGGTACAATGCAAACAATCACAGAAGGAATACACAGAGCACACAATAAACCAGCGCTCAGCATAGTGGCTCAATGGTAAGCGCTACTGGCTTGCGTCACTCCAGATCCTTTCCTGAGGACAATTTATGGCTTTCATTCAGGCACTTAGATTTGCTCCTACACATCTTAAACAATATAGGCAGGTTTATGACTACTTGTTCTTTTTTGATACACATCTACTTCTATTGGGAAACTCACTTTTTTCCAAGCCTTTTTTAGGAATCTCAATTGGGTTTAAAAAATTTGCAGATTCATTTTGTCATGTTTACCAGTCAGTGGTGACCCTGCCTTTTCTGAAGCAGGTGCACTCCATCCGCATTAACTTAGAAATAAATAATATATTATTATTAGCTGTTAGTAATATTTTCTTTGTTAGGTCGCAGTCAACAGTGTGGAGACACTTTCACTTACAAAGGAGCATTATGCAGATGTGAACTGTTTGCTTCAGATAGTAAGCTGTGTCCTCATACTGGGCTATTTAAGGAACAGCAAATGTCTCTGCTTACTAAATAGAGGCAGGTACAAGGAGCAGTGTCCCATCATGTGGTAGTGGCCATTATAGTGAGGGTATTTGAACCTACGTGACATGAGGCACAGGCGGACTCCAGAGTGAGAATAGTGTCCATTATGTGCAATTTAAAATATAACAAAGGAAAAAGAAAATGTTGCTGTTCAGTGGTGTAAGTAGATGTTACTGGGCCCCACAGCTAATTCATTTTAAAACCCCAATGTATCCAGAGGCTGTCCTTTTTTACCAATATATGTTGAAATTGCTCCTTATTTGGGCCTCATTGGGACACCTGCAGCCGCAGGGTCTGTTTCCCCTGTAGTTGCACCCCTGTAGCCGTTAGAACTGCTTGGGCTCAAGCAATTTATTGTACATACAGTTTTTTTGTGGTTAGCAGAAAGTCAGACATGTTGCAACATGCCCATCACCTCTTCTTCCTGCATTAAAAAATGAATTAAAAGGAAGTCCTTTTAAATTTAATGGAGTAAGCTGTACATTATTACTGCATTCGACTGCAAGCCGTATGGAGTACTTGTAAAATCATTAGTACTGGGCATGGAGAGAACGCAAGAGCTGGAACAACAGAACTACAGCAATATAGCATCTAGAGCATCTTGTATGCTGATGCACTATACAATATTGCCTGTAAAGACTAATCTGTGGATAAATATGCCTAGGCAAGTTTAACTTTACAGTTTCCTTTTCAACACTCTTCCTCTCTCTGTGTGTTTACTATAAAGGGCAGTTGTGAGGTTAATGAGGTATTAGAGGGCTACAGATATTCTTTAAAGAATGGTGCTTCACTTATGTTGACAGATCAATGTACCCGTCATTTGCCATTCTTGCTGCAGAGGTTGAGTGTTGGCTTGTCCTGACTATAAAGATTTCTTCATATGCACAGGAATTCCTAGGCTTTACACATTGTTTTCCTATGCACAGAGTCTGTAGAACAGCTTCTTTGTGTTCACGTGATCTGGGAATTGTTCTGCTCTCTTCCTGTTTATGAAGCTGTCTGTCCGACTGTGTCTCTTAGGAGTTGGGCTAGAATTATTTCTTGAATGCAGATCTCTACTCCACTTTCCTTTTGAAAATCCTCCATATCTGTCTATTTACTCAAAATATAGTAGGGCACCGATAGCCCTAAAACAAATGACTTGACACTGTCTGAAAGGGGTTTGTATTTTCTCCCTGGGTCTAGTTGGGTTAATAACATTGACTAAAGTGTGTGTAATAGAAACCTTAGAGTTTAAGTTTGAGCCATATGCCAAAGCAAATGATTTATAAGCAGTGTAAACCACTATAAATAAACACGTCTCAAACTATTGTATATGATGTCTTTTCACAAACGATATTTGTCCGTATCACAAATCCCATAATAATCTTTGCTATTGTTTTTTTGCTCTTTAGGTCTCACGCATTCATTAAGTGAGAACTCAGGGATGGAAGATAATGTCCGTATCCTGGACCAAGATAATTTTGCAGGGGACATTCAAGGTGGGGCAATGTTGGCAGGCGACGAAGACCTAGAACGGGAGATTGCCATGCGGCTGCGCCGGATTGGGGATCAGATGAATGAGCTGTATATGCAGAGGGTAAGCAAGTGAGGCCATAAAGTAGTGTACTAAATGCTGAAATGTGGCCCTGTCTGTTTCTGAGAGTTATGTTACATGAGGTGATTGTATAACTGTCTTCCCAACATGTAAATGTGCACAGGGAGTCTTCACGGATTTAACTGGGAAACATTACCAAACAATTAGGTGCCTGAACTTGTCTTTTGGCTGACAAATCCCATTATGTGTACTAAGATTCGTAGCAAAGCTAATTATGTTTGGAGAGCTGCAGTGTAAGAGACATGAATGCAAACTATTTCATACTTTGTTATACTGCAGCTCAGGACTGGACTGAGAATCAAAATAGGCCCTGGCATTTCAGGTACACAGAGGCCCAATCAGCTCACATAGAGGCCCAAACAGTCCCCACCAGCCCACTAAATACTGACTTTCTATGGCACCTTATAGCAGCCCCTCTGGCATTTGCCCTAACCCCAAATTTGCCAGTCCGGGCCTGCTGCAGCTCTTGAAGAAAAGTGGCAGAAAATGAGTGGCCTCAAACTCTACACCACCAAGCAAGGCATTGCTGTAGTGACAGTGATTGCCAAGGACAATTAGTTGTAAAGCGTATTAGAGATGTAGATAAGCTTTGTTGAATTTCATGCTGTATTTCAGCAGATTGTTTCCTCTTTGCTGGCAGCCAGCAAATCAGATTTTATCTGTAACATTCAAAGTTGCACTAGACCAACTCAAGTGACAGGCCCTGGTTACAGCTGTTACTACACTTAGGGAATATGTAACAGAGCTTCCTTATGATTCACTTTGTTTTGTATTTTAGATTTTGTTTTTGTAGAAGCCACACTTTACATAGATTAGATATCATTTACATCTACAGTCACATCTAATAATCTAAGGCCCCTATCACATTCACACACAGTAGAGTCAGAACATTGGGAGAACATACAAGTTGAACTCAAGTAGTGATCAAACTCCGCACCCCAGTGCTACAAGGCAGATGTGCTAATCACTGTTATAATAATAATATTTGTCATAGATTCTTAGAAAGGTTACTTTAATCTTGTGCATAACCAGAGCCATTTGCAGTGTCATCTGAATATTGAGGCACGGAAACAGGTCATACAAAGCAGCAGTCTCTGTGGGTAGAATTTATTCCGGCTAGTTGTTTGTCTCCACCATTTGTTCTGCAGAATGTCCTGCACAGCTCTGTGCTGCCCCAGCCAAACTCTGTCTCCTTATATACTCGTTACTATTTTTAAACTGTGACTCAGCCCAGCAGCTCACATGCTACCTGCCCTTAGTTTTACTCCTCCTTCCCTGCCTATCTCTTCAGTTCTGCTCCCGCCCAATCTCTTTCCCTGCCTATCTCTTCAATTCTGCTCCCGCCCAATCTCTTTCCCTGCCTATCTCTTCATTTCTGCTCCCGCCCAATCTCCCACCACCACCATCTGTGTCATTTCCCTTCACTTCCCTATTCAGCCCTCCTCCCTCCAGGCAGTAAAACCAGCTGAAATCTAGGTGGTTTTGTGGGTAACCCATTCACTGCTTAGCATGACTTGCACAGTGCAGTAGTGAAGAAACTTGCACCCTCCCAAGCTGCTAAAGTGCCATATCCGTAGCAATATTCTGGGGTAGATAACTTTGAGACTGTCTGATATGTATAACTTGAGAACTCTCCAGGTTACAACATAACTATTCTGCATTTTATAATATACCTAATTTGGAAGCAAGCAACTTAGTCTGGCTTGCTTATCTGAGAGTTACAGATCTGTTGCTAGTACAGCAGCTGTCTCTGAGAAAATACAGTATAAGGTTGTGTCAATGTAAAACATGAGAAACAACAACAAAAAACCTCAAACAGTTGTTGCATTTCTTCGCACCCCATGTGCTTTTTTTTTAAAGCTTACTACTAGTGGCAGAATAGGTTCAACTAGGCACTATATAATGCAGCTAGAGCAACATGAAGTGATGGCTGCTTCTATGGCATTTAATGTTATTTACAAGTGCAGTAGGTTCACAAAACATTTTTTTCCAGTAATTGTGGTATTATGCTGAATAGAATAAAACAAATGAGATTTTAATACCTCATTTTCACATTATTTGCATGTTGTTTAAATTTGTTTCCATTTTTGCTTATTCCATAGAGAGTTGGTGGAGAAAGGCACTGGTGGGGACCTCTGCGATGGCATCTCACACAGTTCATTTCTGAAATCCTCGCTGCTTTGTACAATCCTCTGGTAGACATTTTACCTCACCACTGAGATGGTAGGCAGCTGGTGCCGTGTCCACAGAGGAAAGAGAAACGGGTGTTTAGTTCCCCGATGATGCCCATGTCTGCTTCTGTTCTACTTTAATTGGGCTTCTGCTGGACGGAACCCTGAGAGCAGCCGAGGGCCTTAAATATTTCTTGGGTGGATATTCTACACCATTTGGACCTCATTGGAGAGTCTCTTGGCAGGACTCTCCCATTGCTGTGAGATTGCTTTTCACACTGGGAATGCGAGCAGTTAGCTATGCGGATGTACATTGCAAGCCAGGTCGTGTAATTAACTGGGACACTGGATTTGAATGCCGCCTTATTTTTCCATCTCTAAGAGGGAGAGCAAACCTATTACTAAGACGTTATGCAGCTATTGCAGACTGTTCTGAAAATGGCATTTACTTGTGAAGTGAATGCTATGTCCCTTTTTACTTGTTGAAGTGATTTAAATACGGGTTAATATAAGGGAAGATAGTGGCACAACTTCTGTAGTTGGGGGAGAGCACAAGTCCTACAAATATGATTAGCATTTTCTGTAGCAAAGAAACTGTGGGTTGGAGCAGCTATGCAGCTGTCCTTTATCGAGGGTACTGGATTATCTCAAGGTAAGCAAAGACCTTCTGAGTGTATTATATATATATGTAAGATTTTGCCACTGTCCAGTGTCCTTAATCCAAGAGCCCTAACACCCCCACAGGTGGTGCAGACATTTCTATGGCTGGATTTGGCATATTTCTGAGCCATATCAAATTGCCGTCCATGCCTGTTTCCTGCAACCCATACAAGCCATAAGGAAGTGGGCTCTGTGTTGCAGAGCCCTATTTGCATGCTGGTTTTTAGGTTTATTTAACAAGCTACAGTCCCCGTTTATGTACAAAAACTTCAGCATGTTTATGAGCTAGCATCCCCTTCAAACACTTCTACTGGATAAACCTATGATGGCCTGCAATCCTGTTCCTTAAAAAAAAGCACTTCCGTTCTATGAAGGTTGGCCTTCTACTGGATCGTCGCACCTCTCTGCTGAACAACATTGGCGCCATGCTGTGGTCCTGACGAAGGTCTATATGTAATATTTGCAAACAAAACATTACAGATGGTTTAATTTTATGTGAATTTACAATATTAAATATTTTATTTATAAATATATATAAATATATATTTTATTGGCATTATAAATTAAAATTACATTTTTTTTTTCATTCTCTAGTTCAGTGGTTTTACCCTGAAGACAAATGGCTGTTTACAGGGTGGTTCCTTATAAATTTTTCTTTTAGTTTCTGTGGCAAAATGTATCTCCTTCCCCCCCTACTGGGCAGTTACCAACCAAAGAAAGATGTCCATTCATACCCTATAGTAATACTTATTTGACCTTTTAAGAGTGACTTTAACACTTGTATTGGTTGCTAACTCCAATACAATAGTCTTTTTATTCGTTAGAAAAGTGGCACGCTTTAATATTTATTGTTATGCTCCCCAAAAACGGTACTTTTGTTTGGCCTGGCCTGTTCTGTTCAGACACTCAAGGAAACCTGCTAGGGTTCAGAAGTAGGTGAGGTATCTTCCTCTACTGAAACCCACAAATATGTTTAAGGAAGACAATCAAATTTAAATATATATATACATAATAAATAAATGTTGCTGTATTCAGTCATAGGTTCTTGGCATGAATTGAAAAAAACTTTGCTAAACTGTGCTTTATGTCCTGGCAGTTGGGGGGGGGGCATTTACTTGCCCCTTTAGGTAGCCATCCTGCAGTACAAGTAAAGTGTATATAGAAAACATGGCTACCTACAATCTCTAATACATTCACTGGCCATGCCTCCCAATCTATGTAAAATGTATAAAAATTGGTATTGTTAAACTCTTCTGTACTGTAGGTATTGGTGGGTTTCCTTGAGCCTGAAATTCACAAGCCAGAGCTTTTTCCTTCCCTTTTATTGTGAAACACGTGGATATCCATCTTAAAGGGGAAGAACGTACAATTCCTTGTAGAAAATCAATCACTTAACAGGACCTAGTTAGAGTCATAGCAGAGCCAGATTTTTTTTACTATGAACAATAAATATATATGGCCACTTTAGTGGGTTCATACTCTTCCTTCTACTTCTTCATTGGATAAAGCCCTGTGCATCTCTTGCACATCGGAGCATGTATTATGGCTGCCCTGTAATGCTCTTCATTTCTGCAGTATTTCGCTTTTAGCATCTCTCCTCTTATCTTCTGGAAGGGGCTGGATAATTTAACGCACACGTTCCCAGGCCTCCGACAGGAAGAAGCGAGGGGAGGGTTGCAATCCTCTGCACTTTTACTAAGGGATAAAAAACCTTTCCCAATATTAAATGTCATTTAAAGCTTGATGTCCCTTCCAGCACTAAAGTGAAGTTTCCAAGCATTTTTTGTTGAATCCTTGGAAGAAAACAAGACTTTTCTTCCTCTCTAAAATCAGTAAAACTGTAATTTTTGTTAATAAAGGAAAATCGATGTTTTGATGCAGCCCACAGCTTCAGCTAATGCATTTGACCCCAAAATATCCTCGGTAATGGTTTAAATGATGTGAGGTGCTTCTATTTGTTTTCCCTAAAAGCCGAGGCAGGACAAGTCACATGTCCAAGTTGAAAAGCCGTTCTTATTATGAGAGTTAGGCAACAGTCCCTGGCTTCCAAAGGATCATTGCACTTGTGAATCAGCGACTGCTTCATTAGCCATACACTGTCCACCCCCAATGTTGTGGGCACAAGCAGGTATTTTCTATTACAGAGATATAGGCAAGAGTTCAATATTTCAGTTTTTGTCAGAAAAAAAAGCAAATCTCTGCTTCTCAATTTAAGGTCATTTATACTTCTGCAAAGAAGATTAGAGAAGCCGACTCTCTAAGACGTGGGCTACTTCAGTGTGTAAATACTGTACATCTGTGTAATGTAGACATCTGAATTTTTTTCTGTACATTTGTGATCACATTCTTTTTGTACATGGATTTTGTATTACTTTTCAATAAAAATTTGGATTCAAGCTTATCTTTGCCTTCGTCTGCCGTTTCATTCACTCTCTTGCTGTGCTTTCCTGACAATATGTTGCAGTAGGCTCTACAGGTATGGGATTTCTTATCCAGAAACCCGTTATCCACATCTGAATTATGGAAAGGCCATCTCACATGGACTTATTGGTAAAATCTCAGGTCCCAAGCATCCTGGATAATGTACTTAAAAACCAGTGGAGTAACGAGGTATTACTGGACCCCATGACAAATTATTTTTCAGGCCCCCAAAATATCTAGAAATTGGCCTGCTTTACTAATACTTATTAAAACTGCAGATGAATTAGGGCCTCATGGGGCCCCTATACTTCCTGGGCCCCCCTGCAGCCGCAGGGTCTGCTTCCTCTGTAGTTACACCACTGTTAAAAACGATTTTTACAGTGGAGTCTACTGTTGGCTTTAATAAAATGTTCCCTAGAGGTGACATGAGGTACCAGAGATTATCACTGATGCTTTCTAACGCTGTGGTCCTTTGATCCTGACCAATGTTTCTCTATTTATGTGGGTTCCCTTCAGATACTCCAGTTTTATCCCACACCCTAAAACAGTGTGACAAATTCTAATAATATTTTCCATACATACAGAAGATATATAAGATACCAATGCATTATGGAAAGGCATTGATATCTCACAATCAGACAAAGGCCATAAGAACACATTGGATATCCATGTCAGATCCTATACTGTAACATGTAAAACAGCCAAGATCCTGTAGAGTGTGTGGGAGAGATCAGGTTCTGTATTGTAGGGTATGGGGGAGAGATCTGTGTTCTGTGGTGGTGATGGAACCAGACCCTGTACACCGGGGATCCCCAGCCTTTTTTTTTACTTGTTGGCCACATTCAAATGTAAAAAGCTTGGAAGCAACACAAGCATGATAAAGTCCCTGGGTGTGCTAATTAAAGGATGTGATTGGCTATTCAGTTGCCCTAGGCTCTGTGTAACCATACACCTGGTTTTTAAGCAACCAAAACTTGCATTAAAGCCAGCAATTGAAAAATAAGCACCTGCTTTGCGGCCACTGAGAGCAACATCAAGGAGTTGGTGGGGAACATGCTGCTGCTCACAAGCTACTGGTTGGGAATCACCACTCTAGAGTATTATACTGTGTGGGGAAACCAGTGACTATTATACAGCATGTATTGAACAATTTAGGTGCAGGTCAGAACTTGTTTAGTTCAGTCCTGGGGGGATGGGATCAGTCTCAGTGTTTAAGAGACCAGTCCCTGTCTTTTTCTGTGGATGGGAGTTGAAGAGAGATTAAAGCCATTGATTGACTGAGAAAATACACCACTGACTGGCCAGGACTATACATTGGCATTGGATTGGTGACCATCTATCAGGGGTGGCCAAAAAGTAGATCTAAAGACTGCCAAAAAAACTAAAATTACCCTTCTTTTTCATGCTTTCCATTCAGATATTTATTATATTAAGGTTACATAAGAAATCGTTCTCTGTTAAATTTAGCAATATACAAGTTATGAGCGGACCAAGATTTCCTCGATCAGCACCCGACCCTAACCTGCCCCCTCCCAATCTGCATCTGGCCCAGTCCTGCTGTTGCCCTCTATTTATAGACCCGTGCCTGCGCTGCAGTGACGTCACAAAAGGGGCTGGGGAAGGCGAAAGTTTATCAGTTCTGGAGCTGGAAGTGCTAAGTTGCGGGTGGGGAGAGCAGGAGAAGAGCTCGACCTGTGGGTTTTCAGGGCGGCCCGCACATCACTACAATATACTGTATATTTTCTCAAAAATCAGCAGATTTCTAACAATACGTTATGGATTGTAGATCATAATGGGACAATGTCACTAAAGAAGACCTTGCATTAGCCGTAAAGTAACTAGCGGGGTGCCCCCCCCCGCATGCAATTTTCTCAGCTAATTCTTCAGTGCGAGAGCTGCCGGGGGGCCCTGAGGGGGTCCTTGTCCTGGTCCAACTGCACCAACTGCTCCCCCGGTAGTTCCGCCACTGTGCATTAGTAAATTATCGGAGCTCCTGTTCTATATTGTAGCCTGGAAATAACCACATACAGTAGCGGGACCTTTACTCATGTCAGTAAGAAACACTGAGCACTGTGCAGCTGTCCTGTGAATCCCGCAGGATATGTGTACTGAGATGCCCTCTTCTTTCCAAGTCCCTATTGTTCCAGTAATTACTGCACATGTAATACAACATAACACAATGTCCCCGCCCTCCAGTCAGACTTGTGATGTCCTCACTGACCCAGGAAGTCATATTTACATGACTGTGCTTTGACCTGGCTGGATCTTCTCCAGTCCTTAAAGTGGACCTGTCACCCCAAAAAAATATTCAAAATCCTATTTTATCACATTAATCAAGCAAAATGAACATTAATTACACTATATAAATTATTTTATTCTTGTTTTCTTCAGTCTGGGAATTCATAATTATATCAAGCAGGCAGGAGCCATTTTGTGGACACTGTTATCAAGACAAGCCTTGTATCATCTCAGAATCTTGTTTGTGCACCAGAATGGAGGACCTGATGTCTATCGCCATGTCCTGGCTACACAATTAAATGGGTAAGAGAACTGGGGGAATGTGTGGAGAGCAGTGACATCTAGGAAGTGCTGAATGGAAAGTGAAAGTAATTATCTGCCCCGCCTCTATGCCTAAGGCATAGAGGAGTGGCAGACAATATTTGATTGACAGTTGAGATTTTTAAATGAGCTTAAAAAAGCTATGAATGCTTTAATAAAAATTTGAAATTGGATTTCATGTTTAATTTGAAAAAGACTTTTATTATACAGATTTTTGTGTCTTGGTGACAGGTCCACTTTAAAGGTCACAAATATAAGATGTAAAAAATATATTTTTACTTTTTTTACTTAAAAAGTATATCTGTGCACCGAACTTCATCTCGACCAAATCCCACCTAATAGATATTAATACTGCCACCACTTCTGTTTTACTTCCATGTTCCTATGTTGCACCATAGAAGACACATTGAACTACTTGTAGCAGCTACTTGTAACAGCCAGGTTCAGACTGCGGAGCCCGGGGCCCACCGGGACTGCTATCCCGGTCCCCCGTCCTCCTACCCTGTAGCACCTAACTGCACATTGCGGCATGGCGCGCAGCCCGAACATTTTTTTTAAAAATTTAATCTAAATCTGAAGAGGGGGGTCTGGCCTGGCAGGGACCCATGAGGGTCAGGGGGCCCACCAGGTTTTTTCCGGGGGCCCCGCGGGGCCAGTCTGACCCTGGTCATGACTACAAAATAGACAATAGTGATAACTGGCTTTGCTTATACACTGTGGGGTAGATTCATCAAAGAGTGAAGTTCCACCACTAG
>CM044445.1:59553138-59566904 GCA_024363595.1 Xenopus borealis
GGGGGGGGGGGTTTGCCCCGGGAGGGTTGACTTCCCCTTTAAATAGGATAGGTGATAGCATATCCTTCAGCATGTAAGCTTGTTTAGGCATAATGTTGATACCAGTACTCAATGGAATTCATCATTCCCATATAGAATGGGTAAAGATTTCTTAGTAATCCAATTTTAGATGGACCAGTTGTAGGGCGTTAATTGAAACTGGGTTCATAAATGAACAAAGAAAAAGGGAGTCATTCATGTCAGAAGAAGTCAACAATCAGATTAGAATATGGGGTCATGAGTAGGTTATTCCATTTGACGGTGGTGGCACATTCTGTTAGAATTTTAAAAAATGGGTATTAGAGTGTCATGCTCATTATGTGTAAAGAATAATGTGTCTGCGTATGTAAATATCCATCAGATTATTTAACTGTAATAAGGTGATGGCACTAGGACACTTGCCCTTTCTTGCCAATCTTCCCTAAGAGAGACAGGGAAAGGGAGGAAGGAAGGGAAGGATGAAAGCACCAGCTATGGAGGGAAGCATAGTGACGCAATGCTGTTTTTAGAAGCAAACAAATAAATAGGAATGTACTACACAGAGATTTCGGTCACCTCTTACCTTGCAAAAGGAAGTAGTCGGTGGGAGTCTTCTTCAGAGCAGACTTTGCTTTTTCACTACGCCAGTCAATTTCTAAAGCATCTTTAAGTGGGCAGAACTGTACTTTCTGACAAAACAAAAAAAAATGTAATGGGAATACTTGTGTTTCAGGAGATTTCCAACTTGCTGTCAAACAAAGGCTTCCTTCATCTGTGATCCTCCCCCACAGCTCTTTAAAGCATTAAGACAGTAAACAAAACAGTGGCTGGGGTTGTTGCAATGTCACTTGTGGATAATGAGACTGAGTGTTCTAGCTAGGAAGGACACTGTGCTCTACTTTATCTGATCTACTTTTCCTGCTCTGCACAACCAGAAAAAAAAAACTTTTAATGAGAAGAATATTAAGGATGTAATGGCAGTTTTAGACCTGCAAACATGCTTGTCCCAGATGACTGACAACTAGAAAATTCTATTCAGAGCAACCTACCCTACTTTCTTGTTGCTATGGTTTAAATAACTATTGTATGGTTTAAGTGGGCGAATCTCAGGATTTTGCTTTGTCATGACTCATGCAGCTACAGTTAATATGTGCCCTCATCTGAAAATCTGGCTGCAGAATCGAATAGCAAATCTGAATAACAAGGAAAAAGATGACAAATGAGAAAGGAGTGCATATATTCGAGGATTTTTGTTTGTGTTAAAAGGCTGGCTGTTTTGCTATCACTTCCCCCTTAAATTCTAAAACAGTTGCAGAAACATGAAAACATTGCAGCATTTAGCGATATTTACTACTACTATTACCCCAGAAGTATCTACCACAGCAAACAAGTATTCTCTCACAAATCTCAGCTTAAACTTATAAAACAAAAGGGGGTTGTTCGCCTTTAAATTAAGTTTTCGTATGATGTAGAGAGTGATATACGGAGACAATTTGCAATTGGTTTTCGTTATTTATTAGTGGTGGTTTTCGAGTTATTTTGCTTTTTATTCAGCAGGTCTCAAGATTGCAATTTTGGTAATCTGGTTGCTAGGGTCCAAATTACCCTAGCAATAAGAGACTGGAATATAAATAGGGAAGGAAATTGATAGGAAGAGGAGTAATAAAAAGTAGGCATAACAATACAGTTGTAGCTTTAGAGAGCATTTGTTTTTTAGATGGGGTCAGTGACCCTCACTTGAAAGCTTGAGAGTCAGAGGAAGAAAGCAAATATTTCAAATACTACAAAAAAACTAGTGAAGGCCAACTGAAAAGTTGCTTAGAATTAGCCATGCTATAACATACTAAATGTTAACTTAAAGATGAATCACCCCTTTAAGTACTGTTGCCTATATGTCTATTGGAATATCAAAATATGCTTAAAGGAGAAATAAACCCATACTTAAAAAAAAGTCGGTAATCTTCGTGTATTCAACTGTGTTTCGGTGCAGTTGGAACAATTTCCCGGTTTCAGAGAACTGCACATTTACAGAAACTCACAGGAATCACAGAAAGATTACCGGAGAAGAAGATGGCTGCTGTGAACTCAGACGCCAGAATCTGCTGCGAGAGGTGAGTAAAAAGTTAGGGTTATTTGCCTGGGGTAGCAAGTAGGCTGGGGGGGAGAGGGGTCTACAGGGGGAGGTGGTAGGGGTTTTTTTTAAGGAAGGGTTTACTTCTCCTTTAATGCTGAACAAATTTGAATATCAAACAGGGAAGATCAGGTAAATAGAAGTTAATTGAAAAACTTCTCAAAATTTTTTGTACAATTAACATCTGTGAAACAGAACAGGTATGAATAAATAAAACCATTAAATGCTGCAAGTGAAAACCATGGCGGGGGGGATGTTTACTAGCACTGGCGATAAATATCTCTGGAGATGTTGTCCAACCAATCAGCAATTACATTTACAGTGGCTGATGGCCCGTAAAGGTGACAACTGGAGACAATACCCATTTGCTACTCTACATAATCCTGAAAGCCCAGATCAGGGAAAACCCAAAAACTGGTGCAATACATAAAATATACATTTTATATCAATATCAGAGGCTGCAGGGTATAAGCAAGGGTTCAGAGAGCTGTACAAGCAGTGAGAGCAGGCCATGCTCTCATTTGCAATGCAAAGTTAAAAAGCTAGTGTCACTTGTGTTCCAATCTCTGAAGGATTAACTGACACCCTCCTTACTTGTCATGATAGTGGAACTTGAATTGCTGCTAAAAGCCTTCAGTCTATCATTTGCCATCTCAAGCTACTAAAAAACAGAACAATCAACAGGCAAAATTGGAAAGATTTGTCAGAATAGCAAATGCACTTTTTTTTTTTTTTTGCTAAATGGAGATTCACGGCTTTGCTAGCTAAAGTTGGGATCCAACAATAGGTCTCTGTTCTCCTCCTAATATAAACCTAACCATGACCATTGACATAGGTCAGAAAATGCACCTTTTCCCTACTGAAATAATGACCTTTTGGCTTCAAAATGCGATCTGTGTAATTAGTGTCTGGCATGTCTGCTGCTGCATTGTTCCAGGTACCATTTATTTGTTGCCTGGAGGAGTGCACACTAGGTCTAATTTGGGGGGTATAATAGAGGGGGGCATTTACAGGTGGAAGGTTATGTCACAATAAGAGCAGGCTGGAGCAGCAAGATTTGTACACGTTAATGGTTCACTGCCGAAAAAGGATCAAGTTACTTATGTCCACTGGTCATAACTGTCAGTTCCAGTCTAACATCCTGACAAGTAAATAAGATTATACTGGAGTCTCGTTTTATCCCCTTTCTGCCTGAGGGGTCAGGAATACAGCTCCTATGAGAAACTAGACTCATCACTTATAGAAGACTCTTAGCTTCTTGGAGTTCTTAAAAAATACTAAAAATAATTGTACAGCACCAACTCCATCACAAAAACATAAGTGTAATCGTTTTCTGCCCATTTCAAATGTTTAGAACAAGCAGTAAATGTGTATTTAAAAATGTCTTTTGTGCCATCATTTTCTGCACAGGAAACTGAAAAGACACAAAAAGCTGACAGCTTTTGACTGATTCATTGCTTACAAAAAAAAAGCACTAGTAGCAGGCGAACAAGCCAATGATTCACTATGGCAGCCCCACCCAGCTGTAGTTTGGGTTACCTGAATATAAAAAACATAATAATGTTGGAAGCTGTGTTCCTCCAAGTTACACTTGCAATCCTCCACCATAACAATCTGCTACTTGTAAAATCAATCAAAAATAGCCCTGAATGGAAATACACCTTGTTAATGTGGTGTTTGAATGATAAGCACCTGCCTATAAAACTCTATGTAGCAGACATTATGCTAACTAATTAAGTGAATGGATAGTGGTGGAGTAAGGCAATTTGATCAGCGCACTTCTCCCATGAGAGGAATGCAGTTACCAAAACTCTACATGCCATTAAACTAATCACTGCTACATCTTAAAGGACAAGGAAACCCTAAAAATGAATAGGTCTAAAAAAAAGACATGTTTTACATACTGAACTTATTGCACCAGCCTAAAGTTTCAGCTTGTCAATAGCTGCAATGATCCAAGACTTCAAACTTCACAGGGGGTCACCATCTTGGAAAGTGTCTGTGACACTCATGCGGAGTGGGCTCTGAGCAGCTGTTGAGAAGCTAACCTTAGGGGTCGTCATTAATTATCAAGCAGGAAATGAGGTTTGTCTGTATTATAAGCTAATGCTACAGGAAGGATTATTAAATTATGATACTAGTTGCACTGGTGCCTGTGCTGCCATGTAGTAATTATCTGTATTAATTACTAATCAGCCTTATATTGTGACATTTATATTCTGTGTCCTGTATATTGTGAGTGACTCCCTAAGCTCAGTAAGTGACAGCAGCACAGAGCATGTGAATCAGTGAATCAGCAGAAAAGAAGATGGGGAGCTACTGGGGCATCTTTGGGACACAGATCTTTACTGTTAAAGGACTGTGGTTGCCTGGGGTTGGTACAGAAGCACAACACATAATGTACAACATTTCTACCCTACTTTTTAAGTTTAACTTTCCTCGTCCTTTAATGGGGCTTATTATACGGCTATCCCAGGACTGCTGAAAGTATACTCGCCATTAATAGTGATGGCACTTGAAGAGATTTGACACCAAAGGAAAAAACCTCTTGAAAAATACTTTCTATAAGATAACATGGAGATTGCTGCAAGCAGGCCTGGACTGGTAATCTGTGGGTTCTGTCAAATGGCAGCGGGGCTGCTATACTGTGCCATAGAAAGTCAGTATTTAGTGGGCTGGTGGGGGCTGTTTGTGCCTCCTTCTGGGCTAATTGGGCCTCTGTGTACCTAAAATGCCAGGGCCTATTTTAACTTTCAGTCCAGGCCTAGCTGCAAGTAAAACAGATTACTCGCAGTGATCTAGCTTAACATGAAGGGAAGCATTTTCACATAGTTAAGCAAGATCATTGCGAGTTATAGGTTTTACTTGCAGTGATGCTTGTGTAATCCTATGGGAAGTCTTTTTTGGGGATTGTTTACCAGTGGGTGACAAATCTCCACACGTGCCATTACCTTAAGAGCGAGTTTGCCCATTATATCAGCTGCACCAATTTAAAAACCACATGTATATAAACCGGCCATAGCAAGTACAATTCTTCTGCCGGCACCAACAGTTTATCCCTATTTGATGACTTTTACATGCTTAAATGCTGAGGGAGTTAAGGCCCCACTGAGATATTACGCTAAATTGCAAACTGTTCAGACATTATTGTGTTCTTCCAGGCAGTGCATTCTCTCACCAGCAGGGAATAAAGCACACATCCCCAAGCATTTTCCAATTTAAATATGTCACTTTGCAAAGTCTGTCAAGTAAAAATGAAGTCCCATTTGCAACACTTACTGTTTGCCGAGTACCTCAGGCATCCTAATTTATGTCAGAAACGAATAAATTAATATGAAGGCGGGATCGTCTTTAGTAACTAGAGAAGATTGCAGAATGATTTCACCACAAAACTTCCCAATCTGTCTATGTTTGTATTATAAGGCAACAAAGTGAGCTTGGTGCCAACTTGAAACGAACAAGCAGCATGATCATTTACTACTTCACTATATTCTCTCCAGCCACACACAGTTCTCTCTGGAAATTATGTACCATGTCACTTACAAGAAAATACATAATGCAACATATAAAAATATTTATATTTAAAGACTGCTTAGGAAGATGTTAAGGAGACCCTCAACTTTGAATGAACTTTTAGTATGTTGTATTTTTGTTTTTAATTTCCACTCTTCTGGCTCTTTGTAGCATGCGGCTGAAAGATCTGTCAGGTCTCCTCAGCAACTACAAGTTTACAGAGAGTATGAGGCTTCAAGTTTATTGTTATAATTAAATATTTTTCTTTTCAGACCATCTATTCTTAATCTCCAACTATGATTCATGAGTGCTTCCTGGTTGCTAGGGTAATTAACCCCAGGTAACCAGATGAAAATTACAGTCCCTGCATAAATAACTTTTCTGCACAGACCCCCCCCCACCATAAACATCACTTAGGGCTAGGCCAGACGGGGAGATTCGGGGGCATTTTGTCGCCTGGCGACTTCTCGCCGCGACTTGTAGCCCCCGAACCTCCCCGAATAGCCACTTACCCAAGCGCACCGGCGTTGCTTGAAAACGCCGGCGCATATCCACACGGAGCGGCGCGCTTTTTGAAATCGCTCCAAATTGCCTCGCCAGGCAATTTGGAGCAATTTCAAAAAGCGCGCCGCTCCATGTGGATACACACTGGCGTTTTCAAGCAACGCCGGTGCGCTTGGGTAAGTGGCTATTTGGGGAGGTTCGGTGGCTACAAGTCGCGGCGAGAAGTCGCCAGGCGACAAAATGCCCCCGAATCTCCCCATCTGGCCTTAGCCTTAAGGCTGTACTAAAGGAAAGCTATAGCAAAGTTTTATCATAATAGACTGAATTTTTCTATACATAGTCAAATAAAACTTCTGTACCATTTCTGAATAAAAGGGGATGTAAAGAAAAAAAAAAACAACATTACATGTACTGCTTATAACCCATAAAAGAAGCACATTTGCAATGTACTTCAGTTAGTGAATTCAGCTGCACAGAACCAGTTATTTTAAAAGATCAGCACACATTTTCTAACTGAAGTACACTGCAAATATCCTTCTTTTTAGGTTTATGAGCAGTACCTGCAATATATATATATATTTTTTTTTTGCCTTTATGTCCCCTTTAAGATACTCTTCATTATCTGCCCATGTCTCTTATTGTTCACTCTTTATTTTGATTTACAGATCCAATATATTTTTCTAGGGGAAGCTCCCTTTCCTAGCAGATTTATTAGAAGAATGAATGAAAAGATGAAGCTTATATTAAATGTTCATCTTCATGATAGTTTCCTGTTAGACTACTCTGATAACAGAAGATATCAGAATTTCAGTAAAATAAAAACACTCTAAATTACCAGTATATATTTAAGTTCCTAAATGTGCCTTTTCTTCTGTCAAACAGCTCCATACCTTTTTAACCAAAATGGTCTCTGTAGGATCGATCTTTGCTTTCTTAGCCTCTGGACCATCTTCAACTTCCGGCTTTGCTTTGGTTACCTTGGTCTTCTCTCTGAGACAATATTATTGGTTACAAATGATGCTTTTTTACATAAGATGACAAATATGAAGAGGAAAATGACATTCAACTAAAAAATTATTATTCCTGTCTAATAACAGCAACCTCTGCTATAGGCATCATGATTTCCTTTCATGTGAACTGTGAAAGTTTCTGCAAGTGGGGGAGGAAGTCTTGTGTGCTAAAGGCCTAAACCACATGGATAGATAAAAAGGGGATGCTTTCATTGCCCTTTAAATCATACATATGTGCTCCTGAGAAACTCTACCAAATAATGTTGACCTCAGGTTCTTCTTGTGGTTCATCTGGTATATCCAGAGAAGTGACCCAGGGAAGCACCTGCATTTAAAGGAGAATAAAAGGTATAATCACTGAGAGGTCCCCCTGGGCCAGTGCTCCTATTCACTTAAAACTGCACCAGTCTGGTAGGAGGTGTTCAAGTACCACAATCTAATTCCATTTCTTTCTTTTTTTTCCCCCAGCAATAGCACACACATGCACAGTAGTGGGAAAAGCTGACTTACTGCATCTACGTTTGGGTGTTCAATCTAATGCACCTGCCTCAACCAGAATG
This sequence comes from Xenopus borealis, assembly GCA_024363595.1. Taxonomy (NCBI): domain Eukaryota; kingdom Metazoa; phylum Chordata; class Amphibia; order Anura; family Pipidae; genus Xenopus; species Xenopus borealis. Next base: position 59,560,875 of record CM044445.1, read on the forward strand.
AAGAAAAGATGGAAGAAGCTGAAAAAAAAGATTTGGACGAAGAACTTCTACATAAATACTCTGGGCCAGTGCAGTTTGTAGCCTGATATACGAGGTAAACATTTATAATCACTGGGAGGTGCCTAACATTTTTGATTATACCTGTCCTTTAAGTAGATAACAACTCTACAAGTATGTACAGTTACACATCCATTAGAAAAGTACTATTGTGACATAGTACTCTACGATCTAAATACATAGTAGTGCCAAACCAATTCATTAGAGGATCACTAAAAGGAAATATTAATGTAGCTCTTACAATTTCATAACTAGAGAAACGGGAAGGCAAATTTAATGGTGCAGCCTTGAGCCAGCTACACAAAGCCAGATTGAAGATTGTGTTTTTGTCCATGATATGATAAAAAAAAACGCAGCAAAAAAAAAAAAATCAAATATGCTCGAGAATATTTGTTGAAAACACTAAAAATCTGCATGCAGAATTGACAAGTAAAAGTGAATGCATTTCTTAAGAAGCCAATGGCAATTGGCAGGCAACAATGTCTTTTTCCCAAGTTTATTAAAATGATCAAAATTTCAGCACATTAGTGCTCAAGAATAAAAGACAGTGCCATGAAAAGTCATTTTATTCTCAATTTTCCCCTTATTGAAAATTTTGAAATTTACCTCTACTTGTTTGTCACATTTGCCAAAAAAATCCTTCTAGAAATTTGGCTTAATCAGGCAGACTGACTGACTTTCCAGCATATCGAAATCTGTTCAATCCTAAACTCTCATAAAATTGTCAGGATTTTTTTGGGCCAAAATAAAAACGAATGTGTTCGGTTTGGTTGAAAATGACTATATTTGTCATCTACTTCTGAGTGGCCTAATATTGAACACTTAAATTGAAGTGGAAATTGCAGAGACATTAAAGCAAGTAATTTTCAAAACATGTCAGAGTTTGTACCTACATAATTATATTCAGTTGCAAAATTACGCATTGTAGACCAAATGCCTAAATATTATGCATACATTTAAAAACCAGTGTGCACAGAGGGTGAGTCAGATTGATTATTAAATTGTATGATTAAGCATAATACTTACTCCACAAACTCATGTTCTCCGAGGTCAGCAAACATGGACCCGTGGTACCCATACACATCGCCAGTGAAAAACTTTATGTTGTGTTTGTGGCAGATATGGTTCACTCTAACTAACTGGTCACTGGGGCAAGACGTTAGACACACCTACAGAAAAAAAAATAAAAAGCAAATGTATTATTGGTCTGTGTGACCATGCACATATTATTTTGACCAAACTTGCCCTAAAGTGCTTACATTCTGCTCACAATTAATATTGATTATAGATACTGCTAAATCCATTCAGATTGTGATTATATAACTTCGTAGGGGCCACCAGAAAACCTGACCTCAATGATTCCCGTTGCTGCCAGGAACCACTCTGACTGATGCCTTGCCAATAACATACGACATCCCACCCTTCCCCGACAAGCTTTGTGTTGGTCTCTGGTAGGACCTTATAAATAGACAGCTGAACTAAAAACAGTACATGCACTTGTATTTATCAAGTAAAGGTGCCTCTAAATTACTTGGGTAAAGCTGTGTAAATTGAAAGGGGAACAGTGGGACGCCATAACAAAACAATGTATTAGTGTAAAGATTTTTTTAGAATATGACCCCCAAAAAAAGTGGTTGCTGGTTGATAAAACACACAAAAACAAACAATGTGAATGGTTTCAGGGTCTGTGACCTTCCATTAGACAGACAATGTGGAGGGATACTCTCTGGCACCAAACTATTGTTTCCAAATGCCTCATGAACATTATCACTAACAATCAAGATGTCAGCTCTAAACTCGCCAACTGCTTTCTCCTGTTTTGCTACGACAGAAAGCAACATAAAGACTTTTTTTTTTCTCCTCTGAATAAGTTTCCTGTTGTTACGCTCTGTTTCCTCATAGACACAAAAAGCTGGCACAGGGAGTAGAAACAGAGTGGGAGCTTGTTTTTAAAAAACAGATTTAAAACACATTTCTGCACAGCCCCAGGAAGTTCTATTTCCTCTTGTACCTTGCTATATTGTTTTCAAAATTTTATATATTAATATCGAAACACTGAAAAAAACCAACAATGTCCAGATCTGTAGCTGTAAGTACATTCTACAACATAATGTTCTACTAAAAATCTCTGTATAATGACCCTGAAACATTAGGCCTTCTTGTATGAAACAATGCAAAAATAAAAACCTAGTTATTCCACAAGTGTTTGAAATGGAGTGGTATACTAAAATCCCATTGAGATTATTAAAACTTTACTTACATATTAATGTACTCCAAAAGTCTTATAGGGGTTGTTCACCTTCCAATCACTTTTTCAGTTGAGTTGTTTTCAGATTTTCAGATTTTTTAATTGCTTACCATTTTTTTTTACCATTTTTACAAAATCTAAGTTTAATGTTCTTGCCTCTGGTGTTTCAGCCTGGCAGCTCAGTAATAAGGTGCAGATTCTGAATTTACAATTTTGCAACGTTTAGTGGATACATTTCTCAGCAGCATCTCTGGAGTATTAGCAACTATTGTATCAATTCAACAGCTGTATTTAATGATATTCAGTGATCCTGCTCAGCAGGGACAAAGAAACACCAACTAATTTATCAATTTAGAACAGTTTAAAAAGTCAGCGACCCCTACCAGAGCTGCTTTAGAAGGTGAAACATTAGACTTACACTTCAGGATTAGAAAAACAGTCACACATAAAAAAATGTAAAGTAATTGGGAAAGGTCTTTATTTCTGGGAAATATCTTAAAGGTGAAAGAAATGGATTTTACAATTGGGGGTGCTAAATATTAGGCACCCACAAGGGACTAATTTTACCTACTTGATACCCCTAGCCGGTGCTCCTATCAGCCGAAAACTGCACAGGGTACTTTAAGGGCCCTTACATGGGCGTTTTTACCTGTGCTCCCCTGCATTCCATTTTGCTGCGTTCAGCCGCAGGGGAGCGCAGGTATAGACGCACTCAATTATTTTCAATGGGGCTGTACTCACACGAACGCATGTAGGTGCCAAATGCAGGTTCAGACGCAACATGCTGCATTTTTCCTGCTTTCGGCACCTACATGAGTTAGTGAGAGTACAGCCTCGTTGAAAAGCATTGAGTGCGTCTATACCTGCGCTCCCATGCGGCTGAACGCAGCAAAACAGAACGCAGGGGAGCGCAGGTAAAAACCCCCGTGTGTAAGGGCTCTTAGCGAGCACCACGGAGAGATCGACTTCCTGCTGCTCTTATTTTCAAATTTCCCAGGGAAATCACATATGCAGTAGAGCAAAATAGCAGACTTTTTCGTTAAAGTTCAGCTTTCCACTATACTGCACATGCGCAGCCCTGAGACGATGAGAGGAAGCAGGAATTTGATCTCTCTGTGGCGCTCACTAGAGAAACCCCAGATCGGTGCGGTTTTCAGCTGATAGGAGCATCGGCCCGGGGTATCGGGTAGGTAAAAACCCTTGCGTTCTCCTTTAAACCAACTGAACTGAAAAATGTGGAAGGTGAACAACCCCTTTAACATAATATTGCATCAGCATTAGAGCATGTGCAATGTCTTTGACTTTTGTTATTGCCAACGTGTCAACTTACTGGCTGTTGTATTTTGATTTGTATTTGATGTAATTAAATGGATACGGTTAAATCCGACATGGGGCTAGACAGTCAATTTCCCAGATGCCCCAAGTCATGTGACTTGTGCTATTATACACTTCAGTCACTCTTTACTGCTGTACTGCAAGTTTAAGTGATATCACCCCCCGCCCAGCAGTCTAACTACAGAACAATAGGAAGGTAACCAGATAACAGCTCCCTAACACAAGAACAGCACTCAATAGTAAAATCCATGTCCCACTGCGTTCCATTCAGTTACATTGAGAAGGAAATAGAACAGCATGCCATAAAGCATGATAAAAACAATTCTAAAACAATTATGTGTGCATAAATAAATTTAAACAAAATAATAGTAATGAGACAATGGAATCCCTTAAAGAAACATAACAGTCATCAGTTTAGGCAAACGATTCCAAGTTAAGACGGATTCCATACTTAAAACTTACAACATCAAACTGCGTGAAAAAATCATCAGATTTCTGATTTATGTTTTCAGTATCTGCTTCTACGGACACCATTGGATTGAGGTTCCGTGCCCGATTAAGAGATGCCTCAGCCCTATTTTGGCCCAGAGACCCAGATGGAATGAGGAACTGAGCTCTTGAGTCTTCTGAAGAAACCTGTAGACAAAGTATTGAATGACTGGTCAATGTCAATGTTTTTCTAGTACAATATTTATGTGTAACAAGGGCAGCATACAATTTCTTTTGTCACATTCTATTTCAAAAGAGTGGGGCACCAACATTACTTATATGATTGGCCCATTTATTTCATTCAGTCTTGAAGCAGGGCAATGACATAGTATATATATTGAGCTCTAACGAGTGGAGAGGAGGTTACTATTAGGGATGCACCGACCACAGGGTTCACTTCGGGACTGGGCCTTTTTCAACAGGATTAGGCCGAATCCTTCTGCCTCGCCAAACTGAATTCTGAATCCTAATTCACATATGCAAATTAGGGGCAGGAATGGAAATAACATGACTGTCACAAAACCAGGATGTGAAAAATGTTCTCCTTCCCACCCATAATTTGCACATGCAAATTACGATTTTGGATTTGCCCGAATCTTTCACAATGGATTCAGGGGTTTCGGCCAAATCCAAAATAGTAGATGTAGGTGCATCCCAAGTTACCATGGACAGCTGGAGCTTAAAATACGGAGCATCTTTTGTTCCTGTAACTTCTCTGTGGCACCTCTACATACATGAGCCCTAGTTTAATGCCAGTTCCCTCAATGATTTACGTTGCAATGTCTTTGTTTTATTTGTATGTCAGAGTAATGCAGGAAATGTGGCACTAATAAAATGACAAGGCAACACAAGAACAAATACATAACAGAAGGTGAAAACACATATACAGCAGAAACGAAAAAATATATGTATGTATGTATGTATGTATGTATGTCTAATGCCACCAACCTAAAGGCTTGATCATTTTGTGTTCTGGAAGCTGAGAATAGCAAGGTTTGATTTCATGTTTCATAGTCCAAGATTGCTGCTGTACATGATCCTAAACCACACAAATATGTAGCAGGAATGCCCTCTAGTGGCTGCATGGCCTATAACCAGTACCAACGCAATGGACTTCATACATTTATCTATCTGACTCTACAACTTAAAAAAAAAAAAAATTTGAACTTATTCCTTTAAAGAGGCAGTATAACCTGTTTCAACACAGGTTCAATCAACAGAGTTTGTGATCAACATACTTTTTTTTATTTTTTTAAGTTTATTGATTGTTTTACTCTTAGGGGCACATTTACTAATAGTCGAAGTTAATATTCAAATAAAGTTCAAATTTCGAAGTCATTTTGGGCTACTTCGACTATGGAATAGCCCAAAATTCAATTTGAATTGAAAAAATTTGAATATTCAACAAGTCGAATTTTCAAAGTACCGGTCCTAAATCCTTCGACTTCAACACTTCCCCACCTTAAAGCTACCAAATTGCCATTTCAGCCTATGGGGGACCTCATAGAACCTGTCCTGAAAATTCTTCCAAGAATTCGAAGGACTTTGCGCAAAATCATTCGATTTGAACTATTCGATCAAAAAAGCCCTTTAAAAAAACCTTGAGGGTCGAATTTCATAGTTTTTATCACTTGAAAATTCAGCCCTTAGTAAATCTGCCCCTTAGAGTAGAACTCCACGGGCGACTTAGGTTTGACACCACATGACGAAATACTGGCATCAAGTTGGATGCGCCAGAAATAAGGTAAGAGATAGAAATGTTGCAAAAAGTCACAGCGTGCATCCAACACAACCATCGGGCATGCTGCGATTTCATCAGACATTTATATCACTGACCATATTTCCAACGCATACGACTTGATGCCAGGGTTTTGTTTTGTGGCGTCAGATCGGACCTAAAT
>CM044445.1:59605745-59622882 GCA_024363595.1 Xenopus borealis
AACATCTCTGGAGTATTAGCAACTATTGTATCAATTCTAACAGCTGCCTGTAATGAAATCTTGAGATTGTGCTCAGCATGTACAAAGATAAGAAATGTATCCATTAAATGTATCAGTTTAGAACAGTTGGGGGGGTCGGTGCCCCCCCCTCCCAGAGCTGCTTTAGAAGGTGAAAAATGACACTTTACACTTCAATATTAGAAAAACGATTACAAATAGAAAATAGACAGTAATTGGAAAAAGTTTTTATTTCTGGTGATATATCTGAAAATTACTAGTTGTTTGAAGATGAACAACCCCATTAATTATGTAAGTGCTGGACAGCAGTCCCCTTACCAATTTTCTCCTAGCCTGTGTGCAAGGAATACTGTAGAACTATCCCTTTATGGTTTTCAGGAGACCAGAAAAAAAATGGTGTGAAATCCATGAAAATTGAAAATAAGGGAAATGTAGTATGCATAATATATAGGTGGGACCACTTATTAGGGGATGTAAAATTTAGGTTCCACTGTATATGCATGCTTTTTTCAGTTTTGAACATAGATGCATTTATAAGTGCAAACACACACTTCTTACACACAGGTTTAATTCAGTTGCTCTGTTGAAGACAGGCTGTTATGAGTCAGAGCCAGCCCTTACCTTATTTTGGAAATGTTCAGGTGCCTCTAGGCAATAATGTAATGCTCTATATCCCTATGCGGTGGCTCCATTTCCTTTAATGTCTTGTATGTTTCATGCAAAAGGAATAATTCTTGGGGTAGGTGGGATTGAGCCAAACACAATTATATACAATTACATAGATATAATCATTAAAGTGGAACAAACATTTTTAAAGGAACAGTTTTAATAAAAAAAAAATTTTCTTTATAACGAAAAAAAAAAACCGACAACACAGTTTAAACTTTAAATTCACTAAGTTTTTATTAAGGAATTACTTGTGGCCATATCTCCATTTCAGAAGAGGAGCGCATGAAGGGGATGTAGGAATTTTTCTGCCCCTTGTGGCAGTAGAATGGCATATTTTAAAATAACTTACAATGTTTTTCAAATATTGCTACTGTGTGTTCTTTGCTGTTCCCTGCAATGATGATACTGACTACATACTACATGTATGATTGAAACAGTGTTGCTCAGGAGCACAGCCTATGCACAAAATTTACATAACCGTATGTAAGATATTTTCCAAAGTTAAAGGATCTTTACACTTACAAGCAGTGATGTACAGACAGGGCCTTCCCCACCTCCTAGTTGCCATGCCCGGGTGTGCCATTTAGCCAGTTACTGTCGGCACGTATGCCGCCCATGAATTATATTACCTTTGCAATTTTAAAACTCAACATAAAAAAATATCTTTCATGTGTAATTTTTAAAACTTTGTACACAAATAGCTGGGTTAAAACAAATACAAAATGTTGTCATTGCAGAAGAAACATTGAGTGTGGGGTTTATTGAATCTCAGTTAGCTGCTAAGTTCTTTGTATGTCTGGTTTTATAGCTGGTATTTTTGGTTATCATCATATTATAGCTTTCTGATAAGCTTTTTGCACACCAGGATGTGTATGCAAGTATGCAGTATACACATGCATAGTTGTGTAGATATGTATGCTGGAATATACATTTCAGTTAGTTGCTTATCTGTTTTTATATGCTCCATTGAAAGCAGAGGTGCAGGTATAAGAAGCATTACATTCAATAGCCACGCTACCTGCATTTAAATTGAGGCGGTGAGGAGTATTCCTTATGGCCAGCATTTATCTTATGTTGTTGCTTAGATGTTTCATTCAACACAGTACATATCTTCAGTGCTTATTCTGCTTTCCTGTACAATTTCAGCTTAGCTTTAACATACTGGAAGGGATATGGGGCATAGTTTTTACTTTCAGGTCTAAAGCAGCACTACAAACCGCAACAGTGAAGACATTTTTAATAAAGCAGTCTAAATGCATTTAGCTTGTAATGTGATTACTCTCTGACTTCTCTGTATCTCTCCAGCAGGGAGGATGGTGAGCTGGAAGAAGGAGAGCTTGAGGATGATGGGGGAGAGGATGGAGCCCGTGATCTCTCAGAGGCCCAGGTTCCACAAGAGAAGAATGAAAAGCATTACAGTGATTCTGATGATGAGAAGGCACATCGCAAGATGAAGAGGAAGCGACGAAAGGAAAAAGAGAAAAGGCGATCTAAGAAAAAAAGGAAATCCAAACACAAGGTATTATAAATATATGCACAAATAAAAGTAAAGAAGTGCATGTGTAAAGGGTAGTATTCATTGAGTCAATTGATGAATAGCACTTTGGTAAAACAGGAACAGGAGACTGAATCATAACCGAGGGAAGAAGGACTCCATTGGCTCCACCTTTTGGCTTTACCTTTCCAGCCAGCAACCATTTTCCATAGTCCTGTTCCAGTGTTTTTAGGATGTCTATAGCATAATTTTGTAATTGTGGACCTTTGTTTTTTACCATTCTTCAGATTGCTTACTGGGTGCTAACTTTATTTGTTTTTTTTTCTAATGAAACATTCATTGTCCTCAATATTTAAAAAAGGAAAGCTTTAGCTTTAACTCATCCACACTTGTTAATCAGTTTTCTATAACATTATATCTTGATTGTTTCTGTTGCCTTTCTTTAGCGTCATGCATCCTCTAGTGAAGACTTTTCAGACTATAGCAATGAATCCGACTTCAGCCCAAGTGAAAAGGGCCACAGGAAGTATCGTGAATATAGCCCCTCTTACCCTCCTCCGGTGAGTTCCAAGGTCTCAGCTGATGAATTCTAGCATTTCTGTTAACCTGACCCTTGTCAGTATTGCAGTTGATACAAAGTAATGTGTATATTGCAACAAAAAACTTTGAAGCATGCATACATTTGTTTGGCACGATCACGTTATCTTTATGGTGAAGCATTGACAGAATGCAGTTGTATCTAACTATGCCTATGCACATTTCTTCATATACAGATTTGTAGGTGCCTAATACTTGCATATGTGTATTTATTTTTAAATTTACTTTCTAGATACATTCTTTCTATTATATTTTGTTGTTAATGAACTCAGCAGGTCAAATGTTTGCAAAACATTTATAAATGTGTTTTGGTATGGCTGCAGGAAGCCCATTCTGAAACAAGTCGGCTCTTAATGAGCATATATGGTAGTAGGTGTGCTGTTTTATCATGGAGTTTATGTAATGTGCCAAAAGAAAGATTTCCAATTGTTTTTAAACTTTGGGAAAAAAAATGTATATTCTCTGAAGGGATTTTTCAAATGTGTAAGAAGTGAGTGAGAAAAAGATTAGGAATTGCTGCTCTAAATGACTTAATAAAAAGCTTTACCAACTACAAACCTCATTCTTTCACCGCTAACCGACTTATTTGCGGACCACACTTTCATAAACCAGTTCTAGGTTAACTAAGCCCTCCAGCTGTTATATAGCCATATATATATATATATATATATATATATATATATATATATATATATATATATATATATATATATATGATGCCACTGATTTAACATTCTTTTAATCCTGATCCTTACTGCTGTTGAGGTTCTTTCTAAGTTGCCTCTCTTAATTTCATATTAATCATGTCTACTGTAATAATTTTTTGTATTAGTTGTAAATGTTATATTGAAGAGAAAGCTATTGTAGATGCCCCTTTATACTTTTGAAGTATGATTTATTATAGCTGGAACTAAATACGTTGTTCAAGGCAATATTTATCTCCTTTTGTGCACAACATAATATGTGTAGACCCAAGCATTAATAAGATGTTTGTCCTCTGTTTTGCTTTAACTATGGTCTTGCTGTCCATCCAGTGCATTTTGCGCAGATGTTCCTATTTCTTGTTTTGTTTTCTTTCAGGTTCATCAGCAATACCCACCCCCACCACAGCACAATGCCCCACCCCCTAAGAAATACCCCAAAATGGATAGCAAAGGCTATGGGATGTATGATGATTATGAAAATGATCATTATGGCGAGTATGAGGGAGATGAGGGGGAAGATATGGGCAAGGAAGATTATGATGACTATGCCAAGGAACTGAACCAATACAGAAGAGCCAAAGAAGGAAGTCATCGTGGCAGAGGTGGGACAACAGCACTGAACGGCAAACATGCAGGACACAGAGTTCCCAAACTAAAAAAAAAAAATGTCCGTTCACTGATTTTGTTTTATGCGCTGGGTGCTTTATGAATGTAGATAACCTTTAGCTATGTGTATTCAAGTGTGGTACTTAAAGTAATTTCCCTTTTCTTTAAATATTTGATTTTTAATGCTAAATATGAAATGGTAAAGATAGGAAATTCATTCCAATTGCAGTGGTTCACAATCTTTAAAACTAATTCTGGTGGTGTATTATTTTTACCTTTGCTATAGAGTTCTCTCTCAAATACTTGTTCATTCCATAGGCATTAGAGGTAGAGGAAGATTTATGAGAGGCAGAGGACTACGTGGAATGATGCGTGGAAGAGGTTTTAGGGGTAGAGGTGGGAGAGGAAGAGGCTTTCCAGGAGACGATCATCCTGATGAAGAGGAGATGTATGATGAAGAAATGGAGGTAATAATATTGTATGCTGATCTAGTTAATTCATGCCCCCATTATCGTTTGTTAATATATTTCCGGAATATTCTTCAGAACTTTTACAAAGATTATACATTGTTCACATTAGTCAGACCCTGCATGATTGGAGCTTACAATTTAAGGTCCATATCACATTCACACACTGTAAATTAATGTAATCAAGTCCCAGTTAAAGGGATACTGTCATCGGAAAACATGTTTTTTTTTCAAAATGCATCAGTTAATAATGCTTCTCCCGCAGACTTCTGCACTGAAATCCAGTTCTTAAAAGAGCAAACAGATTTTTTTATATTCAATTTGAAATCTGACATGGGGCTAGACATATGGTCAGTTTCCCAGCTGTCCAAGTCATGTGACTTGTGCCTGCACTTTAAGATGGAACTACTTTCTGGCAGGCTGTTCATTCTCCTACTTAAAGGAAAAGTAAATGTTTTTCTTTATCTCTCTGTAAATTTGCTCTAAACAGCCCCCCAGATTAATGTACCTTAGTCCCTGCTGCAAGTCTGCTCTGGTTTCTGTGTTATCAGCAGCTTGTTTCACCTTCTTCCTGGTGCAGAGTGAAGCCCCGCCCCTTAGTTTACTGAGCAGTGCATTTTGCTGCTGTTCCACAATAGAGAGGAAGAGGGAGCCAGTGTTTCATTAGTAAGCTAGTTTCCCCAAGCAAAAGGTGCTAAACACACTGCTCTCTGCTATGTCACATTATGCAAATGATCTCCAAGACTAGTCTGAGAGATAAGGTCAGCTCAGAAAGCTAAGGGGCGGGGCTTCACTCTGCACCAGGAAGAAGGTGAAACAAGCTGCTGATAACACAGAAACCAGAGCAGACTTGCAGCAGGGACTAAGGTACATTAATCTGGGGAGCTGTTTAGAGCAAATTTACAGATAGAAAAAAAAAAGGTTTACTTGTTCTTTAATGTAACTGAATCAGTCTCAGTGAGACTTGGCTTTTACTATTTAGTGTTCTTAGATCCACCAGGGAGCCGTTATCTTGTGTTAGGAAGCCGCTATCTGGTTACCGTCCCATTGTTCTTTTGTTAGGCTACTTGCAGTACAGTAGTAAAGCGTGACTGAAGTTTATCAGAGCACACGTCACATGACTAGGGACAGCTGGGAAACTGACAATATGTCTAGCCCCGCGTCAGATTTCAAAACTGAATATAAAAAAAAAATCTGTTTGCCTTTTATGAAAAATGGATTTCAGTTCAGAATTCTGCAGAAAAAAAATGTGTTTTCCCATGACAGTATCCCTTTAATCTGTTTGTTTATTTCTGGAGTGTGGGCATAAACCCAAGCAAGCATGAGCAGAATATACATACATTCTTTGTAGCTTGTGCCTTGGATGAAACCTATGGCCTCAGCATTGCAAGACATCGATAATAAACTATAATGTCACTTTACTGCTAGTACATATATAAACAAAGCACACACACTGAATCAATCTAAAAATTGTCTCTAGCCCAAACTGTTTACAGGGCTTCATTCATTTTCTAGATTAACTGTTTGATTTGGAATCTTTGTTAAATAAAAACTCCAGGAAACATTTTGAAATCTAAAAGCACACAGGCCTGCATTTTGAGTGCTGTGATATAACTGTGGGGTTGTGTTGTATTACAGTACTGTGAAGAGGAAGCAATGGAAGATGAAGAGTATGATGATTACTCCAAGGAACTTAACCAATATCGGAGGGCAAAAGAAGGCAGAGGTCGAGGTGAGCTCTTGATAAATCTTGTCACACAGCGTTTGTTGAGATCTGAGTTTTTTTTAAAATCTGTATGTAAATAGTGCTTTTCAGTAATATGGGAAATAATTCTGTTGATCAGGTAGACCCATATCATTTTCAGAATTACAGTCATTACATGCATGAAGTCTAATCCAATATTTGTAATGCATATGCTTTTCTTAAAGGATTTTATAGAGGCCGAGGTCGGGGCCCACGTGGAAGGGGTTTCAAAATCATGGGAAGAGGAAGAGGCCGTGGCAGAGGAGGGAAAGGAAATGATGAGGATGAGTACTATGAGGAAGAGGGTGTAAGTTCTGTGGTATTGCAGGATATAAATCATAAAATTGATTTAAGTAAATATATCTCTATAAATGCATGCATGTAATGCCTGTGAGTGGTTGCTGTTCTACCAATGTGTATTATCACAACAGTGAATGGATGTTAAAATGTAGTCAGTTTAGTGACTGGCCTCATTTACTAAGACATTTTAGATGGGGCTGATCTAGGTTAACAGTTAATTCACTGAAATGATCATGATCAACAAAGGTGTTGCTGAGGTGTGCTTGTATGTTAATATAAGAATGCATAGTATATTCAGGTTTGGTAGTTGTTTTGATTTAATGTCAATGTAGTTCATGAAGTACTGTAGGCTTGTAAAGTCATCAGTTTTCATAAAGTTTCTTTATGAAATTGCATTGCTTCTAAATGCTATTTTGTTTTTTACTATAATTTATTTTAACTGTGGAAACGGTACATTTCTGATTTTTTACCAGGATGGAGGAATGTATAGAAATGATTATGAGAAACCACATCATCGGGCTGATAAAAAGGGAAAAGTTGTCTGCAAGTATTTTGTGGAAGGCCGCTGCACCTGGGTAAAGATCTTATTTACAGGCTTAATTTTTAACACATTAGTTTAGCTACCTTGTGTATAGTTCAGGTATATCAGATTTTTGATCATGCGCGATGTTTTGATCAGGTTTTGATCTGCTTTCTGTTGCCCAGAACCCTTACACCATTGCATCCTAAGGACATGCCTCTTCTACCTAGTGTCAGCCCAACATAATAATCTTTTTTGAAAAAGCAGGCTTAAAGGAATTTTGTCATGATTTTATTTCTAAATAACATTGTTTACACTGTAAATAATTCCTTTCATAAAGAACCAGTGCTGCACTATGGAACTGTTTTCAGGCAGGCTGTTTTCTCCTACTGCTATTGTTTCTCCTACTGCTATCGTTTCTCCTAATGTAACTAAAGGAGTTGCAGTGGGACATGGACTTTTACTATTGTGTGCTGTTCCTATATCTACCAGAGAGCTGTTATTTGATAACCTCTTGTTGTTCTGCTAATGGGCTGCTGGAGGGGGGAGAAGGGAGGGCGTAAAATCACTCCAACTTGTAGTAAAGAGTGACTGAAGTTTATTAGAGCACAAATCACATGGGAAACTGACAGTTTGTCTAGACCCATGTCAGATTTCAAAATTAAATATAAAAAAATCAGTTTACTCTTTTGAAAAACTGATTTCAGTGCAGAAGCCTGCTGGATCAGCACTATTAACTGATGCATTTTGAAAAAAATCATGTTTTCCCATGGCAGTATGCCTTTATAAAGTTTAATTACCTTCGTCAGATAGCTTGTCTTTCTGCGCTGGACTTTGTGGTGGAGCGTCTTCAGCATTGACATGAATGTTGTAGCTGCTCCACAGCAATGCGCAAGGTTCTCTACCCATCTTAGATTATTAACAGTATTATTAACAGTTATTAACAGCTTATTAACAGTATCTACAATTGTAGCCAGGTATTGCACAACTTAATTTCTATTATTAGATGCTCCATCTTGGCCTTGAAATTAATGTATATAATAAATAAATGTTTATAGTACCAGGCTTTATCACTGGTTATGGTGCATCAGTTTAGCACTGAATGCATGATTACAAGCAATTGGTATACTTCTGTGAGATTAAAACATTCAACATTCATAACTTGAAACACTTCTGAGCAGCATGTCTGTCATATAGGTATTTTCATACCCTTGCCTTTCTCTTTTTTTTTTTCAGGGAGAGCACTGCAATTTTAGCCATGATGTGGATGTTCCCCGCCGCCGTGGACTCTGCAAGTTTTATGTCAGCGGCTACTGTGCTAGAGCAGAGAACTGTCCATTCATGCACAATATCCTTTCTAGAGAAAGAAGTAATACATTTGCAGATTGCTAAGGCTTGGTTTAACTTTTTGAACTAGACAATACTACTAAGAGTATTAAAAACGAAATTAAAAATAAGTCTGCATTCTTGTGCTATAACTTTAATCTAGGCCATAAAGTATATTTTATATACAAACATCTTGTACTCTACAAGGAAAAAAAATTAGAGATATACAGTAACTGCATATTAATGTGTAGCAGAATGAGATGCAGATATACTTTGCATTCCTGTTGTAAGATGCCATTTTCGGCAACTATCCCATCCTCCTGAAAAGCTGCATTAACAGTATGTGTTCATACTGCTGAATCCAAATATTTGTCTTTACAAAAATACACCAGTTGTTGAAAAATATAAGCTGTTGCCAAAGAAAAGGGTAATGCTCTTATTGTCTTGAGTTTCTGTGGTCATAGGGTATGTTTTCTGTGTATCTGTTTATTAACATGATTTCAGGTATGGTTTCCTTGACTGTGCTCACATGATTTCCCTTGTAAGCTGTATCATACCACAGGGAATTGCATTAATGGTGAGGATTGTATGTTTTCCCATGAGCCCCTGACAGATGATACACAAGAGCTTCTGAATAAGGTACAGATTAATGCATATTGACATTAATGCAGTTGTCTAAATTGTCCATTATGGGATGATTGTATGTGTTCTTTTATATTCCAAATAGTTTACATTTTGATAAACTTCAGCCATATAACACATCCTGATAAGGTACTGCATGAACAATGGTGTGTAAAGAGGTGGTGTTGCTACCTTTATAAAAGCAAACCTCTCCCTTATCTAAACAGCAGCCTATGAGCATCTCATCATTAGGGCCTTCTAAGTAGACTAATTACTTTTATCAGCTATATTGAAGTTATTTGGGACCAGAAGTGACAGAAAGTACTAATGTGAAAGTGGCTTTATATTTATTACAGAAACTGTAGATATTAAATATTAAACCAGCAGGCAAAACATAGGTTCAGCACAAGCCGTTCATGTTGAAAAGGGGTATATACGTTTGCTTGAACTATAAAAGAGCCATATTTTAACTGGCAGGACTTTGCAAAAGTTGCACATCCCCTTTAAAGGAGAATTCACCCTATAATAGAAAAAACCCTCTCCTGCATAGATCCCCCAGCCTACCTGCCCCCCCCCCCAAGGCAAATGCCCCTAATTTTTTACTTACCCCTCCGTGCAGATTTGGGCCATGGAGTTCATGGCTGCCCTCTTCTTTCTTCGTCTTTTTCGGAATCAGACCAGTGTTTTCGGAGTAAATTTCTGGACCCGAACCACTGTGCATGCACCGAAAGTCATGGAAACGTTTTGGGAAATTTTTGTTACTTTTCGGCGCATGTGCAGTTGTTCAGGTCCGGAAATTTACTGTATCTGCGCATGCGCCGTAAACGCCAGTCTGATTCCGAAAAAGACCAGAGAAAGAAGATGGCGCCTGTGGCCCAAATCTGCACAAAGGGGTAAGTAAAACAAAATTATGGGCAGGTAGGCTGGGGGGGCGTTTTTTTCTATTACAGGTTAAATTCTCCTTTAAGGTCAAGGGCACAATTCAATGATTCTCACCGCCATTGGATTTTAACAAGGTGGAGAGAAGCAGATCAGCCCTGATCAGCAGCTTTCTGTAGCTGAACTGCCAGGCATCACTTTAACCTGAATGCAGCTATGAGTGGACATCAGCCTGAAAACTCTTAAAGCAGGCATTTTCAGGCCAAAACTGTGCCTGGAAGCTTCTGATCAGATTGGATCCACTTCTCAGGCTGGTAACTTTGTAACTTTCAGTCTTATAATATTTTTTTCGTTGGTGCAAATTATAGTAAAAAAATCTTGAAAGTGCAAAGTTATCATGTCACCAGTAGAGGTCACCATTACATATACACGCTTACTGGTTTCAGATATTGGCTGAGGATGCTGAAGCTGGAGCAGAAGATGAAAAGGATGTTGAAGAGCTAAAGAAGCAAGGTATCAACCCTCTACCAAAGCCACCTCCAGGAGTAGGACTTCTGCCTACACCTTCCCACTCTCATGGTGCTCAGAGTTCAACAGGGCCAGCTGCTCCATCCTCTCCTACTAGTGATAACTCTGCTTCAGGTGTTCCAGTGTCTGGTGGACCCGGCAGTCCTGTCCCTGATGTTCCTGTATCTGGAGGTCCTATCCCAAGTGGATCGTTGCCTGACGCATCTTTGGTGGGAGCATCACCACCTAGTGGACCATTGCCTGGAGGCCCCATTTCAGGTGCCACAGTGGAAGATGATCCAGTTTCAGATATGCAGATGCCTGTAGGTCCTGTATCAGGTGGCCCAGTTCCTGGAGGTCCTGTTGGGCCATTTCTTGGGGGTCCAATGGCTGGAGGTCCTATTTCATCAGGTTCCATACCAGAAGGACCTATTCCTGCAGGACAAATTACAGGAGAACCATTATCTGAAGGACCAGTGCCCCCAATCCATTGTGGTCCTGGAGATCCTATACAGACAGGTGTCCCAATGCCACCCATGCAGCCAAACCCAGAAGGCCTGGTACTACCAATAGAAGTAGGGCTTGGAGGCCCAATGCCAGGAAGCCCAGGATCTATTGGTCTTGGTCCAGGTGACCTAATGCCAGGTAGCCCTTTGTCTGGAGGACCACCACTAG
The DNA here is from genome assembly GCA_024363595.1 of Xenopus borealis. Taxonomy (NCBI): domain Eukaryota; kingdom Metazoa; phylum Chordata; class Amphibia; order Anura; family Pipidae; genus Xenopus; species Xenopus borealis. The sequence goes on from CM044445.1 coordinate 59,616,874, forward strand.
GATCAATGCCACCTGGTCAGCAACCTATAGATCCCCAGATGTGCCAGAGGAAAATACCATCTCTCTTTGAAATTGTAGTGCGACCCACTGCACATTTGGCTCATAAGCTGGGAGTGAGGTAAGATATACAGGGAATGTTTTGACTTTTACTGTTGTAAATGTGTGGGTAATTTCAAATAAATTGTCATGGTTTATGCAGGCCACCTGGACCTCCTGGATGTCCTCCAGGACCACCACCTCCTAGATTTCCCGGACCCCCAGGCCCTATACATCATGACATAGAGATGGGCATGGATGAGAATATGCCCATAATGCCATACGGGCCAGATGATGGTCCTGAAATGATGAACGATGGACCACCTGGACAAGTTTTCTACGATGACTACTATCAACACCCACCAATGGGAATGGAACAAGAGATCATAAGAGATACAGGTACTGCTGCTGTATTGTCCACCAATCACTCTTGACTTGTTTGTAAAAATAATACCTAGAATCCATTGGATGGCAATCCAGTTAGGCAGCACAGCTCAATAAGTAGGCTATGAACTCCCAGTACAACAAACAGTTTTTTCTTCAGTCTGAACAACAGAGATATGTTCTGTTGGAGTACATATCTCCTTTGTAAATTGTTCCATTGAATTTTCATAAAAAAATCTTGGAATGGAAAAAATGCACATAGTGCTGTATTTAAGGGAGTGGTTTACCTTTAAGTTATTTTTTTTTATAGTTTTGAATTATTTGCTGCCTTCTGACTCTTTCCAGCTTTCATATTGAGTTACTGACTAAATAGTAAATGCTTTGTAAGGCTGCACGTTTATTGTTATTGCTATATACTCCTCTTTCTATCCAGGTCCTCTACTATTCTTATCTGTCATTAAAATCATTGCATTGTTGCTAGGGTTATTTGCACCCTGGCAGCAAGATTTCTGAAATGGAAAACTGGAGAACTGCTAAATAACTTAAAAAATGGAAACCAAATGCAAATTGTCTATCGCTAAATATCACTCTCTACGCCATAACGTAACAACTGATTTAAAATGACTACATGCTTTAAAAAATATGTATATAAACAACAACTACCAATGTACGTTAGCTGATATAACAGATGTTGTATATAGTGTCCTGGTTATGAAATTTTTATCAGTCCTCTTCCATTCCGCATAACATTGCCTACCTTGTCCGACAATACTTTGTTCTGGCTGACTCGTGTTTGCTGGGGACTCATTCTTTGCATTCTAGAATCCCATCATCTGACTTAAAAATAGATGGTATCTTGAATCTTATTTATAACTAAATTATGTAATGTGCTGAAAATGTGGCTTCCTAAACAACTGGTGGTAAGTCACCTTATAATAAGTCTGGGGTGATTATTGAGTAATCATTCATCCCAGATTTCATTTTGATTCCCAGACTGGGCCACCCTATCCTCTAGTCTACACTTCCAGCACAACAATTTAGGAAATCCTTTAAGTGAATGTAATGCTAATGTAATAGATATACTGTGTTTGTATGTATCTAGTGCTCACATATTATATACAACTTTGCAAAGATTCTTTAGCTGAACATGCACATTCAGATTTTATTCATTGTACAGTGAGTGTTCAGATATTGATTGTATGTTGTAATGCCTCAATCTAAAACTAACATTCAGATTTAAACTGTAGGATTTAATAAGGGAAAAGATCAAATCCAGTCATGTCCTGGCTATTTCATTGACAAACAATAAGCCCACACAAAGTCATACAAAAACTAATTCATACAATTAAACCTCTGTGTCTGTAGCCAACTTTATCCATGCCATCAGTAGACTGAGTTTATGGTGTTGGCTTACAGTTATATCTTAATTGGGGTTTAGTGCAACCTCAACAGAGAGCTTTTAAGTGCAGGATAATGTAAAGTCAGATTATGTAAAATTGAAGTTTGACTGTATCCCCCCCCCCATGTGGCCCTCCACATGAAAGTCTGCCTGCTGTGTCTGCTTACCATGTGTAAGATTTAAAACGTATCACTACCGATATTAACTGACCCCTGTATTGTTTAAACCTAAAATTCAGACTGTAATGCCCTGTATTGTTCACATATATAATCCCTCTAAATTGTTCACACCTGTGACACCTCTATGTACTGTGCACACCTGAGACCCAGACTGAAACTGCCCACATTATTCACCTGTTCACACCTTATTCAAAATGCTAATGTGGCATCAGCACTGTGTCACTGTATGTAGTGCATCTTAGAGTGGTCCTGATGGGTTTCCCATCTCCTGCTCTATTCTGCCTTCCCAATGCACTCTGTGTGTGACATACTCTGCCTGTCCTATGCTCCTTGTGTATGCCCTAATTTGCCTGCTCTATGCTCCCTGTGTGTGCCATAATCTGCCTTCCCTATGCTCCCTGTGTGCTACACTCTGTCTGCTCTATACTCCCTGTAAATGCCATACTCTGTGTGCCCCATGCTACATGTGTGTGCCATACACTGCCTTCCCTATGCCTGCCATACTCTGCTCGTTCTTTGCTCCCTGGGTGTGCCATTCTATGCATGCCCTATTCTTTTTGGGTGTGCCATACTCTGTCTTCCCTATGCTCCCTTGGTGTGCCATATTTGTTCTGGGGGTTTGTAAGCATTTGGAAAATTATTGTTACTGGCCCCTAAGGTCCCTGTGCTGGAGGGTACTATGTTATCCACAGAGAAGGAGGGGGCATATGGATTTAAGGGTATGTCTTAATATGACTTTTTCACATATGAGTAATATCCCTGCAGTGAGCACCAACCATTTGGTTTTTTGGTGTGCTATTAATGTGGACATGGTCTTGTGGTAACATGAATGTGGTTTAAAGTGGGTGTGGCCGTGGCTAACACTGGCTTACATTATCGGCCCTCCACCATGTAGACCAGAAAAATTCCAGCCCTAGGTACCACAGATGTTGGACAGCAATGCTATAGATTAACATTGTATGTAACAATGGATTGTTTGTGACGTGTATGATGTGTGTGGGAAATTGCTTTTTTATACAAAAATATGCTGCAATTCAGGTACAAGCACTGCACCACTTCATCACATCCCTTTCTGTTACATAGCATAAATGAGCTCATGCAGTGCTGGACTGAGAATCAAAATAGGCCCTGGCATTTCAGGTACACAGAGGCCCAATCAGCCCACATAGAGGCCCAAACAGTCCCCACCAGCCCACTAAATACTGACTTTCTATGGCAACTTATAGCAGCCCATCTGGCATTTGCCCTAACCTACAGATTGCCAGTCCGGGCCTGAGCTCATGGTTTGAGAGAGGTGCTACCCATCTGCTGTTAATGGTTGGAGTGGACAGCGGATATATGTGGCATTGTAATCTATAGGTAGCAGATGGAATGGTAACACAATTGGTGTTGGGAGCATATGATTCTTGAATTATATGCTTTCTTATAAGGTCTAGTTTTACCAGCCTTCCAGCGACCCATAAAAAAAAAAATCTTTGCTTTGTAAATAGGTGACTATGATGGCTATGGTGGGATGCAGGAAGATCCAGGAGCCCATAGATACCAAGAACCTCCTCTAGACCATGATCCAGGAGTCGAAGTGGGGACATCTGCTTTCAACAAAGGGAATATCCCAGATTTTCTACCATCTGCCCAACGAGCTCTATATCTACGCATCCAACAGAAGCAGCAGGAAGATGAAGAACGAGCTAAGCGACTTGCAGGTTCCAATCAGCAGGAAAAAGAAAACGAAGAAGGTAAGCATCGACAAAAGGAATTGAAATTCTCATGATTCAGTCCAAAATTGTTTTAAAGTGCTCTGATGCAAGGATTAACAAACATATGACAAATTTAGAGAATCAAACATTTATTTATGAGAAACTGCTGAGAGGACTTTGTATAAAAAAATAGACATTTTGTGTTATGCACTACAACAAGAGCAGTTGTAAATGCATGGTTTGACTTTTCTGTTATGCTTGCATTCTCACAGGTGACACAGGGAACTGGTACTCCAGTGATGAAGAAGAAGGGGGTAGCAGTGTGACTTCCATCCTGAAGACTTTGCGACAGCAGTCTTCTAGCAGGCCCTCAGCACAAGCTCCACCTAGAGATAGCAGCACAGGTGGACAGCTTGACCCACGCTTACAAAAGGGCCAGGCTACTACTAGCAGCCGTCCCACTGACCCTCGACTATCCCGGGACCCACGACTTTCCCGGAACACAGAGTCTAACCCTTCAGAGGCAGGACCTAGTGATCCTAGGTTGGCTCGACATGCTTCTCAACCGAAGCAAGACTTACAAGTTAATAAAGCAGCTGCAGAAGAGGAAGAAGCTGAAAGAGTCTTGCGGGATAAACCAGTTACCATACCACTAGAAACTCTGCCAGGGCAGATTCTGAAGGACCCGCGATCTCAGTTGCAGCAGTTTAGCCACATAAAGAAAGATGTTAGTCTGAACAAGCCAAGCTTTGCTAAGACAATCTTGTGGAGTCCTGAAGATCTAATTCCACTGCCTGTCCCAAAGCAAGAGTTAATTCCTATACCAGCAGCCCTGCAGTCCACGCCAAACCTAGACCCACGTCTTAACCGACAAACTGCCTCAGCACCTCAAGATCCACGTCAGCGCGTGCCTCCATCTGAACAACAAACAGCTAATCCGAACCTACCAGATTTTGAGCTACTGTCAAGAATCTTAAAGACTGTCAATGCTGCCTCGGTTACGGCTTCTTCTCCTCCAAACCCCCCTGAAAAACCCAGTGATCCACGAACGCGTAAGGCTCCAGCTGATCCTCGACTGCAGAAAGCTGCCGAACCTTCACTGCCTTCAAGACCTACGGAGCACAGCCCTCCTCTTTCTGTGTCTCCACTTGCTGAGAACACACTGACCACTGCCCCTTATGATCCCCGACTGCTGACAGCAGGGGGAGTAAGCAAAACAAGCAGTCAGAGCAGTGTTCTCAGTGGAATTAGTCTTTATGATCCCAGAACTGGAAACAAACCACCTGAAGCCCCATCCAATGAGACATCCTCCAAAGGACTGGACAACAAAAGTGCAAACAAGCCAAAGGAGCCACTTTTTGTTCGTAAGTCTGCACTTGACCAGCCAGATACTGAAAAACAAACTCCTGAGACTACCGACAGGTACAACAGTTACAATCGTCCACGTACAAAAACATCCGCTGCATCTAATGTACCTGATAGCAGTCAGCCTGCAGTCCACAATCTCCCTGTGCCATCTGTATATGGTTTAGTTAAGCAACCTATTAAACCTGGCAGTGGCAGCCCCTTTGCTGGAAACAGCCCAACACAAGACGGTGAACAGGACGCTGGTTCCTTAAAAGATGTTTTTAAAGGCTTTGACCCTACAGCATCCCCATTTTGCCAGTAGTGTTCAGTCTGACAATTTGCATTGCATATCGTATTTAAAGGATTCTCATACAGTGTTGTTAACAACGTCTATTTTTTTTATAATACTCATTGTGCTGTTGTGTTTTTGTACATAAATCCACAACTGCTTGTAAGATGTAAAGCCTCAAGGATCTGTTTTTAACAAATAATCTGTGTCTTGTCTAATGAATGACTCCTGTTTTTGTACAATATTTTATTGTTCCCTTTATAAAATGTATGTTCATGTCTAAATGATATGCATATACACTCTTGTATAACATGCACAGTTGTTTGTGTGTATATAAGTGTTTGTATGCGTATATAGATATACATACATACATACATACACACACACATATATATATATTTATGTGCTGCTAGATATATACATATATGGATATTTGTGTGTGTTTTTTTGGAACTATAGATACGGTGCAAACAAATATCTCAACGAACAACTTGTTTTTTGTTGTATATTTTTATCTCTATATTCAGTCTTGTGGGTGCATGTCTTTCACTATAAGGCGTAGAGGCAGCTTATTGTTAATTTATTGTACAGAATGTTTATTCTTTCTAATGCCCAGGCCATCTCTACTACACAAAAACTTATAAGGCATTTAGAGTGGTTCCGGACGTGATATAATAC
>CM044445.1:59630369-59643903 GCA_024363595.1 Xenopus borealis
AAGGTCATCTTGTTGCCTTCCTGTTGCTTTGCTGATAGGCTGTCTAGACTTACCTCTGCATGAATTCCAAGCACTCACTCTAAAGAAACATTTATGAAAATTTAGATAGAATCCCCTTTCTTCTAAGTGGAATGGATGCCTTGTGTCAGCTGGAAGGACCTACCGCTAAATAAAGCATAAGAGAAATTATATGACCCCTTATATATTAATTCATAGGTATCGTATCACCCCTTAAGGACCTCTTCTTCAGCGTCAACAGCTCCAACGTGGCCAGTCTTTCCTCACAGCTAAGAGTATCCATAACTTTTAGCAGCTTAGCTGCCCTTCTCTGTACACTCTAATACAATAATGTCCTGTCTGAGCGCTGAAGTCCAAAACTGTGCGGCATAGTCTAGATGGGGCCTGACCAGCTCTCTGTACAGTGGAAGAATAACCCCTCCTCCTGTGTGAAATTATCCCCTTTTAATACAGTTCAAGACCCTATTTGCCCTTGCAGCTGACTGGCATTGCTTGCTACAGATAATTTTATTATCTCCAAGGACTCTAAGGTCCTGTACCATTATGGATTTGCCTAGTCCATTAAAGTACAAGCCAAGCCTTTATTAACCTTTGCCCATCAGATACACATCCAATTGTTGTACTTATTTGCTATGCTTATATTTTAGAAATACACATCCTTTCCTTTACTTTGTCTGACTTTTAAATCTCTCCAAGTTCTTACGGCATGCGCCATCATAACTGGTCTATTTGATCCACATTCACTCTTGTGGGTTGTCATGTTTGCTTACATTATCAGTGCATGAGTAGAGATTGCAGCTTCCTGTCATGTAGTGGTATTGACCCAAATGGTAAGTAGGGAGGCAGCCAAGGAAAGAACATCTGTACAGGTTCTGTCATTTTCCTAAGTGTGATAGTACTGCATGAAAATGACCACTACTGGAGGGAATTACAAAGTGTTGCTGAAAGGATTAGAGCAAGTCTTTTAATAGAGGAAGACTTTCCTTATCCTTAAAGGGCATAAGTGGCTTGTATACATGGGCATAACTACAGAGAAAGCAGACCATGTGGCTGCAGGGCCCAGAAGGTAAAGGGGTGATGGGAGGCCCTAATTTATAAACAATTTCAATAAATATTGGTAAAACTGTTCAACCTCTAGACACATTGGGGTCCTGAAAAATACCTTACTGTGGGGCCCAGTAATATCTAGGTACGCATATTTTTACATCCCTGGTACATGAATTCACCTTTGTGAATATTGAATCTCATCTGCCACTTAGCAGCCTACCTTTATGTATTGTATCCTATTTTGATAAATATGTCACCATAATTTATTCTATTACAATATATAATTTATTTTCCAAGTCAGATTCCATAGCATCAATCACAAAAAAATCTATATGTTCTTGTGGACTCAATATCTTTGTATAGACCTTCTAACTGAATAAAAGAAGGCTCCCTAGTTGCTGCTTGGTAATCCAAGCCTTCCACTATTAGTGATAATTTAGATGTTAAAGGTCAATAATTCTTTTAAAACAGTATCATCATAACAATTGTGACTGATCCAAGTAATACAGCTAAAATATTAGACTGGAAGGAGGATGTTTCTTCAGAATAACCTAAAATATGCTGGTGAACATCTAAACAGACAAAACAGAGTATATTGTGCCTTTAAGCAAATAGTCATGTGTGAAAAACATCTTGTATGAACTTTTGAAACCAGTGTGTAAAACTAGAGTGTTTTATGAAATATGGGGATATTGGGAATTGTGTAAAATGTGGGAAAACAAACATAAAATCCAGGAGATGTGTCAACTGAATTGCATTAGAACATGAAGGGACTGTAAATACCTGTGCCCTTTGCCATGCTTCTGTCCAGAAAAGAATGATCACAATAGGAATCAAAAGGTTTTTCTCTTTCCAAAACCTCCACAGAGCAGTGGGCACCAAAAGGATCTACCAAAGTCAAATCCAGAAGAGTAAGGCATTTTTATTTACATAGTTGCTGCTTTATGCACAAAGTGGCCAAATTTTATTCTGAAAGCAGAGTGAGCCTAAATCTGCCTTGGAGCTGAAACTGCATAACTCTTGTACACCTCTATAAAGCATAGTATAATCCATTTACTTAGCTTGCATTCTGATGTGGACTTCCAGCTTTGGTTCCGGAGGGGATGACCATTAAAGCATCACATTTACAGACATTCTTAGTATATTGAAGGTAAATCATTAGACATCTGCTCACATCTAATTTGTGCAACCTAATTTCCTCTTCATAGTAATGAGAGCTAAAGAATGTAGGCATTATAATCTTTTGGTTTTCGTGAAACTTCTTTGGGGGTAAAAAAAAAATCTTTATCATATTATAATTACTTTATCCTGATGAAAAGATAAGGTAAGTACACTGCCTTGCAAAAGTAAAAAAGTACACTTACCTATTTTGTTACATTCCAACCTGTAATTTAAAGGTTTCTCAATCTTATTTTATGTGATGGATCTGCACAAAATAGTCGAAGTTGGTGAAGTGAAATAAGAAAAATATATATAAAAATAATTAAAAATAAAAAGTGTCACATGATCTGTCTGTATAAACACACTTTCTCTGAAAGGCCCCAGAGGCTGCAACACCACTAAGCAAGAGGCATCACACAATGAAGATCAAGGAGCTCTCCAAACAAGTCTGAGACAAAGTTGTTGAGAGCTACAAGTCAGGGTTGGGTAATAAAAAATATCAAAATCTTTGATGATCCCCTGGAGCACAATCAAATCAAATCATCTTCAAATGGAAAGAACAAGGTACCACAACAAACCTGCAAAGAGAGGGCAGCCCACCAAAACTGAGACTGGGCAAGGAGGGCATTAATCAGGGAGTCAGCACAGAGACCAAATGTAACCCTGAAGGAGTTACAGAGTTCCACAGCAGATACCGGAGTATCTGTCCATAGAACCACAATAAGCCATACACTTCATAGAGCTGTGCTTTATGGAAGAGTGGCCAGAAAAAAACATTACAAAAATTTTTAAATAAGAAGGCACGTTTTGAGTTTTTCCAATAGGCAAGTGGGCAATTCGCCAAATGTATGGAGGAAGGTGCTCTGGTCAGATGAGACTAAAATTGAACTTCTACAAAGGAAAATGCTATGTCTAGCACAAACCCAACAAAGTCCAGAACTCAATCCAATTGAGAATCTGTGGTCAGACTTGAAGACTGCGTTTCACAAGCGAAAACCATCCGACATGAAGGAGCTGGAGCATGTTTGCCTTGAGGAATGGGCAAAAATACCAGTGGTAAGATGTGGCAAACTCACAGAGGCTTATCCAAAGTTACTTGCAATTGTAATTGCCGCAAAAGGTGGTTCATGCAAAGTACTGAATTTAGTGGGGTGAACAGTTATGCATGCTATGGTTTTCAAGTTCTTTATGTGTGTAGCTGTTTTTTCCTACTTCCAAATGAGGAATTGATGATGTAACTCTCATTCACCAAGTTGAACCTTTTGTTTGCTCAAGGAATCCACCACTTGGTTTTCTTGGAATATGACTGGCTGAAAGCCTCAATAATTTCTCTTCCAAAAAAATATCTTGACAGATTGAGAAGGGGCCTGCGATTTATAATCCCTTTTTTATTAGAAACTTTATGCTGATGTTGTCAGAAAGGATCATAACCAGTTGTTTCTGAATTCCTGTAAAGTATTCCTTACTCAGTGCCATAATTTAGCAAATGCGTCTGGATTAGCAGGTCTCGCAGTTTCATCAAGGCATGCCTTTCATCAAGGTTGTAGAGAGCATAATTGACACATTCAGCTCATTCTCTGCATACTACTTTCTGGCATTGCCCTTCTTCATGGCTCCTGGTAGATATCCTGAAAGACAACGCATTAAATAAACAGAAGCATGAAAAACAATAATCTCTTACTAGTGCTGAACTAACCCACTTGAAGCAGACCTTGAGTGTCTGGATATGCAGCAGCAGAACTGAGTGCAGGGTGATGGCAACTAAAGCCAATCACAGAGTTAGCCCCTTAAAATGTAAACCTGCGGTGAATACATCAAAATCCTCAGTGAAACTTAAACCCCTGCAATTAGGGTTGCCACCTTTTCTCAAAAAAAATACCGGCCTTCCTATATATTTAGCTTTTTTTCCTATTAATAACATAGGGATCAGCCATCAAAAATACCGGTCAGGCCGGTAAAAAACCAGCCAGGTGGCAACCCTACCTGCAATGCCAGATTCAATATGGCCACTGCCGATGAGGAACACCTTGCAAAAGAAAGCACATATATATTGTGAATGGGAAAGAACAATTACCATGTGGGAAAGGGAAGAAGGCGCAGCAGTGTTGGCCAGCCGTTGGGTTGAAGAGACCCTAATGAGTAGATATTAGAATATTTTATTTTACACCAATGAGCTCTAATGAGAGCAAAACTAATAATGCTCAGTATAATAATATAATGTTCAGTATAATAATGATCAGTATGTGGCCTGGTGTTTCTAAATGGTGTGAATTATAACAAATGGATGAGGGGCAAATATGGAGTTGGAGTAGTGCCCCAGCAAGAGACTTGGTGCTTGTGTTTTTGAACACTGAAACAGGGGATTTTTATTATAATTAACGTTTTTATATAGCGCCAACATATTTTGTAGCTGTACCTGATAATATATCAAATAACCTGGTAAATTCTCCACCCCCCATCATGTTTTTTATTTATGGTTTCTTTCTTGCCTGTGGTTTTACTGTTGGAAAGTATCTGTAAGTGAAATGTGCTTAGGTGGAATGTAAAGTATGAGCCTTATCGTGCATGGAGTCAGCTGCACACAGCAGGGGACTAAACTTTCTTGTGATTTATCTATCAGCTCCGGTCTTGCTTATCTATATTACATATAACCAACTTACTTATTAAGCACAGATTAAATATTATGATACAGAATGCACTGGTTACTGAACTGACAGCAGCACAGAGCATGTGAATCAGTGAATCAGCAGAAAAGAAGATGGGGAGCTACTGGGGCATCTTTGGAGTCACAAGTCTTCACTACTAAATTGCAGTGTTTGGGCAGGTACAGAGCCCCAAAACACAATGTACTGTACAGCATTTGAAGCATAAACCTTTATTAAGTTTTATTTATTCTAAATTGGAATAAGACACTTTCATATTCTTCTAGAAGGGCTGTATCACACACCAAGAAAGTCACTGTTTCCCCTTACTTATTAAACGTTATCTTCACAATAGTGCTGCGTTAGATTTTTGGCATACATCTTTAAATGTGACCGTTCCAGTTGTTGCAAAACAAAAGAAAGTCCTAGTCTGAGAGGTCAATTCTGCAGCTTAATCCCCCTCTAATCTTCTTATTCTTTTTCTTTTACCTACTACTGACCCTGAGCCAGTAATTTTTGTTTCTGTACAAGCGAAACAAAAAATTAATCCTCTTACAGAGGATATTAACCTGCTTTCCGTAAGTTGCAGATAAGAAATGGTATACATAGTCACAATAATGTAAATCAATATGATTTAATTTGGTCAGCATCAATGCTTTCTGACCTGGGTTCCTAGGACAGATTCTAACCAGGATGCTCAACAGTCTAAAAACATATCGACAGGTTAATAGGCTCCTGCTGAAACTGACCCAAGTGTCTCTAAAGCCCACTGAGGCAGGGGCAGATAAATAACTGTAAAGCTCTGTGGAATATGTTGCTGCTCTATGTGGTCTGTTGTGCCAGAAGAAGACATCATTATTATACACCCTTTGCCTTTCACATCAACCAATTGTATTACCCTTTCCTCTTTAATTTTGTTCTTTTGTCCTTGTATTATATATGTTGTTTTAAATAAAAAAACAAGAACCCTAAAGTTGCAATTTTTTATTTATTTGTCTACCATCCCCCTCAAGATCTGCTGTCCTTTGCGGCCTATTAATTTCAAGTAATGACCAACTCTCTGCAGCGCCAAATAGGTTACCAGGGGTGGTAAAAAAGATCCTCCCTCAGAAGCAACCCTGGTAAATGATTGGGCGTAGTCTGACCCTATGTGTGAAGAGGGTAGGACTAGATCATTGGGGGCCCACTGGGTTCCAAACTTCCATGCCCTCCCCATATGCGAACGTCAGCGCACATACTTGAACGTCAATGTGTAGGTCCGCATTTCGTTTGTTTTGGGGGGCCAGCCGATCAGAGAGGTGATCTGGGCCGCTGAAAACAAAGGCAATTAAAAGCACTGGGAGAGGCTTTTATCAATACTGCGCCACCTCACTAAATATCTCTGCTGCTTCCTTAATTCCAACTCTGACACAAAGTTGGTCAGTGCTGCAAAGTATCTAAAATAGAAAATAGAAGGAAGCGCACATAGGGTAATACTGTTTTATGTTGTCTGATAGGGGCAAAAGGTGTTCAGAGAAAAAAAAAAGTTAATTGGATCCACCCAAGGTGCATACACAAATCAGGCTTCCCTTTTGGGTATGTACTTACAAACGGTCAATATTCAGCTTGCATGTCATATTTGTTTTGTGTTCCGCAATTGATTCATTACTCCATGCATGAAGTGGAGATAAAAGAGAAAATAATAATAGTATAATTCCGTTTAATAAATATTTTAAAAACAATCATAGAACGCCAATTGCCTGCTCACAAACAGTTCAGCATCAAAAGCACATTACATTCCAAGGTAAAAGTCTGGACTCCTCAGAAGGATCTGCTGTTTGGAGATATGGTGGTGTTCAGGGAGTAGCAATTGGTGCCACGCTGTCCTGTCCTTTCCTACGCGTTTCACAGACTCTCCGGTCCGGTTCCTCAGGGAGGGTCACTGGGGGCCCATGAGGGCCTGGGCCCACAAGGTTTTTTGCCAGTGTCATGCGTGCCCAGTCTGACCCTGAGTGTGAATCACTAGTGGTAAAACATATAAATAATGTAACCATCAGAAAATTCTAGGTAAGATAATATTTGGCTGTTATGCAATTGATATGTTTTCACACTGAAATCAATGCTGAGGTTTTTCAGGACTTTTGTTGCTAGTGGGTAGTGCAGATTTACCCAGGTGACAAACAGGCCCGGACTGGCCATTTGTGGGTTAGGGCAAATGCCAGAGGGGCTGCTATAAGGTCCCATAGAAAGTCAGTGTTTAGTGGGCTGGTGGGGGCTGTTTGGGCCTCTATGTGGGCTGATGGGCCTCTTGTGTACCTGAAATGCCAGGGCCTATTTTAATTCTCAGTCCAGTCCTGGTGACAAATCTCATCATGTGACAATGGAAACAATTTATTCAAAGGTTGAAAGCTAGTTTACAATAATTGCAGCTCTCTCTATGGTTTTCCATTGCTTTTTAATCCACTGCTTCAAGCTGGTAGTGTCTGCATGATGTGTGATGATTGAAGGTAATTAGTGGATCTGGTTTGAGCAGAGCCCAGTTATTGCCTTACTAAGGACACCCAGCTCAAATGACAACATAATGCCTGTGGAATGAGGCCTTTGTAAATGATCTACACATGTGTCCAGAGGAAGCAGAATATAAGATATATATATGACCATAACCAGTTGCATATACTTACAACTATATCTCTTGTCCATGTAAGCTGTTCACTTAACAATCGTTACTTGCTTTTTCACACTTCATCTTCATAACAACACATGAAATCACTACTGGGAGCAGCAAAATGTGCAGTTTTTCTACCTACATATGTAGCCAAATGGCCCTGATCTGATCAATACTCAAAATCAATACTTTGGTATTGGCAAACCTCTCCCCTTAAGAAAATGCTACTGGCATGGGGAGGGTGAAGCGCAATCAAGCTGATGCCTTGGTCTGCAGACATTGATCCAGAGACATGTAGTTCTGCAGAGAGATGCCAACCCAGGAAAAACTTGACTAGAGGTAAACAGTTAGGACCGCCCTACAGGGCCGGGCCAAGGTAATTTAGCACCCTAGGCAAGGGGTACAATCAGCGCCCCCCACCCCCACCCCTGTTCTGTATGACCATTTCCCACATATTCACTTTTTCTAAAATAAAGAAACACATTAATGAATCAAACTGTACGTGTGCCAGCCAGCCAAAATATTGCCCCAAATCTGTAACTGTGTTGCCAGCATTGCCCCCTAAGTCTGTACCTGTGCCATCAGCCATGGCCCCCCAAGTCTGTACCTGTGCCACCAGCCATTGCCCCCAAATCTGTATCTGTGCCACCAGCCATTGCCCCCCAAGTCTGTACCTCTGCCACCAGCCATTGCCTCCCAAGTCTGTACCTGTGCCACCAGCTGGCCCCCTAATTCTATACCTGTGCCACAAGTAGGGTTGCCACCTTTTCTTGAAAAAAATACCGGCCTTCTTATATATTTATCTTTTTTTCCTATTAATAACATTGGGATCAAGCATCAAAAATACCGGCGAGGCTGGTAAAATAACGGCCAGGTGGCAACCCTAACCACAAGTCTGTACCAGCCATTGCCACCCAAGTCTGTACCTGTGCCACCAGCCTGTGCCAGAGCAGCAGCAAAAATATTGCCCCAGATCTGTTCCAGGCAAAGGGCAAGTAAGAGGGAGGTGGGGATTGAAGTAGAGCAGAACGCTGCTGCTGGAGACAGGGGCAAAGTTAAAACTTAAAGAAATTAAAAAAAAAACATTATTTCCCTTCTAAAGTGCACCCCCCCCATAACTGCGCGCTAGGCTGCCACCTACTCTGCCTACCCCTAGTTCCGGCCCTACCGCCCTACGGGGTTTACCTTGACGTGGAATTTTTGGCTTATCAATTTTGTAACTAAAAGTCCTTGTTTTGCAAAATACATGCATAAGCTTTGATACTAAATTCATATGTGAAACTGGTGACAAGGGAATATGCACTGATCGATTTTTCTCCTGTTTGTATGTTTAACTATCCTGGCCAGATCAGCTGCATTTCATTTGTATTTTTTATTGGCCTTAGAGTGCTCTCACATATCCCCTTTTTTGGTCCAAACTAATAAATCAGATATTCCATCTATTATTCTTTTGGCCACCCTGAAAATGTTCGTATCCAGACTCTTAACCACATGCAAATGTTGCACAGATTGGTCAAAAATATTTGCATGTTCAACCAGCGTTACCAAAAATCCATTCATTAATAACAAGTTGGTTAGAAGCTCTGCTCTTGTCTTCAAGGTTACCACATAGTGCCCTACTTTGCTCTCTGTAAACAACCAGCTAAACCTGTACCAAGATGTACAGAGGGAAGTTGAGGAAGATGAGAAAATACGATGAATTTAGTTTAGAGAGGTTGAGTTTTAAGGAAAACAGTTGATCAGTGAAAGTACAGCAGTTGATCTCGGGAACGTACAGCAGCATAGGTTTGGAGAAGACAAGGTTGGGTGTCAAATGCATCGGCAAGATCAAATCAGTTTAAATCCATTCAAAGGAAGACAACAGAGAAAACTGAAATATTATCTGCTCTTTAAAACTGTGTCTGATTTGATTTGGCAAAATGTGCTTTATATTGGAATTACCATAAATCTTCCCTCTCTGCACCTCTCCGTGTTACCTCAGGTTGTCTCAGGTTCTATATATATCTACTCAATATTTAGGGTATAATTTCCCTTTAAGAATACCATGGTGAACTTTTCATTATGGTAAGTGACTGAATAAAGTTAATCCCATTGAAGGCATTCATTATCCTCTTAGTCTTTAAATAGAAAAATAAGTCACGGGATTACTCTAAGTGAAAACAAAATACCCTTTTCCAAATGACAGGGAAAAAAAATATGAAGTATATTATTCTGTATATTGTAGTATAATAGATTTACAAAGAAATTTAATGTGAGGGAAACTGGACATTATCAGTTGAGTTAAATATCTTAAAATTGTGTGTGCTACATTACATTTGTGCAGGGGCAGTTATACAAGAAAACATAGATCTATTATGTTTACCCTATGGGGGGGTGAGAAATTAGCTTAGCTCTGCCTGTCATCTACAGTAAAACTAATGAATATTTTGATTGGTTGCTGTGATCTACACTCCAGAGTAATTTTGTGAATTCCCCAATTTAACACAGGCCAACCTAAAAGTGATTCACCTGAGTGGCCCGATCCATACAGCTGGACCTATATTTAGATTTCTTTCCCTATTAATAACATTGGGGTCAGGCATAATTTTTCCAAGTCAGGCTGGTAAAATACCAGCCAGGTGGCAACCCTTTGTATGGAAGAGACAATGGGGCAAATTCACTAAGCCGCGAAAAAGCGCTAGCGTTGCCTTCGCTAACGTTTGGCGGGCTTTGCCAGGAGAATTTTCGCCAGTGCTACGCTAATTCACTAAAGTGCGAAGTTACACTCAGGTCGGCGAACGGTAGCGAAGTTGCGCTAGTGTTACTTCGCCAGGCAAAGTGCATTTACGCTAATGATGCCTAATTTGCATATGGCGCGAATTTCAAAGTATAATAGAAGTATATGTTACAGCCACTACATTACACTACACAAGCCCAGGAAACCTTTAATAAATAAAATAAAGTTGTCCTATTGCCCTACATGTGCCCCCAGTAGAGTTGTGTTGCCATATGTTAGGAAATGTAGGGGGGGAGGAGGGTAACCCCCCCAAAAACATTTAGCTTTTTTTCAGACTATCACCCTACAAAAGGTAAAACGCGCCAGCGTTTCCATTTTTTTTTTCAAACTCCTATCTATTGTATTGAACTTCACCAGGTCTGACCTGGCGAAGTAACGTCTAGCGTAAGTGGTAACGTTCGGTAAAATGGTCAGTAAACGTTCAGTAAAATAGTCAATTGGCGTAATTACGATGCTTTGTCAGTGCGCAACTTTGCCTGGCATCAGGGTGCGAAGTTGCGCTAGTCTATCTACTTCGCTAGCAAAAATTTGCCAGAGTCGGTGTTAGTGAATTTGCGAAGTTATGAAATGATGTCACACTGGCGAATTAGCACTAGTTTTTTGACGCTTCGCGCTTTTGTGAATTTGCCCCATTAGATCTAGTATTTTGCAGTTTGGTACAGACTAGACCCCTGTTTATTGTGAAGTGTTGGGTAGATAATTAATTGTTTGCCAGATCGTGTGTCTCACATGGAGACAATAAAATTCTGTATATGCAAAAAGAGATCTTTTACAAGTACGCCTCACATATGGGTGTGGATATACTGACTCACTGTTGCTGGCCAACAGATTTTGTTCTCTGTCTGGAAATGATTAAAAGGATATGTGTGTTTGTGTGTGTTGAGAAACAATCTGAAAAATGGATTTAAGGATTTCCCCAGAGAAGTATAAATAGCAGACTGGGAATTCCAAAATGATAACTGTGATCATTACAAAATATTTGAACGGAGGAAAAAAACATCTATGTTACAATCAAGGAAAATACAGAGGAGATTGTTACAGTTAAAGGAAAACTATACCCCCAAAATTAAAGGGGAACTATCATGAAAATGAAAATTCAATACAAGCTTCAGCATACTGAAATACCATGTTTTCTAAATATAATCAATTAAAAAGTATGTACCTTTTCTGAAATAATAAAGTTTATCTTCACTGTCACCCTCTCAGCATCTTTTTTCCTTCATTCTCTCTTCATGCAGCAATTGGGTGTCAGATACTAATTGACAGTTAGATCCAATATATCTTATAGGGGGGCTCCTTATCCGAGAATATGTATTAGAGCTCACTCTATTAAACACACAAACAACCTATCTCTCTTCATGCAGGATTTGTGCAAAAGGCAGATATTTTGTTGGATTTTGTTTGTACTGGAATCAGTTTATTGAGTGAGCTCTAATACATCTGCTAGGAAAGGAAGCCCCCCTTTAAGATATATTGGATCTAACTGTCCTTTCATATCTGTTAAGGTGGCCATAGACGCACAGATAATATCGTACGAAACGAATTTTCGTACGATATTCGGTGCGTGTATGGTGGGAAATGAGCCGACCAATATCGTCAGAAGATTAAGATATCGGTCGGCTGGTTGATCGGGCTGGACGGAAAATTTTGATCGGATGCCTTTGAAAGCACCCTGACATTGGCCATTGTTAGTGCTGAATCGTCAGATACAGGTAGAATTCTATTGTTTCTACCTGTATATCTGACGATTCAGCTCTACACGTGTATGTTGAAACGAACGATCTTTCTTGGAAAGATCTTTTCCGAGAAAGATCGTAATTGTTACGTCTATGGCCAGCTTAAGAAGACAGAATGAAGAGAAACAGATGCTGAGAGAGGAATAGTGAACATAAACTTGACTATTTCAGAAACGCTGCAGAATATTACATTGTTTGTATTTAGAAAGTTTCTTATTTCAGTGTGATGAATCTTATATTCAATTTTCATTTTCATGATAGTTCCCCTTGATGTTGTTGGAATAAATGGTCAATAACCTTAGGTTTGATATGTAAGTACAAGTATTCCAAGCAACACTTGCTACAAATGGAAATTGCTAAACCTAAAGG
The DNA here is from genome assembly GCA_024363595.1 of Xenopus borealis. Taxonomy (NCBI): domain Eukaryota; kingdom Metazoa; phylum Chordata; class Amphibia; order Anura; family Pipidae; genus Xenopus; species Xenopus borealis. The sequence continues at coordinate 59,642,763 of CM044445.1, forward strand.
GGTCCTCCACCCAAAAATGGTTTTTGTTTTTGTGTGTTTGAAAGTTTTTTTCATTTGTAATTCTCAGCAACTTATTCTTTCATTAAACATTTTGCATTGTTTTAAAGTGATTTGTAAATGTAATTACAAAACAGCAGTATCTGTCTGGCTTTTTGCATTCTCTGCATGCCTTGTTTTGACACCTAAACAATGTAGTAGAAGCCTGCTGATTAACAGACCTGGAGGGGAACTGGCTTCCGTAAAATGTTTCATTAGTCAGAACTAGAGAACAAAAAAAGGGACCAACCAATAATGCTTTGAATTGCAAGTACATTTAGAAATGACTTCAACCACTGAGATTAATTGTTTATTGAAAAGTTGCTACAATGAAAGTCTGCTAATCCACACAGTAATGGCCAACAATAAATGCTATATGATCAAGGGGGTCAACACCATAATGTTTACATTGGTGACCATGGCAACAATCAGTATTAAAGGGGTTGTTCACCTTCCAAACACTTTTTTTCCAGTTGAATTGTTCACCAGAAATAATGACGTTTTTTCAATTTAGGGTGGTGGCAGACAGGGAGATTACTTGCCCCCCCCCCGTCAAATCTTCACTACTTCACTACCCATTGACGGCTTTAAAAAAATGGATGCCCGTGTCCGAAAACGGATGCCCGTGTCCAAAACAAGACGCCGGTGAATTTTCGCCAGGCAAATTTTTGCTGGCTTTTTGCAAATTTGCCGGCAGCAAATCGTGGGAATTCACCAGGAATTGACCCTTCACTACAGATTTGTCACCAGAAATAAAGATTTGTCGCTGGGCAACTAATCTCCTATCTGCCACCACCCTTAGGGTAAGGCCACACGGGGAGTTTTCGGGGAGATCTGTCACCTGGCAACGAATGTCCCCGAATAGCTTGGTAGCGTTGTGCACCCGCTACACATAAAGTTGCCTGCGCTTATTCACACGCAGTGGCACGATTTTAAAAGTCGCTCAAAATTGCCTGGCGAGGTGCGCATCGCTACCAAGGTATTCAAGGAGATTCGTTGCGGCGATAAGTCGCCAGGCGACAGATCTCCCCGAAAACTTGCAGTGTGGCCTTACCCTTAAAGGAAAAGTAAATGTTTTTCTTTTTCTTTCTGTAAATTTGCTCTA
>CM044445.1:59669692-59684753 GCA_024363595.1 Xenopus borealis
AAAAAATTAATTTCTTAAAATTACTCTCATTTCATCACCATTGTCGTTCCCAGGATGTCTGCTTATTAAAGAAAAAATACTCATGACAAGAGTTATAATACGGAGAAAAAAAATCATAACTTTCTGTCTGTATGCACATGTAGCTTTATTTATATAGTGCTACTAGGATATGCAGCACAGAAGTTGTCTCAATACATGAAAGCTGGCATTTTCAGGTTGCACGCTGCTCTTCTGCATGCAAGCAGATCTTATTCAAGTGAAAGGAGATGGGGCATGGAGTGGATCCAGATGTCTTAGCCTATAAAATACACAGACTGAGCGCAGTGGAGCCTATGTTCTGCCCTTGGTCTTAAAGGAAATAGTGGATCTGTGTATGAACAGCCTTATGTCAGGCAATTTTATCAACTTTTTAACATGTAGGAAACAACTGGAATACCCAGAGGAAACCTACGCAGACATCAGGGAGAATAAACTCCTTGCAGATGGTGCCCAAGTTGGAGTTGAACTCAAGACCCCTGTACTGCAAGGTAAAAATGCTAGCCACTGTTCTACACATAATGTGGCAATTTCTATTAAATAAATGTATGACTGCATTCAGGTGCTTACCTGTAACCCTGGTTCTTCCTAAAAAGGGAAATGCCACAGGCCTCTGAATATTATTCTGTTTCTGGTCAACACAAGTCATGTTTTTAAATGCTGCTGTGAAAACACATACTGTGGGAAATGGCCAAAAAATCATAGCCCTTATTTTAACCCTGGAATTGCTTTTTTCAACAAAAAATACCAAGACACAAGGGCCAACCTCATATCATGACTGTAGTCATACTTTATGCCCTCTGTGTCTTTATCCACCAAGACTTATTGCTGTTAAAGTCTTGTAATAAAGAATTTATTGCCCATGTTTGTCACATTCCAGTAAAACCAGTATAACTAGTGAGAATTCCTCACATAGCAGCATCTGAATGCTATTAGACTGTATAAACAGCCCCAATCCCGTCCTGTTGTACTCAGATTCTGAGACTAGGCAAACAGACTGACACAAAAACATAATTATACACATATTTTAAAAGCCACAACATATGCAGGACCAGACAATACACAATTAGACTAGAGCTGGCCAGATTTTGTATTTGTAAGGAAGAAGGGCTTATTGGATAGAGCTTGGATTTAGGAATAAATGCACTGATCACTATAGAGTTTATAGAAGATACACCACAGGGCTTGTAATGGATGACTTATTTTTCCAAACTCACTTTAACAAATGAATATTATTTCAAGTGAACTGATAGAATGTATGGAGGTCATAGCAAAATATGGTACTGAAAAAAACCTTGTAGATACATCTGATATTCAGCCAGTTGAGATGGTAGGATTAGTAATATTACCAGAATTCAATAAAGCCTGGGGTTAGACTAGGGCCCTTGTGTGGATTGAAGAAAAGAATGGAATAAGGATATTAATAAGCTAAATTGTGTGATTTACCATTTGCCTTTCATTTCTACCTCAAACTAAAAAACTCATTTAAAAAGTTTAAATCATAAATTTAAATTGGTCTTTGCTTTACAGACAAGTCATATGAACTACATGCCCATGTCATTTACCCCGATGAAATCTCCGAGACAGTGGCACAGCTCAATAATAAAGCTGATCTGTTTCTTTTTAAACTTCACTTAATATGGCTGCGGTATGTGGCATAATGAATCCAATGTTTGTGAAACAAAGTGAGGATTCTGTAGTATAAACAGAAGAATAAATCTAAGGGGCCAAGCGGTGATACCATTTAGGGATATATAGTGGGTGGCACAGTGGTGCAATGGTTAACGCTGCCTTGTATGACTGGGGTATTATTATTATTATCCTTGATTTATATCACAATGATGCATTTACACAGTGCTTTAGGAAGATTATATATTATTCACAGCAGCCCCTGCTCCATTGAAGTTTATAAGTCATAAGGTCCCTATGTTCACATTCACACACTGTGGGCCAATTTACTCAAGAGCCAATTAACAGGCCTGTATGTCAATGGAGCATTGGAGGAAACCAACACAGACAAGGGAAGGCCATACAAACTCTTTGCAGAAAGTGGGTTCACTTCTGACTGGGGCACAGTGTGTATAATGCTCCCCCCATGTCTGGATGCACAGTTTCCATCTAGCATTATAGAAAAAAAACATACAGGCAAGTTAGCTGGCTCCTCATTATACTTGCCTTAGGGAGCATGGAAAAGAGAAAGGAGACTGTAAGCCCCCTGGGGCAGGTAATTATAAACATTCTCACCAAATTGCTGCATGCCATGTCACTGCTGTAATAATAATAATTATAAAACATGACAATAAGTCACTTAGGTGTTCTTAATCATAGTAACAACAACAAAATACATTTAAGGATAGCAGCTCACTTTCTAGTGACAGTGTTTAGCATCGCTAATTTCAGACTGGGAACCACATGCTGCATTCCCTGTTGTAGTAAATATGAAGCAGCTAATAGCCATCTCCACAAAGCTTATAGAAGGAAAATTAAGTTGATTCATTTTCCAACATTTGAACATTAGTAAAACCATAAACATACTACTGTACATACAACAACTGAAAAAAAGCCTTTATTTGTGATGTACTATATGAAAACACAAAGGTTTTCTGAAGGTAAACTTCCCTATTATTTATATAAATAAGCTCAGGTTACACAGTAGATAAGCTCTGTAGCACATAATGTTATCTGTTATCCATTATTAATCCCGTGCCATATAGCCTTTTTTCAATTTCTGCCGTTGCTTCTCAGCAGCTTGTTTATATAAACTATAGTAGTGTTTCTGAAGCGAACAGATCAGTTTTACCAGTGCAGGGCAACAGTACATGATATTTTCATTACTTTAAAACACTTTAATTTTTGGGTGTTACTGTTCCTTTAAAGGTCAAAAATTGAGTTTTTCAATGGTAGTTTTAAAGCTAAAATTTTTGGGGATTGAAAAAAATGCCCTGTGACTATTAAAAGAATACATAATGATCAGGGACAGCTAGTATATAATCCGGAGGAAATAGCCAGGCATTTTCATGCCTATTACTCCTCTCTGTACAACTTACAGACAGAACTAACTCTGCCTTCATTAAAACTAGATAATTTCCTTGCTCTGGCTAAGTTACCCAAATTACAGGAAGAAAACTTGTAAAGTCTGAACGAGGAAATTACCACAGAAGAGATTACGGCAACTTTAAAAAATTTGCCAAATAGTAAAGCACCAGGCCCAGATGGGTATACATATAAATATTATAAGCATTTCCAACACATTTTATTCCCCTATTTGTTCAGACTGTTCAATGATTTTCTTAAAGGCACTCCAATTACCACCTCTGATCTTACTTCATATCTCACCCTTATTCTGAAAGTGGGTAAGGACCCTATATATTGTTCCAATAACAGACATATTGCGCTGCTACTTCAGATTTAAAACTATTTGCTAAAATATTAGCTAATCGGCTAGCACCTGTCCTGCCAAGACTGATCCATCCAGACCAGGTGGGCTTCATACAAGGGAGGCAGGCAGGCGACAATACTAGAAGGATCATAGAAACCATAGATTTAATACGGAAGCAGAGACAGAAAGCTCTGATCCTCAGTCTAGACGCCAAAAAGGCTTTTGACCGTCTAGATTGGTCATTCATGTTTCAACTCCTTGGCCACCTGAACCTCTCTGGCCCATATTTGACAGCCTTAAAAGCTCTATACAGTACTCCTAGCACATATCTCAAGCTACCCGGTCAATCAAACAAATCCATTAAGATTTCAAATGGCACAAGACAAGGATGCCCCCTCTCCCCACTATTGTATGGGCTTAGCATCGAGCCCCTAGCGTCAAATATCAGGAATGATCAGGAAATAATTGGAATCACAGTTAGGTTGACACACCACAAAACAGTACTATATGCGGACAATGTCATTTTAACTATCACCTCCCCGAGCACCACTTGCATAATAAATTAGGACAATATGGTACCCTATCAGGATACAAAGTGGATGTCTCTAAAACTGAAGCTATGCCAATTTTCATATCAGAAGATGAGGCAACCACTCTTAAAACCAGATATAAATATAATTGGAAAGCAGAAAATATATTTTATTTAGGTATTAAACTCACCTCATGCTATGAAAATCTATTTGTTGCGAACTACACCCCACTAGCACAGAAAATTAAAGCCAACCTGACCAAGTGGGACACCACGGGAGGATTGCTGCCTAAAAAATTACACCCTCCCGAAGCTACTATACTTATATAAAACTCTTCCGGTTCCAGTACTGGCTGGGTTTCATAAGGAGGTACAGGCGGCAGTACTGTCCTTTATATGGGGAAATAAGATAGAACACATAACACAACCTTAATGACATTGGCATCTCATGGGGGCCTAGTGGTGCCATCGCTACAACAGTATTATGAAGCGGCACAACAGAAGCAGATTATGGCTTGGTCAGATAGACTGCCTAAGACTATATGGGCCCAGATGGAAGCCGCCCAGTTTCTCCCATATAACCCTAGTGAATGGATCTGGTCATAGCCCACAAAGCAGCTCTCCCTAGGATACAGATGCTTAAAGTGTCAGTTCTTCATCTAGATGTATGGAAGAAAGTCAGAAATAAATATAAACTTAGTTTGAGATACTCACCCTTGGCAACCATTGTGAACAATCCACTTTTTGAACCATAATGGCTCTACCCCTGGATACACCAGAAGCTCAGAGTGGCTTGTTTAAGGTATACGATATGTTAGACCACAAAACGGCAGAATTACTGACCTACACCCAAGCAACAGAGCTCTATCCATCTTTCAAATTACCATGGTATAGATACTTTCAATTTAGACATTTTATACACCCATTTCGTAAAGAGTTACAGACATCCCCAATCACATCATTTGAATCCCTGGCACTTAAAGGTTTGCCCTAGAAGGGAGTTATTTCTAAAATGTATCAAATAGTTAATGAACCTCCATTTACAACGGGATACAAACACCCATAAATGCAAAAATGGGAAGTGCTCCTGGAAACTGAAATAACTCAGAAAGACTGGGAGCATATTTGGATGAATGCTAAGAAAGGGATTACATGTACTAAACATAGAGAAAATACATATAAAGTATTAATGTTTTGGCATCTGACCCCCTCTAGGCTGCATAAAATATTCCCTAATACAGCAGAGACATGCTGGAGGGGCTACGCAGTACCAGGGACATTTGTTCTGGGACTGCCCCTTAATACAACCATTGTGGATGGAGGTCAAAAGCTTGATTACACATGTGGTAACCCCACTGGATATACAAATCTTCGTATTGGGGAAAGCCTGCGATGGGACATCAAAACATACACAATTACTGGTGAATCAGGTATTAACAGCAACACTCATAGCAATCGCATCTAAGTGGAAAACCAACACCGTATCTACTAGAAAAAAAATTGAACAAAGGATAGAAAACAATGGATAATTTGAATACAGGATAGCCTTTATTCAAGATAATATAACACGGTACACAAAGATTTGTTCTACATGGGAACCACGCAATTCATAGTTATTATCTAATGAGACCACTAGTACATGAATGGTAAGTAAGGGGTGGGAGGACATACCAGGATACAATCCATGCTAATCTAGAACCGGTTCCCATATAGGATAATACAGGTATGCATAGTCTGCATAACGACCAAGGACCGCTATAATGGTGTATTATTCTCGCAGCACTAGATGCAAGGGCAAGCTGTAACCAAGTGCTTCCTAGTGTTTTCCTTTTGTGTTTTCCTTTCTGTATATTCTCACATTGTTTATCTTTTGTTGTAAAAATACAATAAAATATGTTACAAAAAAAAATGCCCTGAAGCTGCAAAAAGCCCAAATCTGAAAATACTCTAGCTAAAACCAAAGTCAAGGTCATAACAAGTCAATAACAGAGGTTCCTTGAACCATTTGTTTTTTGCCATTATGATTTTTGTTTTTTTACAGTGGTTTTCACTCAGAAACTCAATCAATTAGAGGTATTCAAAGTTTTTTAGCCTATAACTTGATCAATTTAAGTACAGTGAAACCTCGATTTAAAGCACCCTGATTTTAAGTTTTCCTGAATTTTACATTTTTTATTTGTGGTCCCACCAATTTATAATGCATTTCAATGGGTGCATTTCCCTGATTTTGTCCTGATGTTCCTAATAACAGTTTTTTTTCCCTCTGTGAATTATTATTTCTGAAATAAAGAGGTTTAAAATAATAACCAGATGTATATTTTGCCATGGTTCTGCCTGTAAATGGTAATTTAAAATGCGTGTGCCCCTTATACAGTCTTGCACCGATGATTTATTGCTTTAGGTTGTGTATGTGACTGACAGAGAGACGTTGCACATGTCCCCCCCCATAGTGTAACATTAACACTGCAATGCTTAACCTTGTTATTAACACAGTAAATATTGTATCTCAAAGTAAAATGGATTAATTTGCTTATATACTTTCAGTACTTGAAGAAAAAGTTACTTTAACACATTTCCCTGATTTCACATTTTCCTGGATTTTAAGTAATTTTTCCTGGTCCCCTGAAAAACTTAAAATGAGGGTTCTACTGTACTTAAGTTTTTTCCCGTGATTGGATTTAATCGGGTTTTTTCATAAATAAGCAAAAATACTAATTCTGAGTTTAATTGAGGTAGAAAAAAACCTCACAGACCTTACAAACTCTTTGATAAATAAAAGTCAGAATTTTTCACCCATCCAACTATACTTTTTGTTTTTATTTAGTGTCTCTTTATATGACACTAGACCCCCAAAAATAATCACTGACCACAACTGGCCTGTTTCTTTTGCCATACATTGTTACATTGCCAAGTAGGAATTAGCAGGAACATTGCCAAAGGGTGTATTCCATCTGGCCTTGGTACCCTGTTCACATTAATTTTGAGTAAAATGTTATGTTTCATGTCCTGTTTCAGCTGTGCCATTAGTGCCCTTATCACATCGATCATGAAAACCTGACTCCTCTATTGTATACACTGAAGAAAAGAAATAATTAAGCACCTTTGCCTTTTCTGTATTGTTTATGACCACATTATTACCATTATTTAACGGAGCCACATGCTAAACTTGTATTTTTTTACTATTAATATACTTTAAAGGGATTGTTCACCTGCATATTAACTTATACTATGATGTATAGAATGTTATCCTGAGACATTTTGCAATTGATTTTCATTTTTATTATTTGTCAATTAGCATTTTGTTCAGTAGCTCTTCTGTTTAGAATTTCAGTAGCTATCTGGTTGCTAGTAGCTGACTGGCCAGGCAGTGGCTTAAAAGGCAGAACAATTGTTTTTGGTTGCACTGGTCAGTGACTCTTATTTGAAAGCTGATTAAGAGTAAGAAGAAAGAGGCAAATAATTCAAAACATATATATAAAAAAGAAGACCAATTGAAAAGTTGCACAAATAATGTATTAAATGTTAATGTTAAGATGAAAAACCCATTTAAATATACTTTAGGGTTAGTCTTATCCTCCACAATCCATTTATTGTTTTCTATCTTTGCCATCCTGATTGCTGCTTTACAACACTTATTATGCTAAAATGCTGCTTCTGTCCCATCTGACATGCATGGTAATATTTACGCAAAACATTTCCTTTAACAAACATTCCCTGTAATTATGATCAGGACTGCCATCAGTAATCATTGGTTTCCATGCTACTAACGTATCAGGGGGGACTTAATTACTAGCCCATTGGTCACCTGGGCACATTGGATGGTGGGCCCTACCAACAAGTAGAATGGGGCCCTCTGTGAAAATAAAATACCACAAATACATGGATTCACCTAGCCATGCTCACAAAATGCCACCCATAATCCACACCATACTACCCACATTCACATATATTGTGGTCATTGTTATAATTATTATTATCCTTTATTTATATATTTATGGTGTGTGGGAGGTAATTAGAGTAATCAGAGGAAACTGGACTACTCCAGCTTTACATCACCAAGCTGTCTGAATAGGAAATGTTGGCAGGAAAATCAACATATTTTTTCTTCATTAATTTGGGTTCTACTTAAAAATTAGTGTTTCTCTCATTCTTTTCCACCCGTACCACCATTTCTGTTTGCTTGATGTGTTAAATCTGACCTTCAGTGTGGCAACTGGAATTTATCCAGTAGAATCCTGCCTGTATAATTGCTAACACATTCACAGGTGGTTTCCCTCCAGAACGGCACAGCACAAGTCTCAAAACTCAGATGACACTGGTAAACATCAGACCTCACAGTAGTGAGCTCTGCTGGTTATGGTAATATTTATATGAGGTAGTCAGAAACATCTGTGTATCCAGGGAAACAAACGGGTAAATAGATACAAAAGCATGTAACAAAGGTGGTCTGTGTACAATGTTTGCCTTGCTTGGTTGGTGGTATGATGGGGAACAGAGTTAGGGCATTCCTCCATATAACAAGACACAAAGTTTGGCCAAGTGCAGTAACCCATAGCAACCAATAAGATGTTTGTTTTTAAACAGGTGACAGTAAATGCTACTTGCTGATTGTTTGCTGCAGGTGATTAGACCTGTTCCAAACCTTGCATCTTATATTACACAACTCATACTTTGTGTGGTGGAGCACCTATGTGCCTATTGCGCTTTCACATCTTGAGCCACCATTTTGTGCCATTAGATGCATGTGCGCTGCGTACTGGATGCTGCATCACAATGCATGCCTGCTGGATGCCGCATCACGGCACAGGCCCTCCACTTCATAGTGCATGCCACCCTCCCCTAACTTGGGCGCAAGCACTCGCACAGAGAGAAGGACTACAGACCAGACTGGGGTAGGCAACAGTTAATGGTACGTGCCAGGCGCCCCTAAGTCTTGCACCCTAGGCACGTGCCTATTCTGCCTATCCCTAGTTCTGGCCCTGTGACATTGTGTATGCTCCCTGAGAGACCATCTGACCAGGATATTATGCAGCTCTAAGGGGGAATGAGGCCCTCGTTAGGCCTGAGATTAATTTAGGATGGCCCCTCACAATAGGAATGGTTAAAGCAGGAAGAAAGGGGGCGGGCTGGGGTGGGAAAGGGAGAGTTTTGGCAGGTGGGGAGAAGGGTTCTTAAGAAATAGCCTGAGCATTGGTCAGGTAGACTAACTTTTGTTTTGTCTCCCACCCTAGGTGAAGATGAACATGAAAGATGGTGCTCCAGGGTTCCAAGAACCTATTTCCTAAAAGGGGTCAGGAAGGAATTTTTCATCAGGATGCAAATTGGCTACAGGCACCTGAGTTTTTCACCTTCCTCTGGAATGCCATTATCTGTGTAGGTCAGTGGTATTTTTCTGACACAGTTGCAGCTCTGAATCAGGCATCAGCGTGGCTCCAGAGAACAGTGATGGTTACAGTGCAAGCCTACCCTTGTAGAGTCACTAGGGTGGATCAGACTGAGGCTACATGGTCTTGTCTGAGTCATCGGCATTAATGCACATGATAGGAAGCAGGAGAAGGGGTTAACTGTTGGTCACAGAGTGCACTTTGTCACTCAATTTCTGCTCCCTGAAATCTTGTTACGGTATGGGCAGAGGCCCAGTTTTGGATGATAGGAGCTGCAGTTGTGGGTCAGAGTGTACATAGTCCTTAACAAATTTTTTAAATAAAGAATGTGACCTCCACAGATTTTGCTACTGTACAAGTCTTTGTATCATTATTATGGTAGGATTGAGTAAACCGGAGGGGGGGGGGTGGTAGGGGGATCCTTTGCCTATAGGAACAGGAAGAAGTGTATGAGTAAAAAAGCCTAGCATATATGTGTGCCTTTTTTTGTGTATGAGCACAGTGCCTTATGCAAGTTAGAAGGTTAATGCTTAGTGGCAGACTTTTAATTTTTGGATTATCCAGTGACACACACTACACAGTTTTTTATATATGGACTGCTCTATGTCATTTATTTTATAGATACCTTCTATGTAGGGCTATGCACTGCAAAATTCCTTCTCTTTTCTTTTCAAATTCTTTTTTACTGAATTTTACAATAAAACAATATAACTGTTTTACAGCATGTAAATAAAAATTCCTTCTCTAATCTGAATGTAACAAGAATGTAACTGTAAGTAGGGGAAACCATGTAGGCCAGAATCCATCTGATTTCTTTAAATATTTAATCAACACATATGCTGTAAACTCTAATGATGTAACGATATCCACTTACCGTGGTGGTAAATGGATATCTTTCTGTGCTGGTTTCTCCTATGGCACGTGCGGTGCTCACTTCCGAGTTTTATGCACCGGTGAGATGACATCATCACGCAACGGCATGAAATTCAAAAGTATTTAGAAAGAAAAAAAGACAATTGCTCTGAGACTCACTTGCAATTATCCAGTAAAGTAAAGAAAGCAAGAAAAGTGCATATATATTTTTTTTATATTTGTAGCTTTAAGTAAAACATGTATGTATATATATATATATATATATATATACATATATACATATTATTCCCTATGCCATATATTGCACCAAATAGTTGTAATTGGACTTTATTACAGCTATGTATATACAATAGCCATTTCAAATGTATATTGCATTGATGTAGGTTGTTGTAGTTATAGAACACCGAAACCTCCCAGTAATAAATATAGATTACCAGAAACTTTTTCATGTGATTCTTTCAATGAATAATTCTGTCACGCTGTGCTCTCACGTTTATAGCCCCGTGTATCAATTCACCATCAATCAGTAATCTGCTCCACTTGTTTCAAGGGACTGCAATAGTGTCATAAAATAGAATAATAAAAAGACACACTTACAATAGTCTCTAACAGAGACATCTATATAAACATACTGCAGATATATATCTGTGCACCACTTGAAATTCTCCACAGCATACACAAGGTTTTTTTTATACATTACACTATCTGTTGCCATTTCCAATCGTCCCCTCTCCATTGTGTCCTGTAGTATAACTACAATAACTATAACTAATTTTATTACCGCACACTTGTGATTCACCAATACTGCAATGGTGGTGCATTCTTCGTTGGGCCCAGCCGGTTTCTTTTAACAACATGAACGTGTAGAAAACTAATCCGCACACTCTCCAGATTATACAGTCCAGGAATGTACCCCTTTTATTATGCCCCCACCCTGATGAAGGGAGGGTGTTTCCCCCTGAAACGTTGATTTGTTTGGTGGCATAATAAAAGGGGTACATTCCCCGACTGTATAATCTGTAGTATAACTATCCTCAACTGGGTACCCCTCAAAATAAAAACATGCTGCATTTTCTGAGCCTTAGCACTAGAATATTATTTATCATAACTTTTGAATATTTTGATGGGCTCTATAATTCAATAATATCTTGTTTGAGCTCTGGAAACCAGGGTTAGAACTAGGCATAGGCAGAAGAGGGACCTACCTAGGTTGCAACTACAGAGGGGCACTGAGGAGGTACCTGTTAAAGTGTTAGTCTGTGTTCACTCACCTCTGTCCTTCTCTCACTCATGATATCCTCCTCCAAGTCATTTAACAAAACAATGACCAAAACTGAACACAATTCAGAACCACGTGGGACCCCACTAAGAACCCTGCACCAAGTAGAGAATATACAGTACCAGAGACTCCAACAAAGCACTCTCCACAGAGCAAATGTCCTCCATGGTACAACATTTTACTATTGTAGAACTCAGCACACATTTCACAGGAAACCTCTTCTTCAAGTATCCTTGGCACGTGGTCATAAAACTGCCCTTACAAAGGCAAGAACAATTAAAACTGTAAACAATATATACCAGGAACAGCTGTCTCTTGGAGTAACAACGTATGCAGATCAATCTTTTGACTCCCCATAAGATTTGTGTAATTGTTTCTCTTACATTTCTCATGCTGTATCATGTCTTCCCATTTGTGCTATGTAAACCTAGGGTTAGAGTAAGGCGGTCATTTGTGTACATGGTGTTATTGAGTTACACTGTATTCATGTGTTGTTGGTTTTTTATTATAATTTTTTGGTCCAACCTGCCTAACCAAGTATCTGCTCACTTTGTCCATTGCAACCATTGCTATAGGTTACTCGATACTTTATTGCATTACCCCTAGTAATTGAAAGTTCTCAATGTGAGATGATCCCCTAACTAGGAAGGTGTGATCACTGCTATGTTGTTACATTTGTAATGTACATTTCAGTACTTTCTATCACAGTAATAGCCCAATACTAGGAGTTGCATGACATATTGGTAATCCTATCACAGTAACTAAACAGAAACACTTTTGTGAGTTTCAGATGTCACCTCTCTGAAAAGTTACAATGTGCCTTTGTGGATTAGTGGAAGAGTTTATATGCGGAGAACTTCCCACACCAGTCAGTTGAACTGAAGAAGTTGCTCAGATGAGTAGTGAAACATCTTTAATGATTACTCAGCAGGTCCAGTTGTTTTTTTAGAATTGCTTATATTAGACAGCCCAATACAAAGCAACACACATCGAGCATTTACACAATATGAAAAAGTGGTGCAAAATCCAGAAAAAATGGGAAATCGGGGAAATGCATTTTGTGTAAAATATTGGTGGGACCACAGAAAATCAGTGTAAAATAAGTGAAACGTAAAACCAGTGTTTCACTGTACTTGATCTACTAGTAATCCATGGTGCCAAATTATTTCTTTCTAAGGGAAACATATCATGATAGCATTGCACTCCCGACTTCTCATACCCTCTACTGGAAGGAATTATTTCCTGCTGGTGGCTTTTGATATTTAGTATTTTATATGGTCCTGGACCAGAAACCTTTCAGTAATACATTCTCCCATATATGGTCATCTAAAAGCACCACACACCCCCTCTGGAGATTTCTTTCCTTGCTCCTTGCAGTTTTCAGAGACATTGTGGTTTCTGGGAAAGAAAATCTAAACAAAGTATAGCTTCTGTTTATGTTCTCATACTTGTAGTAAATGTTAGTCCAATCCCACTGGCATAGGTATGATGCGTAGGATATTTGTTTGTCTACTGATGGTTTTTCTTTTACCATAACTACTGTATATGCCAGTCTGCCTGCATATGTTCATTTACCTATGACTTTATCTCTATTAAACAGAGATCTATGGAGAAAATAAAGGGAATTTCGTTATTTTGATCATTCTTGTCCAAACACTAGATCTCTCTCAGAACAGTGTCTCTGTTATTGCACTGTGCACAAAAGGGGATTGACGAGAGAGGAGGGTGCGCACCATTGTTTGGCTCAGTACGGCCCTTGGAGATGCGTGTGACAGGAGCAAGCTATAAACAGTGTCAGTCTTAGGAGAGAACTGCTGGAAGGCACAAGAGATAATTGCTAATGCAAAGTCAAGCATTTATTAATCTCCTGCACTGTCCATCCAAACAAACAGACAAACAAACACCCACACATTTGTGATGTGCTCCAGTCCTTTGCAGACGTTTGTGCACCTATTAGCACAATATACAAATGATCTGGATGTGTTTTATATGAATTTCAGGATTAGTTACAGCAATATGTACATCAAAAGCAGTGAGATTCGACTGCAATGCAAATTAAAGGGAAACTGTCATGGGAAAACATGTTTTTTTTTTTTTAATGCATCAGTTAATAGAGCTGCTCCAGTAGACTTCTGCACTGAAATCCATTTCTCAAAAGAGAAAATAAATTTTTTTTTTATATTCACTTTTGAAATCTGATAGGGGGCTAGACATTTTGTCAATTTCCCAGCTGCCCCTGGTCATGTGACTTGTGCCAGCACTTTAGGAGGGAACTGCTTTCTGGCAGACTGTAGTTTTTTCTTCTCAATGTAACTGAATAGTACGCAGTGGGACATGGGTTTTACAATTGAGTGTTGTTCTTAGATCTACCAGGCAGCTGTTATCTTGTGTTAGGGAGCTGTTATCTGGTTACCTTCCCATTGTTCTTGTTAGGCTGCTGGGTGGGGGAAAGGGAGGGGGTGATATCACTCCAACTTGCAGTATTATTAAAATAACATGTATTTCTATAGCGCCAACTTATTTCGTAGCGCTGTACAGCAGTAAAGAGTGATTGAAGTTTATCAGAGCACTGGGAAATTGACAATATATCTAGCCCCATGTCAGATTTCAAAATGAAATCTAAAACAATCTGTTTGCTCTTTTGAGAAATGGATTTCAATGCAGAATTCTTCTGGAACAGCACTATTAACTGATGTATTTTGAAAAAAAATTTTTTCCCATGACAGGATCCCTTTAATCAATTCTGAAGTGAATAGGTTTTCACGTTTATCAGTGTACTAGTGAAATAAAGCTGTCAATCACAACACCACCTTAGGCAGTTGCATGGTGTATTACACAGCCAAATTCTATGGGACTAATGTAGAGACACGCAGCAACCCACAATCTGCCCTCAGCCTCAACCGTTGGGAGTTATGGGGGCAGACAGGAAGGGAATATGTAAAAAAAGTTACTAAATGTACAAAAGAGACAGAGGCACAGGGAAAAAACACAAAAAAGTCAGAGGAAAATGGAATACTATTGGAAAGAAAAGAGCTGGGCCCCTCTGCTGTATATTGATATGTATTCTGATAACACTGCTTGTGTTTCCATGCTCCCTTTTTTATTCTAACGTTTCCATTTCTCAACAGTTTTCTTCTGTTTGCATCTCTCTTTTCATCCCTATTTTCTTTTTATGCACCAGTTCACCTAACACCAGCTTTATCAGACAGTACTGGGGACCTCTTGAGATAAATTGAGGAATATAATAAAAATAATTAACCAAAAACATATGTGCAATGCCATCAAGCTTTCCATTATGAAAGCTAGTTTCCATTTACATAGTGTATTTTTTTCCTAACAATTTTTGCAAACATATAAAAGTTTGTAGCAACTCATCTCAGCAAGAAAATACTTATATTTCAGTTTGTAGCAGTACTCTATGGGGCAGATTTACTAAGGGTCGAATTCAAGGGTTAAAAAACCCTCGAATTTGACCATGGTAATAACTGTGAATAGTCTGGGAAGTAAAATCCTTCGAATTCGATTGGTCGAACGATCGCATAGAAAAAATTGGGTCGATCAATAAAATCGTTCGAATCGAA
>CM044445.1:59736564-59749540 GCA_024363595.1 Xenopus borealis
TGGCATGGCACTATTAACTGATGCGTTTTGAAAAAAACATGTTTTCCCATAACAGTATTCCTTTAAGCCACTGAGATTCAGATATCTCAGCACAGGTTTGTGAAAATTATTTTTTCTAATATTTTTATAGTATATAACTAAGCTCCCTTTACACATGTAACTTTCCTCCAGAAGCTTAAGAGTTCACAGCTCAATGCGTCACTGTTTAGGGTGCGTCTTTTATACAATGACCTGTCAGACAGGTTTCTAAATGAGCAATTTGTATGCCCATAACTGGTTGGGCTGCCTCTGTGCATAAGCTCATAGCTCTCGCCTCCAATATCAGGTCACAGTTTGTATGATCTCTCTAGATCAAAGAAAAATCTATCACATTTTAAACTTCACCTTTACAGCTTAGTTCGGTCAATTACCTGGAAGCAACTTATGACTGAATATACCAGGCCTCATATACCAGGCAGTTCTGGCAGTCACAACTGGTTTTATGAATAACTGTGAATAAGTGAATAACTGTGATTACACTAGCTATAAAATGGCACTCAAGGCCATTTTTGCTGGCCAAAGTAAAAAAACAACATGTGACCTGCACAGCAGAGATCCTAAAATGAGAAAGAAAATAAGGGCAGGGTGTGAGAAGCATAGAACAGTCATTGTCCTATTTCTGGTCTAAAGGTGGCCATAGACGGTACAATTACGGTTTTTCTTGGAAAAGATCTTTCCAAGAAAGATTGTTCATTTCAATACAGACGTGTAGAGCTGATTCATCAGATATTAACAATATAATTCTACCTGTATCTGACAATTCAGCACTTAACAGCGACCAATGTTTGGGTCCCTTCAAAGGCCCCCCGATCAAAATTTTCCGTCCAGCCCGATTGATATCCAAGTCTTCTGCCGATATCAGTTGGCTCCTTTCCCACCCTACACGCACTGAATATCGTACAAGAATTTGTTTCTTACGGTATTATCTGTCCGTCTTAACACAAACTGTGGCATTTTGCCTGGAATTGTGTTTTTAAGTTATTATGATCCTACTATCAGCTATCTTGTTGTTCATTACAAAGGGGCCAATTTACTAACAATCGAATTTCTATTATTTAAAAAAATCTACGGTTTTCCTATTTTTCTTAAAAGCATGTGAGATTTATTACGGGGCATTTATTAAGGATTGAATTGAAAATACGGTTTTGAATTCTCAAATTTTTTTTATGGTTAAAACTCTCAAAATGGAATTGTGAATTATCCAAACTTAATTCGTGTTTTAATTTGAATTCAAAATGTATTATATTCTACCCCTCTATCCTACATAGACCCACCCTCACCCCCCCATCCTATCTGCTACCCTGGGTAAATGCCCCTAACTTTTTACTTACCCCGTGGTGCAGATTCAGGGCATTGGAGTTCACTGCAGCCATTTTCTTCTCTTCGGAAATCTTCCAGTCTTCTTCTGGCGCTTCATCATTTTCGATGCATGCGCAGTTTTTGCGAACTGGAAATTGCTCCAACTTCACACATGTCGGAAGATTTCTGAAAAAAAGAAGAAGATGGCTGCCATGAACTCCAATGCCCTGAATCTACAGCAAAGGGTAAGTAAAAAGTTACCAACATTTACCCGGGTAGCAGCTAGGATGGGGGGAGGAGGGTCTACACAAGGTAATTCAGTGAGCAGTAAACCATAGGGGTCAATAACATTTTTTTTCTTTTGAACAGGTGACCAGTAAATGCTACTTGCTGATTGGTTGCCATGGGTTTCTGCTCCTGGGCAAACTTAGGGCCTTTTATTACATAACCCCCTTAGAATCTTAGCTCAGAAGTGGAGGCTTTCTACAGTGAATAAATCCCATGTTAACATTACCCAAACATGTTATATGTCTTACTTTATTGCAATACCAAAATGCATTTAGGGGCCAGCATTAAAAAGTTTTGTCACAGCAGCACAGATGTTTTTAAAACAGTAAAAAGTCATGAAGAAAAAATTAAATGCAGTTACCATAAGGTGATCCTAGAAATTATACCGTCAAAAAAAAGGGTAGAATTTTTAAAATATGAAAAAGATATAAATAAATAACTACCATTAGCTCACAGCATCATTCAATTGTTTGTGTATGGATACAGACCAGGAGGAAACAAACATGCCTGTGTCATGAATGTGCTGAACTGTTATCAGTCATTGCCTCTGAGCACTTCCTGTTCACTGAAAGGCTCTGGTGTGATCTCATTATGTAAAGCACCTTTAGAGGTACAGATTAAATGTACACCTTCTTCCTTCTCAACATTCTGAAGAATGACAGAATCCCAGCTGGTGTTGTAAACAGATCTCCTTCCTTTCTTCCTAAGGGTAGGGGCAGACAGGGAGATTCGGGGAGATTGTCGCCTGAAAAAAACGCCAGGCGACAAAATCTCCCCAAATCTCCCTGTCTGCCCCTACCCTTATAGTATCCTGTGTACATGTATATCCTATATTTTTGAATCCACAATGAAGTGTATCACTTATATATCACTGCAATGTGGCTTCACATAATTCCTTGACCAGTAAACAAGGGGCAAGGTATTCATGTTAATTAATCCCAAGGTGATGGTGTAAAGCAATGGACAAACATGCATATCTCGCTGCGGATTTGGCATGGTATTTAAATACGCTAGTGGTTTCAAGTTTAGGCAATGGCACATTACGCTAGTATATTTATGCGGTCGGCTTTTTAAAGGGCATGTAAAGGCAAAAAAAAAAAATCCTATTTTTACTTTCTTTAATGAAAAAGAAATCTATCTATACTTTAATTAAAAAATGCCTAAATTTTTTTTTATAAGTTTATATGCATTGAAATTCTCCCACTGCTGTGGACAGGAATTGCCAGATTTTAAAGGAACAGTAGCACCAAAACATGGAAGTGTTTTAAAGTAAATAAAATATTATGTAGTGTTGCCCTGCACTGTTAAAACTGATCTGTTTGCTTCAGAAACACTACTATAGTTCATATAAACAAGCTGCTAAGTAGCAATGGCGGGAATGGAAAAACGGCTATATGGCACAGGATAAGTAATGGATAACAGATAACATTATGTTCTACAGAGCTTATCTGCTATCTGGTGTGTAACTTGAGCCTTTTCTCCTTTAAATGGCTTCCCCCATGGCTACACAACAGCTTATTTATATACACAATAGTAGTGCACTGCAGTTTTACTAGTGCAGGGCAATGCTGCATTATATTTGTATTACTTTAAAACAAATACATTTTTGATGTTACTAGTCCTTTAACACAGTTACAGGATAACAGCCCCATGTGGCCAGCTTTGAAAGCATAAATCATTTGTTTGATTAGGTTGTGGTAAGTTCATGCTTATGTTTAGTATACAAAATACAGCATTTCTAGCCGTATTCTATTTCAGACGTTCCTTGACGTTTAAAAGCTGTGGACCACATCGAAAATCTGCATGTGTGTCCATAGCCTAACTGCCATGGCTGAAACAACTTAACCATTTTACCTTAGAAATAAAGATGTAGTCCAATGTTGCAACTTTGACAGACTTTATCACACTGAGCCAGAAGAGGGGTATCTAGAGTTTGGACAACAATTTCATTATAGTTGTTTAGGTAATCTTCAAAATTTTTAGTGATACGTCACAGCCTAAAATGTCAGAAAACCCATGATGGCTAAATTAGCAGACAGAAACCAGTTGTATTCTCCCAGGCACCACAGGGGTAACATAATCCCCCCTGTAGAGTTAATCTCCTTTCAGAGCCAATGACTATAATTTTTGCATGTGAATGTGGGTAGAGAGTACAGTCTGACAAAACATCAATCGACTGCCCTGCACAGAATACACATTTGGCTTTCTTGATTGACGCAACTAAATAAATTACCAAGATTGGAAGTTCCAAAGCCTTTGTCCTTTAATTTGCATTTTTGGGAAGTAGGAGTAAATATAGCTACATTAGTCAGTTGTTTTATTTTTTTTTCATTCTGTTTAACTTTCTCTTGTAGATTAAGTGCATGTTTATATTTATATTCAAGTTTTTTCTTAATTTACAAACCATTCAAATTGCGAGTTCATTCAAACTGTGCTGCCCTAAAGGGACAACCCCTTTAGAGAAAGTTGTGCGGGGGGGGGGGGGGGGGGGGGCAGGGACACAGTCAACAAGGATTGAGTCAGTAACATGTTATTCCATTTAATAATACTTTTTATGTAATTGAGACAGATTTGAAGATTTTTTCTGGATGATCCCTAAAATATTGGTATCCCATTGTGAGTTTGCACCTTAAATATCAGTTAGTAAAAGTGTTAGTAATATTGTAAAACACTTCTTGCTCTTACTTTTCTTATATTTAAAATAAAAAATAGTTTTTGTTCTGTTTCTTTGGAAATTTAGTTGATTTCTGTTTGCTTTTTGTAGAGTCCCACATGCTTGAAACAGACAAAATAGAATAAAACAAAATAATGGAAAAAGAGAAATACATTTGTAAAAATCATGATGCATGGGGCACCAAAGATTTATAAAAAAACTTTTGCACCAGGGCCCCCCTTACAAGTTAAAAACAATTGGGGCCCCAGAAAATATTTTTTTAAATAATCATTGGTGGCAGGTCCCCCTTACAAGTTAAAAATTGTGGCTCCACAAATATAAAAAAAAAAAATTGGTGGCAGGGGTCTGTAGAGTATTAAAATAAAACATTGGGGACCAGGGGATTAAAAAAAACCCCACATTGGTATCAATAGAATTGAACTGGTGGCTTCAGGGCTTCAGTTATAGCTGTTTTCGTGACATTGGGTATTTTCGTGTCGGCTCCTTCGTGACTTCGGGTCTTTTCGCCGCTTCAGGACTTCGGGTCATTTCGGCACTTCCGCATTCATGAAGAAGAAGACTTCAGCGCTGGTAAGGGGGGCCCAGATCTTCGAAAACTGGTCCCGGGACACTTGTCCCCCTGTCCCCCCCTGATGGCGGCCCTGGTTATATATGGTTTAGAGAGAGAGAATAGCTCATGAGAAGTAAGTATAAGGGAGGGAGATTATTAGTTGGAAAAGGGGTGCAAAGGCTGGCAGGCAGAATGAGAGAGAGAGAGAGAGAGAGAGAGAGGTAAAGAGGGGATACGGGTACATAGAGATTTAGATAAAAGAGATTTAGATAAAATGGAGGAGCAGTTAAAGTATGGGGAGATGGGTTAAGGTAAGGTCAGACGGGAAGATTCAGGGAGATTCGTCGCCTGGCGACTAATCTCACCGAACCGCTTCCCGCTGCCTTACAGCTGATTAATGAATAATCGCCTGCGCCTATTCACACACAGTGCTGCGCTTTCCAGGAATTGCTCGAAATTGCCTAAGGAGGCAACTTCAAGCGACTTCTGAAAACGCAGCGCCGCGTGTGAATAGGCGCATGCGATTATTCATTAATCAGCTGTAAGGCAGCGGGAAGCAGCTCGGGGAGATAAGTCTCCCCGAATCTTCCCGTCTGGCCTTAACCTTAGAGGAGGGTAGAAAAGCACATGGGACATGGAGGAAGGAAAAAAGGGGAGATGGAGAAAGATGGAGGAGAGCGAAGGAAGGGGAAGACATGCCTAACAAAACATATAAGGAGAAACTATATATGAGAAACAAGACAAAAACATTGCCAAAAGTAATGGAGGTGAGAGAAGAAATTGAAAAGTGGAAAACGTAAAGTTTCCTAATAAATGGAAAGCACAATTTTTTATGCATTTATTCTCTCAGTGCTGGGGAGCCAGTGCTTACCAAGTTTGATTTGGGTACCAAAATACCTAGCACTGCTTACAGATAATAAGAAGTGTGCTTATTCATATATCCTGTGTTACTCATACTCATTGCTATTTAACAATATTATTGTAACTGCTGAGTTGTCTATACGGACATTGTAAAATCATCTGATAGTATTGTTAAGCAGTGGATTCCATCTTTCACGGTATTTCCTTTTATATCTGCATTATGTTATGATGATCTATTTAAGCCATCATCAGGTATATAAAATTGTAGTTTATTGCAATTTATAAGCAACATGGCCTTTACCTCTTGTACTGGTTATTAGTTGTTTTATATCTATTTTTGTACCCATGCACCCATTTATTGTACAGCACTGCAGCATATCATGGTATTTTATAAATACACATTAAAGGGGAACTATCGCAAAAATGAAAATTTAATATACGCTTCAGCATCCTGAAATGAGACGTTTTCTAAATACAATCAATTAAAAATTATGTAGCATTTCTGAAATGTTATCTTCACTATTCCTCTCTCAGCATCTGTTTCTCTTCATTCTGTCTTCATGCAGCAGTTGGGTGTCAGATAGAAGATGTATTAGGGTAGGGACAGACAGGGAGATTCGGGGAGATTTTGTCGCCTGGCGTTTTTAGCAGGCGACAATCTCCCCGAATTACCTTCTCCCTGTCTGCCGCTAGTATACTGAGAAAGCGCCAGCGCCTGTGCAGACGCGGCGTGGCGATTTCCGGAATCGCCCGAAGATACTTCGTGAGGAAACTTCGGGCGATTCCGGAAATCGCTGCGCCTGCACAGGCGCTGGCACTTTGTCAGTATACTAGCGGCAGACAGGGAGAAGGTAATTCGGGGAGATTGTCGCCTGCTAAAAAACGCCAGGCGACAGAATCTCCCCGAATCTCCCTGTCTGTCCCTACCCTTAGAGCTCACTCTACTAAAATCACCAGACATAATGTCTCACTACATGTAGGATTTGTGCAAAAGGCGGTTATTCTGTTAGACTTTGTTTGTACTGGAATTAGTTATGTGAGCTCTAATACATCTACTAGGAAAGGAAGCCCCCCTATAATCCAACTGCTGTAGGAAAAAAGAACGAGGAGAAACAGACGTTGAGAGAGGAATAGTGAAGATAAACTTGATTATTTCAGTAATAATGCAGAATATTTAATTGGTTGTATTTAGAAAGTTTTTTATTTCAGTATGATGAAGCTTATATTACATTTTTATTTTCATGATAGTTCCCCTTTAATTATAATAATATTGTTTAGCATTTGTTTACAGATTTATGATTGTATTGAGATCTATTTGGCTTTTTAGACAGTCTTGTTCTGTCCTACTAATTTGTGTATTGTTTCATCCACATGACAGTTCTAAGTATACAGCTGAAAGTATATATTACTACTATCCCCTTGAACTACTTGACCATTTTAGGCTACATTTACTAAAGGATACACAAAGTGTTGTGCAGTATTCAGAATCCCACTGAAATGCACTACTGTAAGCATTGAAGTGGGCAGTACATGGTTAATTATTTAGATGGTCGTCAATTGCGCTGATGTTTTGGTACTTGTGTCAAAATGCTCTGCTTTTGCTTCTGTAGGAGTGTACTTGGCAACAATCAGTCATTCCTGTCTTCCATTCTGAATCAAGTATTGCTGCACCTACAGACGCACGGAACCCTGGAGCTACCAACAATTTCTGGCCAAGCTCCAAACTTCCATTTGCGTCCAGCATCAAAAATGCTTGTGCCTAAAGAATCTGGCACAGATGTATTTTGCACACTGAACAGAAATGATGCCAGATGGACCTCCGCTAAATTACCTTGAATTGGGACAAAAAGTCAAATTCTAAGAAAAATTCTGCATTATGGGTAATAAACCATGAGCATTTACATTGTGTATGTCACTATTCATTTCCAAGTATAATGTCATTAGACTTTACAGCTATGATTCTTATTATTAATGTATCTTTATTACAGGAGTAGTGAAACACAGACATTACATTTGCCATTGCACATTTGCATTTGAAGCACCCCATTGGCACTTAAAGGAACAGTTCAGTGTAAAAATAAAAACTAGGTAAATGGATAGGCTGTGCAAAATAAAAAAAATAATGTTTCTGATATAGTTAGTTAGCCAAAAATGTAATGCATAAAGGCTGGAGTGACTGGATGTGTAACATAACAGAACTTCCTGCTTTTCAGCTCTCTAACTCTGAGTCAGTCAGTGACTTGAAGAACATTGGACATAACTGTTCAGTGAGTTTGCAATTGATCCTCAGCATTCAGCTCAGATTCAAAAGCAACAGTTATGATCCATGTGCCTCCCCCCCTTAAGCTGACAATAGACGCAACAATCCAATAGTACAAATCGAGGATTCAATCCCCGTCCCCCATCGGGAGGTTGAATTCCCCTTGAAGTGGCAGGTCGGGAGATGGACACAGGTCAAAAATAGACAAAATCGGATTTTTGAGTCTATGGCCAGCTTTAGTCACTGATTGGTAACCATGAGAGCTGCAAAGCAGGAAGTAGTGTTCTGTTCTGTTAGGCATCCAGTCACGCCAGCCTTTATACATTATAGTTTTGGCTAACTAACTATATAACACTCAAAAATATATCTGAGGGATCTGATTTTCTCTTTGATCCCTCAGATATATTTTTGAGTGTTATGGCTATTTAACCAACCTGCGGGCATCTGATAAGAAACAAATTGCTCTGACTTCTATAGCTCTGTTTTTGCGTCCCTAACTATATAAGAAACATTTTTTATTTTTTTACCCAGTTTTTATACTCAACAATTCCTTTAAGGTTATGTTTTTTTATGAGGTACGCCTGCCTGCCTGCCTGCCTGCCCTAAATAAATGTAAAGATATATTGGAAAGTGAAGCGTAATTAATTCCAGCAGCCCACAGCAATGTAGCTGTACATGTATCACACTGCTGGACAGACGGATACTCCCGGTGGCACTTTAGGTTAATGTGTAGCAGATTAGCCCCACAGCTGATGACACACTTGTAACAAAGCACCTGCTGTGACACTGAAACCTAATCCTCAATCCGCCGCCCTCCAACTAACCGAAACCAGTTTTCCATAAGCAGCTCCAGGAGGCGGAGAAACCAGCAGGTAAACAGGAAGCTGCCAGTCTGTGTTTTGCGCATCACCTGTGCGGTGGGGGCGGGGCGCTGATATACCTGCGTGAGACGTCACGGCTTCTGAAAGAAATAGGAACTGGAGTGAGAGGAGTAGTTGGAGGAAGTTGGGTTGGTGGGTGCTGCGCAGAATTCGGAACTATTGATCAAACAACTCTAAGTTTCACATAGAAGAGCGTTTGGTGGCGATTACATTCTGAAAGTGACGCTCCTCAGATTTCTTGAGGACCGGGGTGCTAATTAGTGTCTTCCGGTTAGACCGACATAAACAACCCCGTCTCCGTAACCAATCGGCATACTCCGTTTGTCTTGCACATCCCGCCTACGCGGATCCCATAGAGATGGCGGCGTGGTTGGGTGGCTTCCTACTGCTTATGATTCCTTTGGCGCTGGCACAGCAGCAACCGGCATGTGATGGATATGAGGTCGTGGATGGGTTTGGTCTGCCTGAGATAGGTACACCGGCTCGGCAGCTAATGATTGAACTAGACTCATCAGGGGACGCCCACTCCGAGCAGGAGTGTTGGGCCCTTTGTTGCTCCACTGAGCGCTGCGAACTGGCTGAGATGTCTGAGGGAAACTGCAAACTGATCAGCTGTCTGTACAGTGGCTTCAACATGTGTGAGCTGAAGAGCAAAGAAGGAACCAGAAGTTTTCGCAAAAAGGAAATTGGGCCAACACCTACACAGAAAGGTAATATAACTCTCTACAGTTAACTTGCCCAGGGTATGCAATGATTTACTTTATAATAATGCCCCAACACCAAAAACTACATGTTCCCTCACCATGAGGCAATGGAGAACTTGCACAGACCAGAGAGACTGGGTTACTGAATTGCACAGGTCTGGAAACCAGCGACCCCTCTTGGTGTTCAGATTGTAGGAAGAGAGGCATTGGCATTCACCATCAGTATTCTTTTCTATACAAGCAAAAGGGAGAATAGATGGATATCTTTTAATTTGTTTTAGTATTTAGATTTTCTAGAAATCCCCTAGGGTTTCCAGGCCATTGACTTTTTTTGTGGGACTTACTTAGCATGACTCATGTGACTTGTGCAACTGATCTTGTTAAACCATGTGCATTGTTTTCTGGCAAATAATGACCATTTTATGGTGTCCCTTTTAATTCTTTGGTAGGAAAGTTCCAGTGTCCGTTAGAATTTTTACTCAAAAACTCATCGGCACAATATCACTCAATCCACATAGCACAGAGATCTGCCAAACAAGCACATTTTCATGTATATGGCCAATTTAAGGGTAATTGCACACAGGGCCAAGAATAATGCCCATCAAAATATTCCTTTTAACTGTCACAGCTGAAATATACAATGACAAGCACCTTGGCTGATGCACACAGAGAGCTGTGACCAGCAGACCTTTATGAAAACTTGAGTGCTTTGAGACACATGTCTTATCACCACTCTTGAGTGTATCTGCTAGGTTGCTTTTCTTTGTATAACATTAGAACTGTTTTCTATTGAAGAGAAGCTGCAGATACAACTCTTCATTTGCCATTGCCCTAAGCCCTTTGGCATAAATGTTGTATTCCACATGTCCTTCCCAGCCCATCCTATAGAGTAAAATAGCCATTCTCTGAAAGCAGCAGTAACATTTGCAATGTGCGAAAAGCAACCTAAACCATTTTATTTAATCTGAAACCCTTCACCCATTTTCACAATCACCACTTGAACATTAGCTCCAGCCTTGGTCTTCCCGGCAGATGTTTTTTTGCCCAAGCACTTATGAATTGACACTTGCCTGGTCATAGATGCATCAGAAATCCTACTGCGCTTGCTTCAGAGTTCTTTTGGGCCTTCCAGTGTTGCAGTACAAACTAACGGACATGCACAAGATTCCCAAATGCTACTGATAAGGACTTAATTCTAGCCCTGAGAATATCTATTCCTGTCCAAATTAATTATGATTATAGTCTAGACTGGAAGAATCACACTGAGACAAAGAGTTCAGTTTTAAATGCTTTTTCTTTATTTTTGGGTTACGTGAGGTTATATAGGTTATATGACGTGCTCACCACACCGGATACATAGATCATAGCTATTTAGCCAATAAGCGTTTATATGTGGCATTATGTGCCCTTATTTGGAAGGTCAGTATGTCTTCTCCAGGAAGCAGGTGCAAAGCATCTCAAGCACAGACTATTATGACGTCTATGCGCAGACGGTTCTTACTTTAGTAAGCATGTGATATATGGTATTGCGTTAGCTGAGCAAGGAATAGAGGAAGTGGAACTAGGTAACAGTAAAAATTAGCTTTTATAAAAGGAATATAAAACTACTGTATATCAGTCCCCTACACTACATTTGGGAGTGACTGTACTGCTCCAGGGGCAGTGAGAGCTGATATCATGCAGAACCAGAGACAGAAAGAAGATTGGCCTAATGTGTTAAGGTGGCCATAGACGCTTACATAATATTGTACTAAACAAATGTTCGCATAATATTTAGTGTGTGTATGGTGGGAAAGGATCTGACCGATATCGGCAGAAGACTTGGGTATCGGCAGGTTGGTCAGGCTGGATGCAGCCACTGTTTAATGCTGAACCGTCCGATGCAGGTAGAATTTTGTTTCTACCTGTTTATCTGACAATTCAACTGTACACGTTTCTTGGAAAGATCGTAATTGTACCATCTATGGCGGTCTTAATGTCTGCAGAAATTGAGTAGTCTGTACCAGACTGTACTGTAGAATAATTATTTGTAGTGCCCAATCACATAGGGCTTTGTGCTGCTGAGGCTTTTCTAGAATAAGGTGGCAGACCTTTTTCATGTGTTTTGAAAGCTCTGTTACACAGAGCTTTACTTTTATAGCAAACAAGGGTCTTCAAATAATGTGACAAGGAAGGGCTACAGAATGAAGGTAATATCAGAGAACCCTGCCCACAAGCAGGGCTGGAACTAGGGTTAGGCAGAAAAGGCACGTGCCTAGGGCGCAAAGCTGAGCTTGCCTACCCCATGTCCGGTCCCCAATCTCCTTGTCTTCTTGTGCTGATTCATGCTTCTGTGCATGCAAATGCACCAATGCATGCCCTTAGCTGGAGCCGCGGCCATCCAGGCTGCCTAGGGTGCCTGGCTGGTCTGACTCGGTTCTGCTCACAAGAAATAACACATTTTAAGTTAAATATTTCCTAGTATTTTTCATGACCAACCTTCGCCCTAACTAGGGGTAGGCAGAAGAACGTGTCTAGGGCAGAGGGGGTTCCAGATGTACCTCTTCTGCCTCCTACCCATGTTCTGAGCACTTGTCCACTCACTGGTTGCCTGGTTTTCCCTGCGCTGATGAGTCCTTGGTTTGCGTGCTCACTAATGCGTGGCAGCATACTTGGCCAATTGCACACATAAGGTTGGGGCAGAAAGTTGGCCGGTCAGGTTGCCTAGGGCACCCAGCTGGCTTGGCCCACCTCATCAACAGGAGGTAGAAAAATCTAAGCAAATCTCTGACCTATGCTATTCGTTACTGCACTGGGGCAAATTTGCTCATTGTTTAAACAATCCCAATTGTCTTCCAAGCTTTGTAAAACAATTATGCAACACTCCACCCTTCCTTTGCAGTGAGTCCCATTTCATCATGTTTCACGATGACACATACCGTTAGTAAGAGGATTAGTATTTCAGTACTCCCACTTAGTTCTACTATCTTCATATACCACCATAGACTGTTCTGTTGGTCTATATTTTTTGTGGATTTTGTTCTGCAGTGAGAATTAAACATTATCTGGTTAACCGTCTTCCTTCCCCCCTACTGAAGAGCCAAATGGAGTGGAAGATGGATAGGAGATGGCCTGAGCAGAAAGATAAATGATAAAACCACAAACTTGTAGCCGTGCCATATATCTACAATTTTGTCGCTGACCCTGGCAGATTTTAGTTTGAAAAAGGACCTGAAAGCTTGCTGTGATAATCAACTTAGCCAATAAAGGCATCACCTTTACACCACTTTTGTTTCATATCAAAAGTTCTTCCCTATAACCTTGGCAGAGAGGATTTTACAGTTTTTGAATATTGGCCATATACAAAGGCTCATAAAAATATAAATGATGACCAATGGCAAATCTTGCAAAAATGATGTCTAACATTATGTTCCAAGTCTG
>CM044445.1:59771391-59787343 GCA_024363595.1 Xenopus borealis
CTAAGTAAGCTTGATCAGAAAGGTCTATATAAATATACCAGTAAACCCTCAAAGTAATGCTGCTCTGAGAACTCTAGAAGGAAAGAAATTCTGTTTCTTTTGACATTGTGTATACATGGACTTCTGCATCAGATTTCCTGCTTTCAGCACACACCTACAGGGCTAGGGGCTTGAAGATGCTCAGTTTGCTCCTCTCTCCCCTCCCCCCCACTGTAATCTGAGCCAAGAGCTATGAGTGAGCAGGGAGAGATTCAGACAGGAAATGGTGTCATACCAAGCTAATATGGCCGCTGCTCTCCTCAACAAACACAGAAATCTTCTAGAGCGGTTTACTCAGGCATGGCAAGGCACTCTGCAGAATAAATATAGAACAATAGCTTGCACTATTGTGGCTAATCTACTGCCAATAAACTGTTTGGGTAGCTTAACTTCTCTTTTAAGGCTGATTCTTAAGAGCACTACAAATATGATCAGCCCTTCATAAAGGCCATTGGAATTTACAATTTAGGAATAGTGGGAAATCCCTACTACCATATTGGTCACTGTGAGACATATGAATGACAACTAAAAAATTTTAATTCTATAGAAAACAGAAAAATCTCAAAATAGTTTTTATCACCCTACGGCAAGTTGCAACATTAAAACAAAGATCGGCAATGGTATTTTCTAACTTAATACAGAATAATCAAACCTATTTTCCAATTACTTTCTACAGAATTTGAATTGGTGCAGTTAGAACTCACATTAAAAAAAAAGAGTCAGGGTACATACATTTTCAAAAACCAGGAGATTTTAGTTAGCCTCAGCATCTATTTATAAAAGTGTGTGTCTACCGGCCAAGTAAAAGAACCAATGTTTAAACATGCAGTTCTGTCCCTTACTGTTAGGGATTAAAAAGAGAGAGACTAAAACATGCACATATATATTAGTTATACCGAGTAGAAATATCTGCTTCTTGACTGCTTTTACTCACGTAATAATTATGTACATGATCTGGTCAGGATTGGTGATGTAAATCCTGGTGAGAGAACACAGAAGAGCTTTTATTAATAAAAGCAAACAGGGAAGCAGGAGGTCCGACTGATTATTTTTAACTCTCCCTACCAAGTTATTTTGTGCAAGTTCAGATTTCTGTGTAACAAACCTTTCTCCCCACTGATACATTGCTCGGTCTTGGAATAAATGGCACAGGAACAGCCACATACTGATTGTCTCCATCCAAAATATGACCACAACGAACCAGATGGAGGACAGCAGAAAGAACTCGCACACCATCTTGTTTGCTTTCCCTTTCCCAAGTCCAGACTGCTTGCTCACTCTCCCCCAGAGATCCTGAGTATTAAAAGATACAGTGTTAGAAGAATACTCGCTTATAATTGCTTGATGAGTCAAGTGAGCAAGGTCTTGTTTAGGCTAACTCATGTGACTACTGAAGGAGGATGCAATAGAATCATTCTATACAGAGCAGATGGATTTTGGAACATGCAATGATATGGCTTGGAGTCTACGGCCAAAGCTACAGAAATCCCAGCTGAATCTCTTACTCCATTCAATCAACAAAAATAACATTTAGTTTGACTACAGCCATTCTACAGTCACACCAGAAACAATGGGTTTAATAATAAGGCCCAAAACTTCCTATACCCAATCCCTTGTGCCATTAGTTGTGCAATTATTTCTCAATCAAGTCCGTTGGCATTTAATGGGAAGGTCACTACCGTTGGTGGTTTCAAGTGTAATTAATGCTGTAGTTAGTTCCTTAAACAAGAGGCTATTGAAACTGGTATGACATTATATCCATGAACATCGAAACATGACAAAGGTTGACACCTATGAGGAGATTTTAGAAGCCACAGTTTTGTAATTACTGGGATCTGTCAGACAACGGTCAGTGCAAATTAATATTGAGTGTCTCTTGTGCACCTACCATTCCACTGTGTGATGCCAAATCTTGTAATCTGTACACAAAGTTTATCTTTGAATGTTTGCCAGCACAGGTATTTCCCTATAAATCTGCTAGAGCAATTGAGGCTATTGTTACCCTTTAACCTTTGTGAAACCTGGTATCCGTTCTCCTGCTGCCACCTCATCTTGCCTCCTACTACCACCACTGTGTACCCAGTGTATCACCTTTTCCTTACCTTTTTAGGGCAACTAATGTCTAAAATAAAATAATGTTAGAAATGCTGTATTTTGTAGACTAAATTTAAACATGAACTTACTGCACCACAAGCCTAATAAGACAAATAGTTGGTGCAGGGGACTGTCATCTTGTAACCTGGTTAAACATCTTTGCACGACCAAGACTACGCTCAGTGTGGTCTGGGCTTCATTTGGGAGGTTAAGCTTAGGGAACGTCATAAATGATCAAAACAGCACAAGTCAAATAATATCTGCCATAGAAGCTGATACAGCAAGACTGATTAATAATCAGAATATACAGACTGCACTGGGTCTATGGATACACATCTCTACACAGTCACAGGCTATTCTACAGGGAAGCAAACAAAGCTGCTTGTGTTCTGGGAAATAAGGTGAGGGGCTCCCCCTGCTGTTTGAAAGTATGATTGTTTCCCTGCAGAGCAGTTAGGGACCATCTCCTATCCAAGCTCTCTCTTCCTATCCAAGCTGTTAAAGCAAGTTAAACGAAAGGGGAGTTTAACGGCATGCAGTCAGGTTTATTATAAAAACAGACATTTTTAAATTAAAGTATATTTGAGAGAGAAATCTTTTTCATTAAAGAAAGTAAAAATTGGATTTTATTTTTGTCTTTACATCTCCTTTAAAAGCACATTAAATAATTGAAATGTTCCACTCGTTAGTACACATACACAAAGGGATCCTTTAGGAGAACTAACTACTACAGGCTTAATTCATGAATTCATACAATGCACACGTTTAGTAAAACTAGTAAACTGTCCACAAATGAGTTCAACAGACTGAGCATTAAATGAAAATGAATTGTTTTATATAAATATAGTGTCTGCCCTCCCAAACTACACTACTGCACCTCACCAATACTGCTCCATTTCCCACCACTTAAAGGAACAGTAACACCAAAAAAACGAAGTGTTTTAAAGTTAAGAAAATATCATGTAGTGTTGTTCTGCACTGTTAAACGTGATCTGTTTGTTTCAGAAACACTACTATAGTTCATATAAATAAGCTGCTAAGTGGCAATGGCTGAAATTGAAAAACGGCTTTATGGCACAGGATAAGTAATGGATAACAGATAACATTATGTTCTACAGAGCTTATCTGCTATCTGCTGTGTAACTTGAGCCTTTTCTCCTTTAAATGGCTGCCCCCATGGCTCCACAACAGCTCATTTATATAAACAATAGGAGTTCTTCTGAAGCAAACACTGCAGTTTTACCAGTGCAGGGCAACATTGCATTACATTTTTATTACTTTAAAACAATTTCATTTTTTGATGTTACTGGTCCTTTAATATCCTCCACCCTGTAACTTTGCACCAGGACCATGTGCAGTTGAGACCAATTTGAACCTCGCTTAAACTGTACATGGTTTTTGTTGCTGGTGTCCAACCCAGCAGTGTTTTTCAGAATAAGGCAAACGAGGCAGTACAGGGATGGTACACTGGTGTAGTTCAGGGGGAGGCAGGCCCGGACTGGCAAACTGTAGGTTCGGGCAAATGCCCAATGGGCCACTTGCTTTAAAATGTAAATGGGCTACTCACCTAAAAATGCAAATTAGGATTGTCTTTAATATGGTTAATAAAATGGATAATCACTTCAGAAATGTAAAGGAGCTGTCCAGAATAGCCAGCCACAGCTAAGCTGATGCCTGCATTTGTTAGTTAACCAGGAATTCTGATCAACTTCAGTTATTAATATTAGAGTTGCTTGCTATCTACCCAATCCCTTATGATTACAATGGGTATGTTGGCAACTGGAGGGTCCATGCTCAGAATTATCACTTCAGACTGTATATGGAACACTGTGATATGTAGCATTAATTGCATGAGACAGACTAGTCTCCAAGTATGTCACACTTTGGCCCTGTGACACACATTGTAATTAAAGTCCTTTTATCTGCCAGGGTACATGGTCTAGCTGGGGGCACAAAGGAAAATATAGAATATACTGGAAGTATAGGGCCACTAATCCAACTGAAAGAATAGTTGTGATAGAAACTAGGGTGAGATATTTGTTGCAAGGACCAGTTCCAGCACACAGGGTGTATAATATTGCTGGGGATTATATGGTAGTGACGCTTAAAATATCCATTAATAAACACTAGTTCTAGTTAACCTTGGGGTTGGACATATAAATCATGCTTTGCATGCGTGTAAATACATGGGCTGCTTTGATATTTTTGCCAGGGCTGCTTTTTCCTTCCAGTCTGTCCCTGGGGGGAGATGTGGGTAGGCGGGAGATCACTCCAGTGGTACAAACTTATATAAATACCTTTTGTAACCAACCTACATTATTTTAAGTTTGTGCCTAATGTGTCTCCTTTTATATTTAAGCAGGTGCCCCAAAGCAGTTTGCCTAAATAAGTCAAGGGGACATAATCTACACATTTTAGAAGATTGCCCCTCGGTGGGTGCAATGGTGAGCTAAGGCAGACCCTGGCAGGCTCCTGGAAACACCTAGATACAGAAAGGTTTACTCTAAAGTCAAACAACCACAACAATGTAACACTGACTTGACACTGGCAGGAATATAGTGTTTGGAAAGTGGTGGTGCACTGGCTATGGCTAGCATGATCAGCTTGCAGAACTGGATTCCTAGGATTGATACCAGTCAGGGCACTGCCTGCATGGAGTAAGTTTTCTTTTTGCTTGTGGCACTTTCTCCCAAACAACATACAGACAGGCGAGAGAGAGGTGTGTGTGTTTTTATTCATTTCTGTATTGAATAACTCCTCAGTCTGACTGAAATGTATAGTGAACCAAGTGCATGTTGGGATACCCCTTTATTTATATTTATAAGGTAATTTTCAAACTGTATACGTCATCTAGTCATAAACATACAAGGCATCACATCACACGCCTACTGTGGTGCTTCTAAAATCCCTGTTTACTAATACCCAGTAATATTCTAGCTCATAACAATGTTAAAAACCAATGCTTTTGAAGCACAAAACCCTCTATACAGATGCTGAGTAGTAGTCACTCACCAGGAATGGATCCCCGGTTGAACTATGGGGGCACGATGTGGTTCATACTACAAAGCATATACCCTGTGCTCCACAAGAACAAATACTTCCGCCTTACGCCACGCCCCTTTTCCCTAGTCGATACAATGACGTCACGGCGGCTTATGTTTGTTGTTCCATCTAAGGTCACGTGGCACAGTGAACGTACTGGGTATTATGGGTAATTTTGAAGGTAACGAGGCTGATATAGTCTCGTCTGTGTACGATGCCTTCTACATGAAACATAAGCTGTGTATTATAGGAAATAAAGAAATATGTCCATTCTCTTAATTTCTACTTTTAAAAGAGAGTCGATTCGTCTTATCATTTCAAACCCGTGTTTGTTTCGTGAACTGGGAATATATGGTTAAGTTAAGTAGTCTAGTTCTTGCATAGGAGTAAATCCTGCGCCTGCGTCCTCCTCGCCTCATAGTAGCGCTCTGAGTTGGTCACGTGATCCTCCTCTTGACTCAAATTCAATGCTTTTTGTTTGGTTTGGCAGATTCGTCTTTGCGTTTGAACCATTTCCTATTCATGGCAAGGTATGGATTGTTCATAATATACTGGCAGCGAATCATTCTGCATATGTCCCGTTTTGTTGTATTTTAATAGCAGATTAACGTCCAAAAGAGATTTCCATTAGTCCGCGGTGAATGTGCCGCTCGCAATGGGGAGGCCGGGGAGGGGGGAGTGACAGAAGTTGCGCGGGCAAATTTGAGTGTGGTTTGGCAGATTCCCTTAGCAGGCTCCTGGGTTATCTCTAGGCACCGTTCCCGCTTGTTGTGGGTGTGAGCTTGCGAAGCCCGTGCCATTGCAGCTAATACCCACCGCAACGCCATGGACAGACCGGCGAGGTGCGTATAAATAACCTGAAAGAAACATAGGAACATTGGCTCCATGTTCTGAGCCTTGCATCTTGTAATCTGTATGGCCTGACATTTAAGTAAAAGGATCAGCCTTGTGTGTGGCTGGAAACTTCTGTTGTGCCAACAAACTAGGGGCTAAACAGATGTGTATGGGTAAGAAGAGGGTACAGCATTGTGCGCATTGTTTGTCCCGTGCCAGGGCCCATCCCCTCTAGTGTTACTGCTGTGTAACATGCAAGCTGTAGTTAACATGCAAGCTGTAGTTCGCATGCAAGCTGTAGTTCGCATGCAAGCTGTAGTTCGCATGCAAGCTGTAGTTAACAAGTTTTCCAGCACTGGGCTCTGCAGGAAAGTGTCCAGCTTCAGGGGTAAAAGAACTGCTGCTGTTGATCAAAAGACCTAAGTACATCATGAAAAAATGGCACCATTTGACTCGTGTCTGTGCTAAATACAAACTTGTTTCTACTCGCACAATCTCTTTCAGGAATAAGAAAGCTGTGGATTATTCACAATTTGGAGATTTGGATAATGATGGTGCGTATATTTTATCTTCTTCACTTGTTTAGAATAACTCAATGCCTAAAAGGTCTGCTGGGAGTTTTGGCCCCTGAGGTTTAAAGGCAGGTATCTTTAGATGCGGTGCTCCCATAGGCCACTGAATGCAGCCCAATCCCCAACTTTTACAACTACTACATTATCCACTTTATTAAGGGGCCAACATCCATTTCTTGTATGGATTAATACCACTGCCCTTGTCTGTTCTTTTGCTGGATTAAGCAGTTAGTAGCCAGCAGCAGTCTAGGGAGCTTTTTATTTCTCTTGTGCACTTATTTATTTAGTCATGGGTCCTCAAGTTCTTGTATGGAAAATGCAAGCCTGATTAAAGGGGTTGTTGACCTTCAAACAACTAGTTGTTTTCAGATAGTACTGAATGACTTTTTCCATTCACTTTACATTTTCTATTTGTGACCATTTTTCTAATATTGAAGTCATTTTTCACCTTCAAAAGCTGCCCTGGGAGCGGGGGTCGCCAACCCTGTAAACTTCTAAATTGATACATTTAGTTGATACATTTCTTCTCTTTGTCCCTGCTGAGCAGAATCCCTGGGTTACATTACTGGAAGCTGTTAGAATTGATGCATTGATTAGTTGCTAATACTCAAGAGATGCTGCTGAAAAATGTATTGACTAAATGTTGCAAAATTGTAACAGTTTAGAGTGCGCCTTAAAACGGTAAAAAGTAAATAATGGAAAGTAATTGAAAAAAGTCTATTTCTATGGAACAATCTGAAAACTCAACTGAAAAAGGTGTTTGGAAGGTGAACAACCCCTTTAAGAGGGAGAATGTTTATGCTGTACCCCCTGGCTTCAAGGGCTGAATGTGCAAATGTCATCAGATGGGACTTAACAGGGCATTAGTATGTGGAGTTAATGGGGAATGGCTTTATTGTACTGTACATCCAGATGCATATTGTAGCCCTATCTTGTAAGCCACTGCATGTGTTTCATTGGTTGCCTTGAACTTGACCCTGACACACTGGCTAAGAAAATGAAATATTCAGACTCCGTTTTGGCATGAGGGATTGTATGTTTTTCATGGGACCAGAAAAAAATGGTGTACATCCAGGAAAATGTAAAATACGGAAGTGTATTATGCATAATGTATAGGTGGGACCACAAAACACATGTAAACATGTATACAACAATGTAATATGAGGGAAGACTTAAAATCAGGGGATGTAAATTGGGGTTTCTACTGTATCATGTTTGCACTTGGTTTAGCTTGATTATCAGAAAAAATTGGCTTTTTTTGGGCAAAAACATGAAACAATTTAGCATATCTGGGAAAAGTCTGAAAAGAAGTTTAATTCTGTTTTTTGCTCTATTTTTATCGAGCTTGCTCCAGCTTCATGTCTGGTAATTTTATTGATAAATAAGTCAAAACCAACCTTTTTAATTTTTTTTAAATTTCAAATGTGGAATAAAAAATTGATTTTAGTAAATAAAGTGTGTTGTAAAATGGCCTGTTCTTTGCAATATTTGCATTGGTCTGAACCTTGTATTTGTTATAGTTTTTTATTTATTCATCTGCCTTCCTGGTCCTTTCCTGGTTTCAAATGGGGGTCACTGACCCCAGCAGCCAAAAAGTATTGCTTTGTGAGGCTGCAATTTTAAAATTATTTTTCTATATTTGCACTCTCTTATTCATATACCTGTCATTTTCAAACCAATGCCTGGTTGCTGGGTTAAATTGGACCCTAGCAACCAGAAAGCTGCTGAAATTCCAAACTGAATATCTGCTGAACTAAAAAATTGTCTCAAAACGACATTCTCTGTATCATACTAAAAATAAATGTAAAGGAGGACAGCCGCTTTATGCTATTTAGGCACACACATTCTATAATGTAGAATATATAGTGTTTTCAGTGTAAAGGTAAAAGATCAGCCCTGGCTGTCTGGGTTTGTCCAACACCGCACTTGCTTATCTTCAGGTTCTGCATTATTGATGTGCAGTCTCTTGGGGAATCATTTGCAATCTTTTCAGAATAGCCACTTTTGCTTCCATGCATGTATTTACAGATGAGGATTTTGCTTTCTCCTCTGCACCTCCAAGCAAAAAGCCTCGGGTGGAGAGCAAGAAAGAGAAAAAGGAAAAACCAATAAAAAAGTCTAACAAAGAAGAAAGTTTGACCCAGCAGACGTCCCCAGGAAAGAGGTGAAATCTCTTCCATAGATATTTACAATATGTGGTGACCACACTGGCACTTTACCTAATATTGAGTTTAAAGGGTAAGGTATGCCTAATTGCTTATTGCCAACACTTTGTACCATTATTAAGCATAGTAAACCCCAACCCTAACTGCTATGTGTTTTATAATGGTAGTGCACCACGCTACTTCCTTACTCGCTGCCGTGCTGCCCACTGATTGGACAGTTCCACATATGCCTGCAAAAACTAGCCCTAAACTGATTCTACTGTGCATTTGAAGGGCAGTTTTGCCCCAAAAAGTTTGCCTCATGGAAAGCAATTTATTCTACATAGCTGTAGTAAAGTTATGGAATCTGGTGTTCATCTCTTTCAGCTATAATAAGTACATTAAAGCCATGCAGTTGCACTCCTTAGCACAGTGCAGCCCATGTAAAATGCTTACTAAAGTTTTAAGGAAAGTCAATGAACAGATTTCATTTTTAAACCTAAATTACTGTTAATATTGCACTTGCAAAAAAAGAATGTACAAGCACGCCATCTGGTGTATATATAATATGCTTTGTTTCACTGCAACCTTAACTTTGACAGTAGACTGAGCTGTAATTCCCAATGGGAAGGGATAAAATATACCACCAGTAAAAAAAAAAAAAATATTTATATTTGTTATAATCGAGTACCCCCAGTTGCAAAATATGAGGATCTTAGAAGTCACTTTGGAGTTCCATGACCAGTATATTTTATTCACTATCATTATTTACTGGAGAAAAGCCTGGGTGCACACCACAGAAACGTCATAGACTTTCATGTAAAGCAAGGCACTTAGAGGACTGGTGAAAAAGAGATAAAGTTTATTTATACTTCCAATGTTTCGTATATATATAATTTAAATGTAATGTTTTGTTGTTTTCTCTTCCAGGCTTCCTCTTGATGAAAAGCTTTACCAGAGGGATTTAGAAGTTGCTCTGGCACTTTCTGTACAGAAGACTACAGCGATTGTAGAAAGCAGAGAGGAGAATGGTATTTTATTAAGTTGGCCGTACACTTAGCTCTGCTTGCTTGGTGCAGTCACCAAAAACTGAATCTTTCTCCAATATGCCCACCTTGAGCTGGGCAACATCTGGATGATCATTCGTTACTTTGGACAAATGATTGGATCACAGGAACAGTCGAGAATGAGATGTTGGACAGGCAGCATTCAGTATACTTCTGCTATATAGTATATAAATCTATAGAATAGGCAGCCACTAAACGCAAACATGTTAAGTGTTTGTGCACAAACTGCCAGCCACTTGTTTGCCTAATAATTGTCACTATTCATTTATTAAATATTGGTAATTATTTTTTTGTGGAGATCAACTCTCATTAATACAGACCAGCTTGTGAGAGCTGAGATCCTAAGAAGAGTGTGTGTGGGAAAATACATAATGTTTGTTTTTGTGTTTTTTTCAGGAGTGGCAACATTCACTGATGAAACGAACGAGAGGGCTGATAATTCATTCTCAAACTGCAGTGTAGACAGCAGTATTTTAGGTAATTCATTTCTGTTGTACATCTTTTCCATGACCGTGTGCAGATTACTGCTAGTATCTACATTTCATACACCAAGGCAGACAAAACCCAGACCTCTGCATCCTACCTTATGCTTTTTGTATTCACCAGATGACCTTTACTTTTACCCAAAGCCTTCTTGTCATATTAATATTTGGTATCCTTATTGAAATAAGCCCAATGCCTTCATTAAAAGACAAATAGAATGTTAATTATTGTCTGCTGCCAATTTGTTAGGCAACTCCTAGTGATTATAATCACTAACTTAGCATTTTTGAGAGAAGAGGAATGCTAGCCCAGGTCTAAGGTTAGCGATTGTAATCACAGAGGAGTAATCGCTTACCCCAAGTAATTGACCCTCTTGTTTGGGTTGTTCACTTTTAAATTATCTTTTAGTATAATGTAGAGAGTGATATTCTGACAATTTCAATTGGTTTTAATTTTTTAATTATTTGTGGTTTTGGAGTCGGTGGCTATCCAGTTTGCAATTTCAGCAATCTGGTTGCTATGGTCCAAATTAACCTAGCAGCCATGCATTGATTTGTATAAGAGACTAGAATATGAATAGGAGAGGGCCTAAACAGAAAGATGAGTAATAAAAAGTAGCAATAGATTTGTAGCCATTTGAAAGCAGCAAAGAGTCAGAAGAAAAAGGCAAATCATTCAAAAACGATAAAATAAATAAAGAAGACCATTTGAAATCTGCTAAAAACTGGACATTCTATAGCATACTAAAAGTTAATCTGAAGGAGAACCACCCCTTTACGTACAACACTGTAAGCAACTTGGCCAAGTTCTAAGCATAATTGGGAACCCCATGCATATAAGTATGATGGATAGGCCTTAATGTATTATTTTTCTTAAATGACAAGTTACCTATAGACTATGAACCTGCATACATTTAAAAGTAATGTAAAGTATTTCATAACCCTTATTACAGCTCTTCATTCGTGGCATTTTAGATGTACCTCCTGAAGTTTTGTATTTGCATTATAAGGACTTCTAATGGACTGTGCATGTATTGCCTCATTTTCTTTAACTTTGCAGGCCTGGATGAAATCACCAGCAGTAACGAAGATCAAGTCAATGGGAGAAATCGTAGACAAGCTGCATCCAAAGCCATCTACGAGCAGCGCAAGCATCTGGCAGATGACAGTGATCATGATGAAGCAGGAGATGAGTTTAAACCTGATGTTGCTTGTAGGTTTTACTTTGTATTTGCATTAATGTTCCCTGTTTTGCCTGGAAACCCAAAACAAAATAGGATGGCATGGGGGAAGATTAGGCAGTAACCATTTGTCTCCTCCAGCTTTTTCCTTAAAAAGTAGTAAAGTATGTTTACACAAAATATGATACCCTGTCATCTTTTTTTTTTGGAATTTTTTCAGGGCATTTTTATAAGATCCCATCTACATGCAGCCAAAGCTCTATTTTTCTAATCTCTTTGTACATAACAATTTGGCTGATTTCTAGTCTTGGACCCAACCCTTTCTGTTAGGTTGCAATTGTGTCCATTTCAGTACTTGCCCATGGATGGTGTTCACTGAAGGACAGCTGTCACAGGAATGATGTGTGTATACCTGGAAACTAATAATGTAGAGGATCAGCTTCTGTTGTATAAGGAAGAACAGTCCTATACAACAAC
The DNA here is from genome assembly GCA_024363595.1 of Xenopus borealis. NCBI lineage: Eukaryota > Metazoa > Chordata > Amphibia > Anura > Pipidae > Xenopus > Xenopus borealis. Next base: position 59,783,324 of record CM044445.1, read on the forward strand.
AAACACCATTATGGCAGAAGTGTTATGTAAAGCCCAAAGGATTCACCTTTGTTTAAAATGCTATAAAATGCCCTGGAAAGGAAACACTGTTATTATTTTAGATGATGAATCAGAAAGTGACGAAGACTTCAGTGGGGAAGATGAAGAATTTAATTTTAAAAACACCAAGAAATCCAAGACAAGTAAAGGCACTAAGCAAAAGACCGAGAGTGAAAAGAAAGAGAAAAGCCTCCCCAAGCCCAAAATTAATGGTAAGTTTGATATTTGCTGGCTTTTTGAGTGACGAGAGCCCACTCATTCCTTATAGCAACCCTAAAATAAGTACTGTTGCATTAGCAAAATATATATATAATACAATTAGTAGTGTTGTTCTTTTATGTATTTGCTTGTATTGTAGCAAATCCTGTTTCCTCTCCTGTGCCCGCTAAAGCAAAATCTCTGCCAGCAAAGAAAACACCAGCTCTGTCACCAGCTCCTGTAAAACAAGCCATACATCATAGTCCCTCAGTGGGGATGAAGAAACCTACATGGTCACCACCAGGTTAGAGCCAAGAGTTTTTTTTTTTTTTCCCCCTTTTAGTTAACAATGAAAGGTGGAAAAAAGGTATAATTACTGGCGGGTGACATACAAGAGACACCAGATAGTATGCCTGTTTGCTGAAAACTGTACCTACTGTAGGAGCTCCTTGCCTTTGCACTACAAATTGGCTCCTGCAGTGATTATAACTTTCCTCCATCATTTCCTAATGGGTGATGAACTCGGTTCTATGTGTATGTTGAATTGCACAACATTAAACAGAAACCTGTCTGTGTAACCAAGGCATTGTGTTCCTTAGGGTGGATATACACGTCAGATTAAAGCTGCCGATATTGGTCCTTTAGACCGATTTGGCATCTTATCTGACTGTGTGCGGGGGCTTCTGACATGTCTACCCTATTGATGTCAGCTCATAATCGGCCAGATGTTGATCAGGCAGGTTTGATTTTTCCTGTGATCAAGAACTGCATCAGTCCTTGATGCAGTCCAACGACCCGTCCGCACCCATTTTCTTCATATAATCCGATCATGTGGCATTAGGGGCGAACGCTGGGATTAACCTGATCTTGCCTGCTGCTGTTGGGCATATCGTGGAAAGGGCCAAATGAGTGGATCTTATTGTATAGGGCCACCTTTAGGTGATTAAACTAGCTATGTCTCTCTTATTTACAGCTGCTGTAGGAAATATTAGACACTCACTGGGAGGAGTCACTGTAAAGTCTCCAAGCCAAGGTCTGCGACTGGGACTCTCAAGGTTAGCGCGGATCAAGCCTTTGCACCCAACTGTTGTCAAACATTAGTCTGGAGTGTGCAGATTGGTGGCTGCATCTCTGAACTGACACTGGGATTTTATGGATATTTATAAAAGTATATAAATGTACATTTTACCTTCAATTTCATGAATTCCCTGCTCCATTTCTGTTGGGAATACCGTTGTTTCCTGGATTTTTTTCCTCTACATCACTCTGGTTAGAGAAACTTAAAATTTGCATGATTTTGGAATGCTAAGAAACCATGAACTCTCATTCTACACCGATTTTAGGGAATGGATAATTTTTTTTTTTTTAGAACTTGTGAAAATGTATATTCTTGTGAAAAGTGACTTTTTTTTCTATACTGTTTGTATAAATGTATTTTATATGTCCTGTCTTCACTCTATACCAGTTGTCATCAGACTTTTTTCAGTTCAACCTTGGAGGTCCAACTTTTGGTAAGGGCCCGCTTTACAGATATTGGAAAACATTTGTGCATATGCCAAAGTTCCTAGAATATATATGCAGAAAATGCATTCCAAATGTCACCCTAAATGGCCTTCAAGCTGGTCTTTCAGGTATCTAGGAGAGAAATCCCCCCCCCCCCCAAATCTTACCCTAACTGGCACTCAAGCTCCCTACAGGGGGTTGAACCCTACAGTGTAGGAACTACTGTTTTATACTATTCATGCTGTAGGCAACCACCCAAATCCAACAGGCATAGTGGGAAATAATATAGAAAATCCTGAAAAACTCGCTTCTCACAAGTGACCTTAAAGAACAAGTAAACGTTTTTTTTTTTCTATCTCTAAATTTGCTCTAAACAGCCCCTCAAATTAATGTACCTTAGTCCCTGCTGCAAGTCTGCTCTGGTTTCTGTGTTATCAGCAGCTTGTTTCACCTTCTTCCTGGTGCAGAGTGAAGCCCCGCCCCTTAGCTTACTGAGCTGACCTTATATCTTGGACTAGTCCAGGAGATCATTTGCATACTATGACATAGCAGAGAGCAGTGTGTGTAGCAGCTTTTGCTTGGGGAAACTAGCTTATTAATGAAACACTGGCTCCCTCTTCCTCTCTATTGTGGAACAGCAGCAAATGGACTGCTCAGTAAACTAAGGGGCGGGGCTTCACTCTGCACCAGGAAGAAGGGGAAACAAGCTGCTGATAACACAGAAACCAGAGCAGACTTGCAGCAGGGACTAAGGTACATTAATCTGGGGGGCTGTTTAGAGCAAATTTACAGAAAGAAAAAGAAAAACATTTACTTTTCCTTTAATATTGTGTCTGCTTTACTTCAGTGTACCCGTCTGTGGCCATGCTATTTTAATCCTCTTCTACAATCTTATGTGACTACTTGACATTACAAAGATTTGAAATAATGTTTTTAAAGTAACCACATTACTAAACTATGCATGTTGGATTTGGGTAGTTACCTACTGCCACATCACACTGTTGCTCACATGGCAGGTTCCTGCCAAACAAGTATTAATGGGGGGTTCCATACTGCACAGTGGAACTTTGATAAAGGCTGGCGTAACAGCTGAAATGTCATTTCTTAAATAAACAGTTTTTGTAAGTCCTGTGAGTGCTACTTCTGAGAGATGTGTATGATCCATATATACACATACATTAAGCACAAGTGGTTATGGATGTAATGTAGCTGACTTGTACTTAAAAATCACATGCGCTATGGTATGTTTACCGTTTTTATTTATATATAAGATCTCTGTACATGTCATGTTGCCTTTGTAATGTTCTTTTCTTTTTGAGGGAACAAATAAATGATTTTAATTATATTTAAGTTGTATTTTAGTCTGTGCTGACACTTTTTTTGGTGGGTTATCTCTCTCCCTCAGTTTGTCTCAAAATATCATATCATGTTAAAGGTGAATTATCCCTTCAATAGAAATACTCAACTGGGGGAAACCACTTGATGTGCCTTTTTAAAGGGGTCATATTAAAAAATGAACTGTTAATGTAATCTAGACAACACTGTGCAATGTGCAATTACTCTTTATTTTTTTTTGTACTTAATATTTTTTCTGCAGCTCTCCAGTTTAGAATACCTACTGCTATTTGGAATTCAAAATGAAAAATGAGTAACAATAAAACTGAGCCCTCCCTATGATGTGATTCTTTTCAATTTTCAATTGTAGGCTAGAATAGAAAGGCTTTTAATAACTGAAAGAGCATACTAAAATAATGGAGACCAGTTGAATAGTATTCACTACTATACAGAAAACGTGAACTTCTCTAAGGCTAAGGCCAGACGGGGAGATTCGGGGGCATTTTATCTCCTGGCGACTTCTCGCCGCGACTTGTAGCCCCCGAACCTCCCCGAACAGCCACTTACCTAAGCGCGCCGGCGTTGCTTGAAAACGCCGGCGCGCTTAGGTAAGTGGCTGTTCGGGGAGGTTCGGGGGCTACAAGTCGCGGCGAGAAGTCGCCAGGCGACAAAATGCCCCCGAATCTCCCCGTCTGGCCTAGCCCTAAAATGTACCTCCTCTGTCCTTTGCTCCACAAGCAAACACTTCTGGAAACCACAGTACTGCCCTATGTGCCAAACAGCCACATACACTTCTTCTTGCCTTCTGCAGGGGTGCTCATAGACAGATACATATTTAAATTCAAGGAGAAGTTCACCTTTAAAGTGCCTTTTAGTATATTCTAGAACAGGGGTGTCCAACCTTTTGGCTTCCCTGGGCCACCTGGATATTAAATAGACTTATTA
>CM044445.1:59797337-59816711 GCA_024363595.1 Xenopus borealis
TGATAATTTTGGTCACTACCTATACATATGTTGATGATGGTACTGGCCAACCAGATCTCCTGTTTTGAATGATCAATTTCAGTACAAGGGGCATACAGTCCACCATAAATGATTGTATATGATGACCAGGTTTCTGTCTTGTGATGAAGGTCTCAAACAGCATTTTAGTGCAAATGGATCTGTCCCCTGGCAGCCTAGTTTACAATGACAAGGCCAAACATGTAGGCAACATTGCTTAGCAATAAAGAATAAAGAAGTGAACCTGAACCTTTACAAAATCTCTCTCTTCACAGCTGCAGATCCCAAACAATGTCAAGAGGCTACAAAAAAGCCTTGTCATGCTGGAGAGGTGAAACACGATCATAAGCATGGATCCCATGGACATGGAAGTGAACACTGCAAGGGCCATAAGGTACAGTCATCACCACTAGTGTGTTATACTGAAAGGTTGTGCTTTTGATTCCCTACTACATCACTTGAAACATTTTGCAAATATTAAGTGCTTATTCAAAATGGTAAAGGTCTCTGCGTCCAAAATCTCTGCGGTAGATGGGACTGGAATCAAAGTGAAAGTGCTGCCATAGCATATAAAAGCAACAACAGAATTAAAAGCAGTAAACCAATAAAAGGTCTCAGTTTATTTGTTTTGTTATGCTGGGCTCTTTTGTTATGCTGGGCTCAGTAAATCCAACAACCAAATAAATTTTAAATTGCAGGATAGAAAGCAGCAGAACAGAAAGGCTAATTGATTTTTGAAATAAGTCATGAAGACCAAATGAAAAGTTGCTTAAACAGGTTATTTTTGAGAACTATGAACAGGTTATTTAGGGGAACCCCCTTAAATGTGGGTCTGCCTCCAAGATTCCATTTGTACCTACCTGATGGAACAAGAAATTCCTCCAAAACTTTCAATTTGGAAGAGAATAGCAACTCAAAAAATTTTTTTTGTGTGAAAGGTGATAGCCGAATCCCAGAAATCATTAAGAATGGATATTTTATAATGAGGTTAGAAAACCATTCATATACTCTTTTTCTCTATCTGTTATTTGATTCATCTGTCATTGTAATGTACTAGCACCATCTAGTGTAGAAGAACAAATATTCTGTAGGAAAACACAGGTATTGAAATAATAATACAGTTGGCTGATATGAGCCGAGTTATACCATGTATAAAGAACAGAAATGAAAATGTAACATTTAATATGAACACACACTAATAATATAAGTGCTATATTGACATAATCAGATATGTAACATTAATAATACTGTATTCCCTATATATTTTTTCATATGTCAAAGCCACCCAAATTCTGCACAAGCCTGCAGTTAGGGACAGTCTCTTGGCACTGCTCTTATGGGGGAACATTTTGGCCTGAAAATTCACACTAGCAAAGTATGGTAGAAAAAAAGTGGATGAGATTATGGACATGGTATGAGATGTAAATATTTGAAGGATGGGCAAATGTGTAGTACAATAAATAGGAATAATGATATGGCATGTGAGAACCAGGGATTTCTTTGATGTAAAGTGGCATGTAGCAACACCTTCATTTTATTCTGCACTTCATTTTTGACTTTATCAAAATGCATATGTCTGAAAAAAGTAACCATTTTTTTATCACTTAAATCACTATGGCAGGGTGGCCATGGACACTCTAGCAGTGATTCCAGCAGCTCCAGCAGCTCCAGTGGAAGTGAATGTGAGGGAAAGGTAAGTACAGGATACAGCAGCTCCTTACATATTTCGAACTTGTGATTTTGTTTTCGATTTAAGCAATTTTGACCAGACAAAATGTTTTCAGGTGAAAAATCACACACAGCGTTTCCCATGATTTTCATAGACAACAGTAGGGAGAGAAACTGGGTGTTACGACGAAGGGTGCGTAGAACAGAAAAAAATGGGAAGCAAATAACTAAAAATCATTTATCTAAAACCATAAATAATCTCCAAACATGTCTGTTAGATTGACTATACTTAAAGGAGAAGAACAACACCATACCTTGCTGTTACCCACAGGCTGGTGCTCCTCTTTTTGTAAAAAAAAAAAAATGCACCAGCCCAAGGGACTGTTTGAGGAGCACCTCACCACTTTTTGTCCCCTTCTCCTGGGCACCCCTCCAGAAATTTTGTAGAGTGCATGCACGGTGCAGAAATATCAGGAGAAATTCTGCAGTTCATATGTGCCTGCCCTAACTAAGGAGGATGCCCAAAAGTAAGTAATAAGACTTCAACATGGAGCTCCTCAAACAGTACTCTGGGCTGGAGATTTTTGAAGAATATCTAGAAGTGATATGTCTATCTAGAGCAGGGGTCCCCAACCTTTTTTGCTCGTGAGCCACATTTAAATTTAAAAAAGAGTTGGAGAGCAACACAAGCATGAAAAAGTCCATGGGGATGTCAAATAAGAGCTCTGATTGGCTTTTTGGTAACCCCTATATGGACTGGCAGCCTACAGGAGAGAATGTTTTGCAGTACAGTTGGTTTTTATGCAACCAAAACTTGCCTCTAAGCCAGTAATTCAAAATTCAGCACCTGCTTTGAGGCCACTGGGAGCAACATCCAAGGGGTTGGAGAGCAACATGTTGCTCAAAAGCTACTGGTTGGGGATCACTGATCTAGAGAAATCAAACATTCTGAGTAATTTTGAAAATGTTTCACTGCTCAGCCAAGCAGCTTCTCATAATGGTACCTTTAAACTCATTTGGGCAGGTGTTAATGTTTGAAACTATAACTAATTGCCTAACAACTCATATGAAACCAAGAAGCCACTCATTGAACACTGAAACATTTTGTAGATTACTCAGCAAGTCCAGTTGCATTAGATGTATTACTTCTAGATACTGCATATAATGAACTGGATGAATATAAACCTCCCCAGACATATTTCCTAGAGAACCTATTTGAATGAGCTATAATTTGCTGCAGACTCCTACCGTACGTGACTTTCACTACACCTCATGATGCAAGTTCATATCACAGCCAAACCATGGCAAGATGGAATCCATCCAATTAAAGCTATACAATATATAAGATGAGCTATGCACAGTGTGTGGGTAATGACCTGTTCTTTTTGTTACAGCCCCACGGAGAAGGCCACTCACATAAGAAGAAGGAAAAGAAGCAGCACAAGGAGAAAAAGCCCAAAGACAAGAAAGAAAAAAAGGAGAAAAAGGAACATAAAGATAAAAAGCACTAAACTTAAGGCAACACATTTAATTGGGCACTAAAACTGAAATACAATTTGATTTGTATAATATAACTTCTTTTAACATTTACAGATATAAATAGCCATGTTAGAAATTTGGGAAGAAGCTACTTTTTCAATATGCTTCATTTATTGTGCAAATTAGGTGTTTATCTTTAAGTTTACTTTTACTATGTCATAGATGGACCCATCCTAAGCAAATTCTAATTGGTCCTCATTATTTAATCATTATGGTTTTGGACTTATTAGTGCTCATGTTCTGCCTGTTTCTAAAAATCTAGATGTAGGGGGGGTCAATGAACCCAGCATTGGCTGTGAGAATTGAAATGTACTGATAATCTCAATGTGTTTTATCAAATATAGGTGTCTGCAGGGATTTTTGTCAGGAATGGAAACATTTATATGTATGTAGGTTGAGAATGATACAAACAACCTTGTTATATCAACTTGCGTTTTATATTTAATTGTCCCCGTGGTGTATTACATTACTTTGCATACAGCTGCAGTCACCTTTTCATTTTAGATATTTTCATAATCTGGCATACTCCAGATGTGTTCAGGATAAAACCCTGTTGTTACATTAGATTTCCCATCATCATATATTTAATCTCAACCCAGTCTTTGACCAGAATGAAGCCCAATTATACTAAACAAGGGTTCTGTCTCACCTGGTGTTATACAGCGATACTTTATTATATACTGGGCCCTTAGATCCAAAGGTCTACTGTGCTAATAACTATTATTTTTGCATCTGTCTAATAAACTATAAATAAATAATTTTATGGCTTGTTTCTTTTTTTCCATCTAAAGCAAATCTGAGTTTGCACCATTATAAACACCAGGAACTATTTTTAGGATCAAGCCCTCTTTGTATTCATAGATATCCATACAGCAAAAATAGATATGTGGGAAACATTTTGCATTTACCATCCTTATATAATTGCAGGAGTAGCTAGGATATTGTGTAATGCAAAATGTGACCTTTAATGGCCTCTAGGCTGGGATACATTATAAATATACAGTATATATTGCATATATCATGATTTATTGACATTAGTGAATTCAGTATGTAAGGTCAACTGCGGAAGGGCAATTTTTTACACTGTGAAAACTATGTAAAAAAAAAGTCAGTATAATAGAAAGAGATAGATGAAACATAGGGACATCAGAATAAAGTATTGTAATTAGTAGGGCAAGCAAAAAAAAAAGAGAAAACAATGTGTATAACAGGGGCAGCAGGAAGGCAACATTTCTGCATCAAAGATGTCCAGAAAAGTAGTTTCCTCACACACTGACCATATTGGTAAGTACACAATGGGAGTGTAATTAATATACAGCTATGGCAACTTCTTATCTTTTCATTCTAACTTTGTTTATTATAGCTGCTTCACACAGCACAGTGGTCAACTATGTCCAATAAACACCGATATATATAGTCGCTTAAGTACTACTCAATATAGTAAGAGCTCAGACCCTGCAATGCATGGACCCATTTACATACATAGTTCCATAGTTAAATTGGGTTGAAAAAAGGACAAAGTCCATCAAGTTCAACCTCTCCAAATTAAAACCCAGCATACACACACCCCTCCACACTTTCACACAAACCATATATGCCCATAGCTATACTAACTGTAGAGTTTAGTATCAAAATAGCCTTTGATATTATGTCTGTCCAAAAAATCATCCAGGCCCCTTTTAAAAGCATCAACAGAATGAGCCATCACAACATCACCCGGCAGTGCATTCCACAACCTCACTGTCCTCACTGTGAAGAACCACCTACGCTGCATCAAATGAAAGTCCTTTTCTTCTAGTCTGAAGGGGTGGCCTCTGGTGATCCTCTTTATGGGTAAAAAGGTCCCCTGATATTTGTCCATAATGTCCTGTAATGTATTTGTAAAGTGTAATCATGTCCCCTCGCAAGTGCCTTTTTTCCAGAGGAAAAAACCCCAACCTGGACAGTCTACCCTCATCTTCCATCCCTCTAACCAGTTTAGTTGCTCATTTACTTCCCTCCTAAGGACTGGAGTCCAAAACTGCACTGCATACTCCAGATGAGGCCTAACTAGAGATCTATAAGAGGTATAACTATGTTTTCATCCCTTTATGCCCTTTTTTATGCAGGACGGAACACTATTTGTTTAAGTAGCTACAGAATGACATTGCCCAGATTTAAAGCACCAAATGCTAGGGAGAAAACATATCCAAATCCATTTTTACCTTTAATGTTAGCTATTCATGGCAGTGCTTCCAAAAAAGATGCCTATGTAGAGACAGGCCCACAAGCTAGTTTAATAGGGGGAAAAGGGAGAGTAGGGTTATTGTGTATTTGCGGGGGCTAGAAAATCATAATCATTTACAGTTGAGACTGAAAATTGTTACTTCAATTGCAGAGTGCCAGAACCTGACTTTATAGGAGGTATATACAAGGTATGTTCAGTATGTTGCCCATGGCTATGAAGTAAATAGCTATGAAATAAAAATAGAGCCCTTGCAAAAATGGAATGTACTGTACCTGGAAAATGTATAGCTAGAAACTGTGTGTTTTTAATACGCCATTAATGCTGCAAGAAAGTGACAGAATTCTGTATAGAATGATGCAATTAAATATGTAATGTGTGATTGAATAAGGATTGTGAGGCAAAATTAAAAACGTCTTTGTCTCTGGCCAGATTGACATGGTGAAAAGATAAGAGATGTTAGAAAGGAAAGTGTGGTGTTTATACAAATGGCCTGCAGAGGTCACTGTGCACATGAGTTATGCTGTGTATACACAGTACTGTCTATACTGTTAAAGAAGGCTCTAGGGTTCATTTTATTGTTCTGGAATGGCTGCATGAACCAGCTAATAAAGCAGTTTTACTCTGCTCATCCTCGGCTATCAAAACACAACAGCAAGCACTTGTCATAGCTGTATATTATATACTCCCCCTACACATACACACACGCACATATAGAAGTTTTTTATTTATGTTGCCCAGGGGTAACTAATGCTACTGGAGGGTGTGTACGACCTTCAGTTTCACTTTTTGTGAGCCTATTACTGAGAGAGGGTGGCTATATTGTATCAGGCGATGGATGTTGGAGCAGTATAGCCATTACAGTGACCAACTGACACGAAGCACCTTAGTGTCTGAAGACAATCAATGTGTAACCAAGTCACAAATAGATGAAATACTGCATGATTCAAGCCTGTTGCACAAGTCTGGTGTGGCTACTATCATCTTGAGATCATTGACTGCAGTAATGTTAATCGCTGAGCCTCCCTTTATTAGTGGTAGATTGTGTCTGAAATCATTGGTTTCAGGAACCTAAGGGGCATATTTATTAAAGGGGTGGTTCAGCTTTAAATTATCTTAGGGGCAAAGTTAGTATTATTCCCCATAATTAGCTTGACCAAATTCACAATTCGATAAGCATTTGACCATCGAATGCATATCGAATTGTTTTAGGCTCGCAATACGATTTCTCGATCAATTCGTACGATCGGACACCGATCGTTCAATTTCACGAGAAAATCGTGAAATTTGGTTTGAGCGTCCGAAAAATGTGTACAATTTGAACGATCGAACACTCCTTCATCACTCCATTCATCAAATGATCGAATATCCGATCATTCAATCTATTCGATGATCGAACAGGCCAAATTTGCATATCCGATTTCACAAAAAATTCATACGATCGGTATTCGATCATTTCACGTGAATTTCGTAAATCGGCCCCTATGTATGTTATAGAACTGCCAGTTCTAAACAACTTTTCAATTGGTTGTTATTATTTGTATTTTATAGTTTTTTTAATTATTTGCCTTTATTGCCTGATTTTTTCCAGCTTTCAAATGTAGTTATTGCTACTTTTTAGTACTCATATTTCTATTGAGGCCTTTCCTGTTCATATTCCAGTCTTATTCAAATCATTTCATGGTTGCTAGGGTAATTTGGACCCTAGCAACCAGATTGCTGTAACTGCAAACTGGAGAGGTGCTGAATAAAAAGATAAATAACTCAAAAGCCACAACTAAAAAATGCAAACCAATTGAAAATGTGTGTGTGTGTATTGGTGCCATGGGTCAGTCTTCCCCTAAGGAAGAGATCTATAAAATCCTGCAGCCCCTCATAGACAATCACAGGGAGTCAATAGATAATGCAAAAGCATTGGGCAAATACTTTATGGCAAAATTATAAGTAGCATACAAAGTCAATTTTATGGTAGATATAAAAAAGGTTTAATTTCTGGTGTAAGTATCTCTTTAAGGGCTGGGGCAGACAGGGAGATTCGGGGAGATTCTGTCGCCTGGCGATTAATAGCTGGCGACAATCTCCCCGAATTGCCTTCAAAATGAAAAAGCGCCAGTAACTTCTGGCGATTCCAGAAATCGCTGCGCTGCGTGTGTTTTAGCGCTGGCGCTTTTTCATTTTCAGGCGGCGGACAGAGAGAAGGCAGTTCGGGGAGATTGTCGCCAGCTATTAATCGCCAGGCGACAGAATCTCCCTGTCTGCCCCAGCCCTAAGACGTGGTGTACCTACACATACAATCATGTTACACATAATGGAAGAAAAGTCCATGTCAGTGAAGAATACGTTTGATTGCATTTGGGGGATTTTTTTTTTTGGAATTTATGTTCTACTGATTTCTAGGATACTCAGTATATAAAGAAGGAACAAGGTGCTCCATAGGGAGGCACTCAATCCAGGATTTTGTTTTGGATTTGGCCTTTTTCAGCAGGATTTGGATTTGGCCGAATCCTCGTGTCTGGCCTGACTGAATCCAAATCTTGAAATCACGTGACTTTTCTTCACAGAAATCAGGGTTTGGTATTCAGGCAAATCTTTTACAAAGGAGTCGGCCAAATCCAAAATAGTGGATTTAATGCATCTCTAGGGGCAAATTCACTAAGATCCGAAGTTGCTGCAGCGACGGCTTCGCCGCACTTCGACATTTTACGCAAATTCACTAAGATGTGAAGCACTCAGGGAAGCGAATGGTAGCAAAGTTGCGCTACTGTTACTTCGTCAGGCAAAGCACATTTACGCTAGCGATGCCTAATTTGAATACAGCGCCAAGTTAAAGTATAACGGACGATATGCTGCAGCCACTACATTCCACTACACAAGCCCAGGAAACCTTTAATAAATAAAATAAAGTTGTCCTATTGCCATAAACATGTGCCCACTGTATAGTTGTGTTGCCATATGTTAGGAAATGTAGGGGGGAAGGAGGTTACCCTAAAAAAACGTGATCTTTTTCAGCCTATCACCCTTAAAAAGTAAAAGACACCAGTGTTTTTTTTCTAACTTTTTTTTAAGCAACACCTATCTACTCTATTGGACTTTGCCTGGTCTGAGGTGGTGAAGTCAAGTCTTGCGCAAGAGGTAACGTTCAGAAAAATCCGCATCTTAGTGAATTAGCGTAGTTACGTCCCTGGAGTAAAGGTGCAAAGTTTCGCTAGTGTCTGTCTACTTTTCTAGTGAAGTTATGCCAGGGACTTCACTGTAAATCGACTAAGTTCCCAAATGACTTCATGCAAGCGAATTTGCGCTAGCCGCTTCGTGGATTTCCCCCCTATTGCTCAGTTATTGTTTCCTCTATTTGTAATAGCCCCCAGCCTCTCATTCTTTGATTACTGGTGCAAGATATGAATGGCACTTGCTTCCATTTTGTTTTAGGTTCAGGCTTAGGATTGGTTTTCCTTTTTTAAGCATATTCCACAGCAGCTGAAGACTGGAGCTCTTTTTGTGTTTAACTGCATAGGGCAAGGGTTCCCCAACCTTTTTTGAAACTGAGCCACATTCAAATGTAAACAGAGGTGATGAGAAACACAAGCATATAAAAAGTTTCTGTGGGTGCCAACTAAAACTTGCCTCCAAAGCAGAATTTGCAAAATAAGCACCTGCTTTGAGGCCACTGGAAGCAACATCCAAAAGGTTGGGGAGCAATATGTTAAGAGTCCTGCAGCAGGTCGGGTTACCCTCAAAATCCTGCGGGTTGCATGTAGAAGTTCCGGGTGTGGGTATAGAAGCCGGTCGGTGGTTCTGAGTGTTTGCCACAGATCTTCTCCATAGCGATTTTTACTCCTTTTTTCTGAGCATGACTTTCCGATGATGTCACTTCTGGTTTACGACAGCACTTCCTGATTCTTGATAGTCAGCGAGTCGCGGATAAGATATTTGCGGATCAGGTATTGGGTCCAATCAGGTAAGAATGCGGGTCGGGAGTGCGGGTTGCTGATTGCAGGTATGGGTCGGGTACGGGTCCCAAAAAATGGACCCACACAGGACTCCAACAAGTTGCTCACGTGGCACTGGTTGGGGATTACTGGCATAGGGCCTAGAAGTCATTTACATTTGTGCTGCTCAGTGACTGCATTGCCACTTTGCTCTTGGGCAGTGAGCCCCCTTCCCACACACATAGCTTTATGCCCTAGTTTCTCTCCAGCACCCTGGCCCTCACCTAAGGCAACTCCAGCTGCTCCCAAGCACAGTTTACACTAGTGATGTGCGGGTCAGTATTTTCCCGACCCGCACCCAAATATCATTTACAATATAGTCATGGCTGCACTGTATTACATACATATTATAAACTCAAGATACTGTACAATGTTCCCTTGGTATCAAGACAAAGCATTTTAATTTAAAGCGGAGACAAGACACAGAATATTTTAACACAAAATGTAAGAAGTGTCATGCATATCTAAACCTACATTACAAGAATTTGGGGAAGCAAAAATATTAAGGCCAAAATATTTTAATTTCAAAACAAGCATCATAGGAGGTTATATTTAATTCCTCGATCTTTTTGATGCAGTTTCTCTTGTCTTTTAGCAATGACAACGCTGATAAATACTGCAGGATTCAAGCACAAACACTTGCATTTCAGCACAGTTCTTGATAAAACCTAGAAAATTCAGGTAAAGATACCCATCCACAGCCTCATATACACTATAAAAGGCTGAAAACACTTCAGAGTAGTACATTCCCTAAAAAAGAATAACTGTCCTTTATGGACATATTTGGCTCTGTTTGTCCATGAAGGAAAGTGGGTATAAACTGCAGATTTTCACAGGATTGGCTCAAAGAGTTGGGCAGGTGGGGGTGATATTTAAGAGCTGGTGCTGCAGATGTGCGTGAACATAATTATTGACCAGTAGGGTTGCCAACTTTTCTGGAAAAAAATACCGGCCTTCCTATATATTTAGCTTTTTTCCCTATTAATAACATTGGGATCAACTATTAGTTTTACCGGCCAGGCCAGTAAAATACTGGCCAGGTGGCAACCCTATTAGCCAGTGATGGTTACTTAAAGGGGATGTAAAGGCAAAAAAATAAAATCCCATTTTTAATTGAAATAGAAATCTATCTCCAATATACTTTAATTAAAAAATGTCTACCATTTTTATAATAAACCTGACTGTATGCAGATAAATTCTCCCTTGATGTACTTGCTCTGACAGCTGCAGAAAACTTCAGACAGTCCCTAACTGCTCTGCAGGGAAAAATACCATACTTTCAAACAGCAGGGGAAAATAGCCGTTTGTTTAACTGTAGAGCAGCCAGTGACTGTGTAGAGATTTATATTTTGTGTAGAGATTCAAGTTTTGATCATTTACGACGATCCCTAAGCAGCCTAGATCACATTGTTAAACATCTTTGCAAGACCATAAACATGCTCAAAGTTACAAAATGATGACCCCCTAAGGCCAACTTTGAAAGCATAAATCATTTGATTAATGAGGCTTCTTGTGAAGTAAGTTTATGTTTAGTATACAAAATAAAGCATTTCTAGCTTATTCTATTTTAGACTGTAGTCTCCCTTTAAAGATACAGAATAGGTCTGCTAAGAAAAATGAGACAAAACAAACTTACTTAGAATAGGAATTGTAATGGCAAAAAAAACTGCTCACTTTAATAATGAAGCAAAGAAATATCCCTCAGTTTTTAATATAGCATATTTGTCTATTTCTTGTCTGATATTAGTTGAAATAAATAGCACTCCTTTTGTCTCCTGTAATTATTGAAAGCTAGACAAGCAAACCGTAAAGTGTACAGGTGCCTGAAGGGAAGAAATTCTGATGTAGGCCTGTCATCCATAAAGGCTGCTCTCACATGTGCAAGCTAAGTGTTTGTCCATTTCAGAAATCTAGCCATTAATAAATAACACATTGGTTTTCTTCATAACTGCAATACATGGAGATATTTTTCTTTTAGTGTGTGAAACAATACTCATATTTAAACCCTGATGGTTCTGATAAATCAAGATGATGACTGGTTTATTTAACAAAAGGAATGAGAGATGCTTGTTTAATGGGGATAACTGCTGTAATTTCACATGCTTTTGGAGTGGCAGAACTAATAATGGGGCTCTCACATCTTTGCAGCTGGAGGTCTGACAAACCTTTGTGAGGTACCAGTCAGTGTTGTTTCTGTAGAAGGCTCTTTTCTTTGTTGAAAAACGGTACACGATCTGCAGGTCTCAATGTAAAACATAAATAATGATAAACAACATCATAGCAGGACCTAGGTGACAAACGCCATTTTGATTCATGCCAGTGTGTGGGTAGGTACCCCTCTTCTGGGTACACCATTCAGGTAAGTCATCATCTCACCAGGTGGTAGGTCAGCCAGTACATAAAGATGGGCTGCACAGCAGCAATAGCCATTGTAAGGTACATACGCAGCTGGTTCCTGGCTCCACGAACTAAAACACCTTCAGCTGCAGCCTCAGATAGAATCTTCAAGCGAAGGGTGCGGATCTAAAAAGTGACAGCATATTAATAGGAATCAATAATATTTTGCAAAGCAACCAGTTTAATAAGAAAAAAAAATTCTTAAAACGTAATCCATTTGGTAGTTAATCCAGTACTTACAAACTGAGGGACAGAATTTAGGAAGCTTCTGCAGACAATGACCGCTTATGAAACAAATATTCAGTTGTATATTTTGGGCAAAAACCAATGTAATACAAACAAAACTGGATTTATTGGTATATGTCAGTGGACTTATAATAATGCAATAATGGATTAATGAGGATGATGGAATGGCATGCTCCACTGTAAATGAACAAATTTTACTTACCATGAAAAAAACTATAGAGATACAGCACCAAGCGAGTACTACATAGTAACCAGTGTTCCCAAAGAGAAGACCAGCAAGAACTCCTGAAATCATCCTGAAATGAGCACAAACAAAAGATGTTAAAAGTAGTATGACTGACAGGAATCAGAAACCCAGACTGTGCCTCTCACTCTGTTGTTTAACCAAGCAGCACATTCAAGCTCACTCTGTTTGCAGCAACATATATTTCCATAGTTTTTGCCAGAGCCTTAGTCACCCTGTCCATAAATCACTATAAATAGATTATGGCTCATTTACATTCAGCAGGCACAGTGAAAGGTAAGCAAATGTTCATAGAATTACACTGCACCAATTTCAAGGCTGATCCTACCTTAATGCATGAGGGACAAGGTACAAACACCAAGCACTGTCAGGAGCCCTGCATTTAACACCAGATTTTGCCAGGCAGAATACAAAGCTACGTTTTATACGCTACATGCACTTAATGGTGCACCAATTAAATACAGGGCACAGAACTACACAACCAAGTCCTGCTTACGTGATGTCCCTTACACAGCAGGCAAATGATATGCCCAAATGCATTTAATCCACTAGATATAGGAAAACAGCAATAGCTGGTGTATTGGTCTCTATCAATCATATATAAGTAAAAACTTAAACAATTTCCACTAAAGAGAGGTACGAGGCAGGGCTGCACCCTTCTTTTTGCGTTAGCGATGGAGACATTTGCACAAGCAATCAGACAGCATGCAGATTTTACAGGGTGAATGCGTAATATGAAATTTTGTACTTATTTGCTAATCTATATCTGCTCAGACTTACCCCACATATTTATATCCTGAAAAAGCAACAAGATCCACTGTGGTAAGATCTGTATTTACAGTCACTAGGTAAAGGCTGAGGAGGATTGCAAGCACCTCTACAATAAGCCAAGCAAGGGCTGAACTGGCCTGCATTCCCAGGATCTCGGGTGAAAACCTGTAAAAAAAGAATTGTTTTAATTATTTCCTAATATTTATATAATGCACACATTTCCACATCACTTAGAGGGATTAAACATCAAGCACATCAATCCCTTCTGCAGCAGAGTTTACAGTCTAAGGTCTTTATAACATTCCCATTATGGTCAATTTAATCAGAAACCAATTAACCACCTGTGTGTTTTTGTAAGTTTGAGCACTTGGAGTACAGGCTATGTACGACACAGCTCTATTGTCCTCCCTTGAAGTCCTTATTCCACAGCTTTAACTCATATTGTGGGGATTTTAAATACTCTATGAAGTATACTTTATGATTCTGATACATTATAGTACCTCAGATATACCATATATTATACAGTGCTCCTATTGTTCAATCCAAGACTTTGGCTAAATCCACCCCTTGGCATCGTGTGACTTTTCTGTGCATTTAAATTCTGAAATTCAAATTCAGGGGCATATTTATCAAATACAGTTGCAAGTTAAGGTTGATTTTTCTGCCAGCAATTTCAGTTACTTCCAATACGGACACATTTTCGGGAGATTTGTCGCCCCCCATAATCCATAAGTAATCACAGACAACAAATCTCCCCATCAGCCAGTGCCCTAAATCACATTTTAATATGCAAACTATGATTTGGTCTCAGTATTCAGCAACATGTGTAGTTGGCTGTGGTACATTACGACTCATCAGTGTCATGTTATCTCCATTAACCATTAAAAACTCAGCAAAAAAATGCTAAAGATAATATACAAATTGTATGTATGTTTGGTAAGAATTGTGCAAAAGGAACCTAAATTCCTTATGGATGTGACCAAACCCCCCCCACCCCAGCTTTTTATTGTCCTGCCGTACATGCTCTATTCCCAGTTTCAGGGCATAGTTACTGGCTGAGGTGAGACACACTGTGTACAGATCTGCAACCAATTTATTACTAACTGATTTACATTGCAGCATGACTCATTTTAGTGTAAAAAGAGTTTAGTGTGAAATTCTTGCAGAGCTTTTTAGCTAGCTGTATATGGTTCCTAGTTTTTGCAAGAGTGCTACACGAAAAGCTACGTTATAATGTTTTGTGTACATAAAAACATTCTGATATGAAATGAAGTAACATGTATCATCAACTTCAAAGTTTATCCATCCTCTCTTAAACTTCACATACCTGCTCTGTGTTCCCAGTGCCAAGCCAGCCACCAGAATATATGTGATAAAAGACATGACTGTAGAAAAAAAGAAATTATATTTAGAGACAGTATATGACTTCTATAGCAATAGTACATTTTAAAAATAACATACATTGTTGCAATGTACCCATGGTTTAAATTGCACATGATGCTATTTTATAATGTTTAGTTCCCCTGCCATAGTCCTTTTCCTCATGATATACAAAAGGCCTGTGTTCGCCACAAGCCACTTGTAGCTATTGACTACACCAAGGTTGTACTGTGCTTAAGACCATCCATTAATGTGTGGGTTGGCCAGTTTATAAACTGGACATAGAAAGTAAAATGCTCCTATAGATGTTTATACTGTTGCAGATTTCACAGAGCAAGGGTCCAGTTTAAGAGCAAGTATGTGCATGCTTTGAAACATACCTGGAATGTAAAGATCAGGAGCATTAATGTCAAATCTTGGGGCCACAGGGGTGTCCTGTTGGTATCTCACTTCCCAATCCTGCAATGTAATAACAGTTAAAAATATGCCACATTTATGTGTACAGTTTAAAACAAAAAATATTTATTGCCTGTGAGAAATGAAGGCACAACATTTTTGCTGTACTCAACAAACTAAAGGCAGAATTTGCTTTTTGCATTGTCTACTCTATGGTGAACATATATTGTAGTATCATCTAACTCTGTGCAGCAGGTGGACTGTGGGCTGAAATGTTTTCTCCATGGGACTCAAGGACTCTTCAAAGACTAACCACTAAAAATATTGCATCTCTCAATCCATCAATAAAAGGACTGCATGCTTTAAGCCAGGGGTCCCAACTTTTTTTGCTTGTGAGCCACAATTAAATTTAAAAAGGAGTTGGAGAGCAACACAAGCATGAAAAAGCCCATGGGGATGTCAAATAAGAGCTCTGATTGGCTTTTTGGTAACCCCTATATGGACTGGCAGCCTACAGGAGAGAATGTTTGGCAGGACATCTGTTTTTTTATGCAACCAAAACTTGTCTCTAAGCCAGTAATTAAAAAAGAAGCACCTGCTTTGAGGCCACTGGGAGCAACATCCAAGGTACTGATTGGGGATCACTGCTTTAAGCTGTCTAAACACAGACAGATCCACTCATTTGGTGAGGTTGCGAAATTAGCAATGTACCCGATTTGGCACCTACATCCTGGGCCAAATCGGGCTGATCCAATTGTATGGCACCTGATTTATCAAGCAAAAAACCCATCACCTATTTGAAATTGGCAGTAAGCTACAGTTTAAATAAGAATAGTAAAAACTACACTTTTTTGTCAATTTTAGTTTCATATACTTAAGATATGCTAATGAGGAAGAATTAACTGAGTTTGCTTTCTGGTGATTATAACTCGCATTATATAACGAAGATTAAAATAAATGTATACTGTTTGACCATCACAAAAAATGTCTTTTCATAGGATCAATTTGCCTATTTATATATAGAGTAGACAGGCATCACATCACTTATACTGAAACTGGAGGTATGGCTAATTATCTTAAATCGTGTGCATTTCTTATATAATTATAAAATGAACAATCTAGCAAAAACATGCAAATATATTATTTGGGACACAAACAAATGTAATAAGCATTGTGAAGAATGTATATATAATTAGATTAGTCTTTCATATTAGAGATTGTTAAAAGGAATAACCTATTATAGTGGTGCAGAGATTTCTACAGATCCCTTCACAAGACATTTTTTGTTTGAATTAAAGGAGACTGAGGTTGTGTGATATGTAAAGCACTATTTAAAGATTTAAAAGGGTATTCACAAATGAATGTTTAGCAGGCAGCAGGATTTTCAGACAAACTGCAATTACTGTTTTCTTGTGTGATTTTCGAAAGCCTTACATTTATTGTTTTGCAGTCTGGATTTTTAACTGCTTTCTAGTTGCTAAAGGGTTAGTTTTCCCTAGAACCCAGGTATGATTTTTAAAGGTAGTATAGAGAGAAAGCATGAAAAAAATAAAGGAAAAAAAAATAAGAATAACAGTAATAATGTACTCTCTTTGGATGCTGGGGTCAGTGACTATGGCAAACATTTAGCATTTTCAGTCACAGTCTGAAAACAGGAAGAATAAGAATGCTAATAATCTAAAAACAAACACACACACAAACTAATGACAACCAACTGAAGACTGCTTGGAAAATTTACATCTGTAAAATTCTATGCTGAACTTTTCTTTAATAAGCAATTTATAATCAGTATTTAATCGGTTTAGCTACTATAAAGCCTCCCGTGCATTATTATAAAACAGGCCCTGTGAATAACCATGAACCTTTTGGCCAAAAAAAACCATGAAAACAATTACCTGGTGCATGTAGGGAAACATAAGCAGCCCGATCTTTTTACCAACGTAGACCGTGTCAACCGCAAAATAATATTTGATTTTGCTAACTGGGATGATCCGGTCGATCTTTAAGAAAAATTGCAGAAAAAAAATATTGCATTAATCAACGCTTTACTAAACTGATCTATTGTCACCTCCACTATGTTTATGGGCAACAAGACACATGGCATTTTGTCTTCCGCATTAAAGCATGGGAAACAAAACTCTGTACTCTTACTGGGTATGTCAATCACCGCAAGTAAATTATTTAATTTATGTAATCACATGAAAATACACTCATAGACATATCTGCCAGACGGAGCACCGGAACAGCCTATTTTCAGTGTTCCCCAATAATAAATGATAGTAAAGTAAACTAAACTATAATGTAATGGCTAACATATCTTTTGTTCAACAGGACTCATGCAAAAGGCACCCAGTGACCCAAAACCTTGTGTGAGCCATGAGATTATAATAAAGGGAGTACTAGGGGTGCACCAAAACCAGGATTTGGCTCAGGATTTGTAATTTTTCAGCTGTATTTGGCTGAATCCAAGCACCTGGCCAAAATGAATCTGAATCCTTAAAATCACATAACAAAACACAAAAAAGTAAAAAAAAAAACATTTTTTTTGGTCCCTTCCTGACCCTCATTTCAATACGCAAACTAGGGTTCAGATTTGTTATATGGACAAAACTTTCACAAAAGACTCAGGATTCAGCTAAATCCCCAAATCATGGATTCGGTGCATCCCTCGTCAACACTGAAGAAAAGATGATGGGTGTAGTCCTCCATCTATACACTGGTCTTTCACTTATACATTAACTGGCAATTCAGTGCCTATTTTAGGTACCCTTTATTTTGGTACTTACAACTGTCTATTTCTTCTACCGAAGGGCTATTCCACATAATCATCATCATTTGAATAAAGTCATTATTTTAAAATGTTTGTCTTGTATAGGGTTGCCACCTTTTCTTAAAAAAAATACCGGCCTTCCTATATATTTAGCTTTTTTTCCTATTAATAACATTGGGATCAGCCATCAAAAATACTGGCCAGGCCGGTAAAATACCGGCCAGGTGGCAACCCTAGTCTTGTAGCGAGCCTATTTCATGTTTAGGTAAACTTTTGTCATGCCATATATTTAGTGAAAGAATTTCAGGACATCTACTGCTATACATCACTTTTGCAGATCACTTACATTCTTGTCCATCATCTCCTTTCCCTGACTGGCCAAGCTGCTGCCATAGGCCATAGCAAAGTTGGACATGGGTTCTGACAAAAAGGCTTGTGCTGGGATACCCAAAGCTGGGGATGAATGGTTGGGAAAGTCTCCTCCATGAGGAACAGGCCCTCCACTTGTGTCATCAAACAGCTGGTGGGGGGTCGATATGTTTGGGTTGGAACCCCGAACGCGTCTCTTGGGGGCTGATGAAGAGAAAACATGGCAGGACATCACTTAAGAGCAAGAGAACAGGTACAGTGGGAAATAAGGGGCAAAGTTTATTTGGAAATGTCAAAACAGTGTAGAATGAGGCCCAGGCATGTACATAACGGAGTGTAAAACGATTTATTTTAGACTATTAGAATGGGGTGCCTAGAGACCTATGCAAGCTGCTTAATGGTGGGAAACCTGAAACTAAACGATACATATCATCCAAACTATTCGCCTATAATTGCAATTCCAGCAAGAATATGAAGCCCGTCCACCCACCCTGCCTGCCTTCATGGCCTAAACCAACAAGGATAACCTCTTTACTATTAACACGACTACTGCCCTACCAGTGTTATGCTGATTTACAGCACATTCTATGATATGCAGCAGGAAGTCCAGATATGTCAAATGAACAGAATTCCTTTATCACGCTTGCGTAATTGGACTTTTAACGGAAACCACCCATAAACCATACTCCATCTAAATAGTAATGTTACCCCCCACTAACACGCCCCACTCAAAGTTATGTGGGTACAAATCCCACTCACGGGCTCTGAAGCTGCTCTCCTGGTTCATGGCTGCAGTCTAATGACGCGTCTCAGCCGCCTCCTTGTCACATGCAACGTAAAGCCAATCAGAAGGCCGGGAAACAGAATTGTCCATAAGAACAGAGGTCAATAATGATAGTTGAAAAAAACAAGAAAGACCTATATGTGATGTGGCATGGGTGGGGCGTCCAATGACGACAAAAAGGGGGGGGGATGCTTGGTGAAAGACACGTCAATTAATTGGGCGGAGCTTTATCGGCTGTATATGTAGTTGTGTGCTATATTGGTGTTGTCTTTCGTGGATTTGCTATATGGCACAGGAAAATAATGGATAATGTAACATTATGTTCAACTTTGCTTATCTGCTGGGTAACCTGAGCCTTTACCCTTTTGAATGGCTTCCCCCATTTTTATACAGCAGCTTATTTATATAAACAATAGTAGTGTTTCTGAGGGAAACACAGCAGTTTTGCCAGTGCAGGACAACACTGCATTATGTTTTTATTACTTTAAACACTTTCAGTTTAGGATGTTACTGCTTCTTTAACAGACCTGGGAGAGAAACTACTTTTGCTACATTGCTTCAAGAGTCAGAACTATATATGCA
>CM044445.1:59821544-59833791 GCA_024363595.1 Xenopus borealis
AAAATTGAATGCGTCTACTCCTGCGCTTGAACGCATAAAACCGGAATGCAGGGGAGCACAGCTTCAGGCGCTCGTGTGTAAGAGCCAGAGAACATGCACAAGCACTAATAACAGCAGAAAATAAGGGGGTGGTAGAGACAGGAGATCTCTGTAAAGTTCAGGGGTATAGAGGAGGACCCAGCTGATTTTTTAGACCAATATTTTAGTGTTTGCATGTGAAGTAACTTTTGCCATGAAGCCCAGTAATTTCTTGTTATAGCACTAGTTTTGACTTTCCCATTCACTGGAAAATGTGAAACAGTGGTGTTAGATCAGTTCTGCAGTGATGTCATAAGAAGAGGTCTATGTAGTGCATAAGTAGCCTGTGTCTGCATATTTTCCATGGGGCAGGCATGTCATAGATAAACAACTGCAGTATTTAAAGGGACAGTATACACATAAAACACCTTTGCTAAAAATGAGTACAGTGGATATAACTTGTGATGAATCATGAAAATACATTTGACACGTTTCTTTAATAAAAAAAAATTGCTAATTGAATACATTGCTAATTGAATACTGTTCAACACTGGACTTCCACCCCACCTCCCCCTTCCATTATAAACAGGGTCATTTGTTTAGACTTCCTTATCTCCCTTTGAGCAAACAAACCCCTCCCAGAGTTTGGCTAAGGCTGGGGACAGACAGGGAGATTCGGGGAGATCCTGTCGCCTGGCGTTTAATAGCAGGCGACAATCTCCTTGAACTTCCTTCTCCCTGTCTGTCCCCAGCCTAATGCTGTGAAAAAGCACAAGCCAAGAATCATCTTCTTTGCCTGCAACTGCAACCATTGTGTTGGCCAGGGTGCAGGCATGCACATTAGATTTCTGTGCTTTTCTGCAGGCTGAGATCAAGCCCCCATTTGTTGTTGGCCTTTGTGCAGTTCATTATCAGTGGGCTTCTCAGTGAACTGGTAATTAATTTTATAAGCTTTTTTAAGCATAGAAACTAGATATTTCTTATATAAAACATTATGCAACAATAGCCTCTGATCTCTGCACTTTTCTATGCTAAAAACACAATATTCACAATGTCAATATTCACAGATTTCCTCCTCCAGTTGCCCCTCCAATTCCTGGCATGACAACAGGTTGATGTGATACTGTGTGTGACTTGTATGACCCCCCACATACACTGTCCGTCTGGCTAGCTCCTAAATGGTCGGTTATCATACAGCGTTGGGCATTATGTTGCTTCATTTAGCTTCAATGTATGCATCTATTCTACAGAAGTATATTGAAACTGTTTAATACAGTATGGTAGGCAGTATCACGCATGAAACATTTATTTGGTGCATGAAACAATCATAAATGTATCCAAAATGTAAAAAATCAACCATACCAAAAGCACACAGGTCCCTGTGTTCCTCTCTCCTAATGCGCTTTGTGCCATTGGATGCTTCATCAGAGGAGGTGTGGTATCCCAAAGAGTTTGCCTTTTTATGTTCAACAAGTATGAAAAAAACACAATCCTTTGATATAAGCAATATTAGTTATATTGCCAACCATTATTTTAGGTAGACCTACCCCAGGTGGGGTTTGGCCAGCTAAGAGTTGGTCCTGATTTACATTTGTGTGTGTGGGGGGGGGGGGGGGGTGTTTCCCATTCCTGGGTAAAAGTGTTTTCCTGGCAGTTCATGAATAGGCAAGTGGTGACAAGGTTCATTTGTCTTTAAAAGGGGAAGTTACCACATGTTCTGTGTCTTTTGGGCCCCACTAGCTGGAGATAGTGGTGTGCTGAAGGACTTTAGTTAGCCTTCAGCATGTGAAGTAAGTGCAAGGAAGTTTTGTATTAACTTGATTGAGAAGTGAGAGTCAGGTTCAGGGTAGTTAGTAAAGCAGCAATAGGCTCCAGCAAGAAGGCCAGGAAGGGTTAGTACCCTGTCTAGTATATAGACACAAGTGGTCAGGCTAAGGAATAGGAGATTCCTGGAGTAAGAGACAGGTCAGGATTTCTAATTTGGCCACCCATAGGCCAGAGGGTCCTTGTGTCTGCCCCCACCCCCATCAGTGCAGCTCCCTTCTAGATTACTGGGGACTAGGTGCACAGGAGATTTAAAGAAATGTGCATCCCATGGTGCTTCCAAAAACAAGGTGTGGCTGGGCTGCATGCTTGCTAACCAAAGCAAATTGGTAATTGCTACCTCTGGGGTGTCATGAATCTTACAGATGTAATTATAAGAGTTCTGTCCAAGGGATGAAACTGTCTATCGTTTATGACGTGATTGTTTATTTTATCATCTAAGAAGCATCCAAAAAAATATTGTGTAACATCCTGAAAATAAAGCATTCTCATTACGTTTTAATAACCACTTCCTCTCAATCTATTTGAAAAATAAGTTTTGTGTGTATGATACAGTGTTCTGCCAACAAAACATAAAGGGCCCACCTGAGTAAAAGAGTCATGTGTATCACATGCTGTAGAGGGACATGCGGAGAGTTGTGAAGTTTTCTCTGAAGTTTTCCTCATACAATATTGCAAAATGACACCTTTTGGCGTGAAAAACAATGTGTTTTAATTACTTAATGCATATCAACATTTCGGCCCACATTAGGGCCTTTGTCAAGGACAAATTGTATGTGTATAAGTGCACTCTTAATTACCCCCCATATTTGGAAGATGGGTCCAGTGTAGCCTTTTTCAGGATGGGCTTGACACAGGCCTGTTTGAATAATGAGGGGAAAGTAGCAGAAAGTAGTGAAGAATTGAATATATGAGTAAGTACTGAAGTAAGGACAGGAGCACACAGTTTTAATAGAGGTGATGGGATAAGATCAAGTGAGCAGGTTGTTGATGGAGAGGATAGGAGAAGTTTAGAGACTTCAGCTCACATATACAATCAAAAGAGTTGAAAATGGAAATAGTAGCTTTAGGGGGAATGTGAGTGTTTGTATCTGAGGGGTGGGAAAATTGTTTGTGGATAGTGAACTTTGCTTTCAAAGAAGTCAGCAAAGTCCTGGGGGGTATGGTCAGGTGTTAGTGAATCGTTTGTAGAGGGATGAAGAAGCCAGTTGAATATTAAAAACAATCATCGTGGGTTTATTGTTATTTATGAGTGTATTGTAGTTCTCGTGTTTATCCTGAAATCATCCTCTGTAACCTTCTCTGAGAATTCCTTGAAATAACTGCACCAGTCTGCATAAAGGGCAATGTGAGGCATTTTGCAGCTGTATTTTTATTAAGAAAATATTCTGCTGGCAAAAACAAGAGATTAAGTTCTGTTTAAAATCAATATTAAAAGGGTAAACCTTTATGTTAACTTTTAGTATGTCATAGAACAGTCAGTTTTAGAATTGGTCTTTTTTTTATATAGTTTTTAAATTATTTGCCTTCTTCTTACTCTTCAGGGGTCACTGACCCCATCTAAAAAAACAAATGCTCTGTAAAGGCTGCATATTTATTGTTATTGCTATTTTCTATTTTTAATCTTTTTATCAAATCCCAATAGTAATAATAATGATATTGGAGGAGGAATGATGGCCAAATATAGGTACGGTTTGTGTAAAAATTACTATTTGATGTATTGGATACCCTTTGTATTTTAAAAGGGCCCTTTACTTCTTAACCACTGTTTTTGTATGTAAATTGTATATTTTGGTATATTTACTCTTCTCCCATTCTACAGAGCACCAGAATATTATGGTTCTGTAAATATTTGTTAAAAGTAATAATAATGATAATGGGGGAGGGATGACAGACAAATATAGGTAAAATTTGTGGTAAAATTACTATTTCATGCCTTGTACATTGAAAGAACCCTTTTTTACCTCTGAACTATATATGTATGTAAATAGTATATTTTGGTGTGTTTACTCACTTCCCACTCTACAGAGAACCCAAATGTTTTGGTTTTGTAACTATTTGTTAATAGTAATAATTAGTGATGTGTAATCTGACCAGTTTGCTTCACAAAAAATTAGCAAAAGAGCAAAAATTTTCCAAATGTCTTGAAGCAAATGGGTGAAATATTTGCCTCATCTCTAGTAATAATAATGGGGGAGGGATGACAGCAAATATAGTTAGATTTGTGGTACAATTACTAGAAGATACACACACAAAATTTGTATGACAAAGGGGTTTTGAAGCCAAGACATCCAAAAACTGAATATGAAGAAAACAGGTTTTTCTGTGCATTTTCTGATGTTTCTGAGATATGCTACAAATATTTCAGAATACAATATAGAATCAAAACATGATTCATTGTTTGAAATGTTGTGTTAGCTGTCCATTTAATAATACAGTTCAGACATTTTTGCCTTTGCAAACCAGTTGGACAAGCACCACAGCACTGAGCTGTGTCAGTAGTCTATACTGGCCTTTGTTTATCCAGATCAACGATGCATTCTCCCCATAGACGCAACGATCTTTCCCTGGTGAACAACTGATCTTAGGGAAGTCCGACCAATCTGTCAAATTATCTTGCGGTTAGTGGGATACAAACGATCGTACATCTTACGATTTTTCGTCCAACATCGGTCTGAAGATTGATCAGCCAGGTTAGAAAATCTTTATCGGTCCCCATGCAATCTACCTATGTTTGCAGGGCCAAGCAGGCTGCGATCCTTCAGTTTTGCTGGCAATATCGGCTGAAATGGTTTTTGAAGTTGATGGCCACATCAGACATTTAAACAATCGTTTTGAGACAATCGTGGTCTCACGATAAAGGATCTTTAAAAAATCTTTACTTCTATGGCCAGCTTTACCCACTATACAGACTAAATTCCAATCCAATTCAGAAGCTGCTACTATTTTGTCCTGCAGTACAAATCATAAGTAGGGTTGCCACCTGACCAGTATTTTACCGGCCTGACCGGTATTTTTGATGGTTGATCCCAATGTTATTAATAGGAAAAAAAGATAAATATATAGGAAGGCCGGTATTGTTTTCAAGAAAAGGTGGCAACCCTAATCATAAGGCATGTGGCACAGAGTTGCTTTGCCAGAATTGTGTCTCCTTTGCTTTGTTCCTCATGCTGAAGCATGGAAACAAACCAAGCAAGTTAGTCACTGTAGGAAAGGTAGACTACTGTTAAACATAGGAAATAACAGTTGGGACTGCTATAAAGTTGATGTTGCTTCAATAAAACTTCCTGTGTGACCAATGAATATTTTTCTTTTGTGACGCCCACAGCCTAAGCAATTGCAAAGTTTCTCACCTCCCCTTTTGTTTAACTGGCTCTCCCCCTCTCTCCCTCCTCCCTTTCTGAAGTATTGCTCTGTACTTACAGTTCGGATAACTAGCTTCAGTTCTCTGACTGTCTCACCCTGTCTCAGAAAGTCCCTGCTTTCCCTCCCAGCTTAAGTTCTTTTTTAAAGTGTAGAAAGTTGTGGATGGAAAGAGGCAAACAGGGGAAGCAGAACACACTAACACATCTGAAGGACCAAATAAACAGAGAAGAACCTAAGAAGGAAGCCATATAGTCTGAATTGAAAAGAGACACTACCATTTACGTTGTAAAGAGATTACCAGAAAGCCTAACAGAAACACACTGAGATAAGCAGGTAAGTGACATGCTTCTCTTAATAAGAATATAGTCCCTGTTATTCATATGTCTTCATTCATTTTATTGTTAACATTTTGGTATAGTCTAGTCTACACAAAAAGCAATTTCTGCTTGGTTGCTGTGCGCTCTGTTATAAAAGTAACAGCCCCCGGTGGCCAGGTTATCATTTGGAATGTTTGCTTTGTTTTTGTATTGAATGAATGCATGGCTTTACTGAGCAATAACTTTTGGTTTAAGCAATATATATTATTACATGCTGCTGCTCTCTGAGTCTGTAATTATTGAATATGTTCTTTTAATATCAGAAACTTTGTAGAAACACCAGCAGTTGTACTGAGACATCTCCAGTGGTTTAAGTCAGCTAAAGAGCACATACAACAGTGCAGGCTATTGAGACATACTGCTATTAAGAAAAACATCCTGCATAGAAACATGGGTGTTCTCTTAGGGTGCTTCCCTATTTGAAAACCGGCACAGCAAGCACTTATGTGCATGACTCCAGCAATACAGGGCGAGGTTCCTTTTTTCCTTGGGTCATCTACTTCTAAAAATATTCAGTCAAGTCACTGTTATTTTTCTATTAATTTATGAGCAAGGCTAGGAAGCAAATCAAGCATCAGTAAAAAGAAAAATAACTTCAAGTGTTGCTTTTCTCATAGCAAATTAAAGCATTTTAGCTTAGCAAATTACGTAATGTAGAATTTCTTCTTAAGGTAAGGCCACACTGGTGATTAAGTGAAGAATGGGCTAGGGCAGACCAGCGGGCATGTTACCTGGATGTCTCTGCTAATTTATCCTCCAAAGCACTTCTATATACCTGTGAACTAGGTCACACCTAAGAGAGCACTTGAGAAAGGAAGTTGTAGCATGAAACATTGTGTGTGGATCTCAATAAACTACAAGTTTTTTTGCACATCTGCCAGAGTGTGTGCCATCTGATTTTCTACTACATATGGATTAATGAAACCATGGTTTGCAGCAAGGTTGAGCACCACCCAAATACATGCACATGTTTTGCATTACCATTGATTTAATATTAATGTCATCATAGTTGAGTTGCTAAACCATAAGCTGTTGATGAGGCATCTACTTGTCTACTGCATTGAATATAGGCCAACAATAAGCAGGTGTGGCTGGCAAATGTATCTTGCATTGTTCACCAAATTGCATCTCAGCTAGGGTTGCCACCTGATCCCTTTCTTCATATGAAAGGACTGATTAGTAATTAGCATAAATGCATGTTGCAGCTTGCGCTGATTTCTATGCAGCTGTGAAACAAGCTTTTCAATTTGTTTAGTTATTAGCCATGTAGCTAGGGAACTTTACATCCAGCTGATATATAACTAGTAAAAGCAGAAACAGAAAGGGATGTATGGATTTCAATAAAATACAGTGTTACCCTTTTTTGTATTTGCTACATAAACACAACTACAATATCTATATATAAAACTGCTCTAGTGAAGTCACAGGGGCAGCAATTCAAGTTTAATTAACCCACCTTTACCTAGCAATTAACAGAGAAGCTGAGTCAAATGCAAATAGTATAGGAGTGTCCTTCATGGCTTTTACAAAACTAAAGAATGAAAACCCCTCATACAATTGTTGCCAAGATACAGTTACATACTTGTAGGTGTTGGATCAACAGATACAGACTTCAAAGGGGTGGTTTGCCTTTAAGTTAACTTTTAGTATGTTATAGAATAGCAAAGTCTAGGCAACTTTTCAATTCATCTTCATTATTATTTTTTTTAAATAGTTAATTGCTTTCTTCTTCTGATGCTTTCAAATGGGGCTTTCAAATGAGGGCCACCGGTCCCATCTTAAAAGGAAATACTTTGTAAGGCTACAAATGTGTTGATATTGACACTTTTATTGCTCATGTTTCTAGTCAGGCCCTCTGTTGTTCATATTTTAGTCTCTTATTCAAATTGATGCATGATTGCTATAGTAATTTGAACCCTAGCAACCAGACTGATGAAATTGCATAAAACACTAAATAACTCAAAAACTACAAAAAAAAAACCAACTGCAAATTGTCTCAGAATACCACTCTCTATATCATACTAAATGTTAACTCAAAGGTGCACTTCCCCTTTAAGCTTAAATGGGTGGTTCATCTTTAAATTAACTTTTTGTACATTGTGGAATGGCCAATTCCAAGCAACTTTTCAATTGGTCTTCATTATTATTTTTTTTTAATTATTTGCCTTTTTCACGAGGCAATTTTGAGCAACTTTGCAACATCGCCGTATGTGAATAGGCGCAGGTGACTGTAGCGCTAGCGGGTGCGAGATAACAGCAAGCCATTCAGGGAGATTAGTCGCCCCAAAGAAGCGGTGATTAGTCGCCAGGCAACTAATCTCCCTGAAATCACCCAGTCTGGCTGAAGCCTAAATAATACTAAAAGTTAACGCAAAGGTGAGCTGCACAAGAGGCACTTTCAGGTGGTTTTGGTTCTGCAATTTAAAGTAGTTCAAAAAAGCAATGCACTGAAGTCATCTTAAAGTGCTTGAATCAGCTCTTGACAAGCTTGTATGAAATCTTGCAGGCAATTGTTGGGATATACACCACTGCTTTTAGTATTCAAAAGTCCTCTATGTGCCATCAACCTAAATATAACTTTATGGTATTAACGGCCCCTTTACAGGCATGAGATGACAACCCTACTCCCACTCTACATGGCTGCAGCCAGGCTACAGTTCTTTAATGGTTTTGATAAATTCCAGCTTTTGAATTCCATGGGAAAGTGGTTGTGGATTTGTAATTATCTGACTGTTAGAGCTGTTTCCTTTTGCTCAGCAGTCACTCCTCTAATAAATTATGTTTGTGCTGTTATGAATGATGCTTTTTTTTCTTCCAGCTGCCATAGGTTTTAGGAACAGGGGCTCCGAGACATAATCCAGACAAGGGATTTCAGTAGTATGCAATTCAGTTGCTCTGACCCTGCCAAAATTCCCTTTCATTTACATAGGACAAACAAAATACTTCATTTGTATTTCAATTATTTGTTTATATTTAGCAACAATCATCTCCATTGTATTACCTCCTGTAGATTAAAAATGCCATCAAAACTAGGTATTGTCCTTTTAAATAAATAATACATTTCCTCTCAGTGTGGCACGATTGTTCTTTTTAACTACAATGTAAAAGTATCATGGACATACATTTAAGAGAAGATACAAAACCTACAAAAGAAAATGTCTAGAAATGCTTTATTTATATAAAGAACTTGCTTTACTAGCCCAGAGGTTCAGTAGCCCTATAACAGTAATGATCCATGCCCTCAAAGGTGTCCAAAACAGCTCAATTGATCTTTTAGGGCCATCTTTTGCATTTCAGTTGCATATGTGGAGAAATGATGCATTCCAAGTACTGCATTTGCTTCCTGATGTTGATTTCGCTTGCATCGACCTTTTATGGGCACATTGAAAAAATTGCAGTATGAAAATGCACATTTCAGCATTGTGGGGCAAAAATCTTCTCCGTGTGCACTGATGCAAGTTTACTGAAGCAGGCAGAGGTAGTAAGGCAATACACACCTTATGAAAGGTTTTTCATAAGATACTCATCCATTATAATAGTAGTTTCATGGCTTGGACACTTCAAAAGTCTGCGTTGCCTGATGTTCCTTTCCAATGACTGCTGATAATACAGTGTTAACTCCACTTCTGTTGAGGAAGTAGTGAGTAAAAATTACATTACGTGTGCTTTTCCACTGACTGTTCAGGCATACATAAACACATTTTAATCCAAATTTGTGCTAATTATTTGCCATTGTAAAGCACTAATGGAACATTGGTTTGTTTTTCACTGAGCTGACTCTCACCCCCATACACAGGGTACTTTTTTCAAAGGGAAATAAGTATCTCAAAATAAGCTGCAGCTTTTAAAACAAGGGGCATCTAATTATACTGAGGCCTGACCTGTGTAGTGGTAATCTGTAATATCTGATCCTCTTCTGCTCAGTAGAATCAGGAAGTGGTTTATTACTTCCATAGACTTAAAAAAATTATTTATTTTGTAATTTAAATTTTATTCTTTAGTACAAAAAAGGAAAAAAACAACGTATATTAAAAGAATATAGAAAAACCTTTTGTTCAACAACCGTACTGTCCTTTTAAACTGCCTTGCCCTATATGGATTTCGGTTTTAATGCTGGCATGTCAGAATTGTTCACTTTTATGTTAGTACTACTAATAGCAAACATTTTTAAATAAAATCCAGTATTCTTTGTTTATTTCCATAGCTCTGTCATGAAGTTCTGGCTTCTACTCACCCTACTTGTGTGTGTCTATTTGATCTACCTTCTGCTGGGTGCCTTGGTGATTTCAGTCATTGAGTCGCCATATGAGGCCAGCCTGCGAGATGAACTGAGACAACTCAAAAGTATCTTTCTTAATGAGAGCCCCTGTGTTAATGTTAGTAGCCTGGAAGCCTTCTTGGAGAAAATAATCAGTGCCAACAAGTATGGGGTGTCTGTCCTGCACAATGCTTCCAACGATAGCAAGTGGGATATCGCATCTTCTCTGTTTTTTGCCAGTACTTTGGTAACCACTGTAGGTAAGTTGTAAGCCAGCTGACTTTGAGAGATATTTTGTATATTTATAGTAAATAATATAACCTCTGTTGTAAAATATAAGTCATTGAAGAGTTCCATGAAGCTGAAGGCTAATACTTTTATTAAGACAAGGAAACCCTGGGGCGGAGGAATAAACCTGTGAAACCAATTTTTTGGTCTTGGCAATTTCTCTCCTTATAAAAGCTAATGGTGGGGAAGTATCAAGCCAGTGTCTGAGACCAATGCCCAGGTCAGGAGACACTTTTCCCAAGAAATGCTATCATGCATACAGGTACCAGCCCGTGAAAAATATGACAAGAGGTAAATAGTTAGGACCACCATATGAGGTATAACGTTATGTGGCATGGAAGCTTGCCATTTTTATGATCATAACTTGTAAATAAAAACCCTTGTTTTTGAAAGTACTGTACATGCACTTATATAGATACTAAATTAGTAATGAAACAGGGGACCAGGGAATGTGCATTGATCAATTTCCATTGAACTTTTTCATTTTACTTAGAGCTTTAGCGTACTCACTCAACCCCCCTTTTTGTGTATTTCATTTTATTATATATGCAATATCTTAGTTAATATGTTCACAGGAATGTAATATTTGGTCAGCACTGATACATAGGTCATGTTAAACAGGTTTTATTTGTTTTTGTTTGCTTTTGTTTTTTTATTATAAAAGGCTATCTACAATCATGCTAATGTTTAATATGCAGGAGGGAAAACAGGTGAAAAAAAGATTATGTATTTTAATGGAAAATAAATGGAAATAATCCCTATTAGGGAAGAAGGAAGTCACTCCCATTCAGTGAAGTGATCTAATGGAAATGTCATGTTTAATTAATGTAATGATCAGTCCCATATAGGAGCAAAGGACCTAAAGACAATGAAATTGGTAAGGGGTTAAAGGGTAATTTACTTGTAGGGATAAGACGATGTAGTTAAATGATACCAGCAAACTCATGTTATTAGGAATATTAGATTATGGGATGTGGGGTTAATTCTTTCCAAACCAGAAATCCTTGTAAGATAAAGTTCTCTCAAGTGAAATAAAATCCCAGTGGCGATGAAGCATGTTAATGCAGCTTTACAAAGACGTCTGCACCCTCCACACACACCATGAACTCTTCGTCTGTGCAGCCACTCTCATAAATAACTTTTGGAAATTGGTGACACAAACAGCACTTGGTATGGCAACATCAATGTTCCAAATGTGCCTTGGCTACAGTATGAGAACAGTAAACCTGTGTTTATCCCCTCAGGACTTTATGAAACATTAAGATCTTAAACTGTTCAATCATCTCCTTGTGTACAGGCAAAACATCTTAGCTCTACAGTTTCATAATCATATTAAGATGAGTAAACACAGGAAGCCATATGATATCCTGACCTGCAGAGACCAGCATGTACTCAGAGCTATGACACGCATGTGTTCCATCCTAATTTTAAAATTCTTTTAAGGCTGTGACCTGTTAAAGTCACTTCTTGTGGAAATAAATATATAAAGCTTGTTTTCCAGCTGGCCAAGAGTTTTTGTTACAATGCCCCAGCAGTTACTCTATTGTTCTTATTTCTCTGTCTGTGACTGTTAATGAGTGGAACAACAATGAATGTCCTTGAATGGATAATTAAACATTAAGAATGTATAACAGCATGACATATAGATAGCATGACATATAAAATGTTCCAAAAACTATGGCTAGTTCTAGACGAGTGTTAATCCTGGCCTGCGGAATACTGCAGGCAGACTGTCTGTCCATATGCTGCCTTAATTAAAGTGTTAGGTTGTCTGACAGGGAGACACAAATCATTTATGCAGATCATTTTCAGAGTCAGGCACTAAAATCCTGTTTGTTGATCACTTTGGCACCTTTTGTTGAGTAAGTGTGTATTCAGCAATGCCACACGTGTCATTTTGTCTCCCTTGCTATTGTGGTTGCTGAGAATAGCTGCAGGTAAAATACTCAAATAAAATAGGTAAAATACTCAAGTTGTGTAACTGTGTGAAAATATGTGTGTATACATTTTTCAGTTAATTGTTTTACCTGCAAATATTCTAAGAAGTTACAGTGTTAAGGATTTTTTTCTGCTGTTTTGTCACTGTAGCAAAAAGCAGGAGACAAAATGTCTTAAC
>CM044445.1:59837071-59853049 GCA_024363595.1 Xenopus borealis
ATATATATATATAGAGCCAAAGGTTTGCTGGAAATCCTCAAATTTCAGCAGTTAATTCTTAAACCACTAATCTTGTATTGCAACTCCGTCTGTGTTGCATATATAATCCAAAATTAAGTGAGATTTACTGCTTCAAAGTGTTTATTAACTGTATAAAAATCATTTATGGGATCGGTCCTATGGTTATCCAGATCTAAACTCACAGACACTGCATAACTTCAGGTCTACAATTCCAAGTTACAATGGTTAATAAACGGATTATAGAGTAATCCATAATCAGTGGCTGGAAAGTAACATGTTGCTCACCCTCTCAATTGATATTGCTCCCAATGGGCTCAAGGCTGGAGCTGATTTTGTGATAAATTTAATTTAAAGGACCAGCAACAGCAATAAATGAAAATGTTTTATATTCATTTAAAGTGAATGTATTATTACTTGAGTCTGTTACAAAATGCTACTACTTTATATAAATAAGATGCCCTGCAGCCATGGGATCAGCCATTCAAGTTGATTAGGGAAAAAGGAACATGTTTACATAACAGATAATCATGTTTTTGAATATCTCTTGTATTTATAATCATATGAAAGCTACAAAAATATTTAGCACAAGAAGTACTAATCCCAATCTTAATCAAAGCAAACTTCAGTCTGGGCTTCTAAGTGAATTTAGGGTAGTAGGCATTCTTCTCCCAATCTCACCCTAACTGGCCTTTAGTTTTCCCCCCCATGGGTCCAGCCTACCAATTTGGGAACCACTGCTCTAAGGTATCCCACCCCCCTGCATTTTACAAAATAGGAGAAATAAATTTTGCTTTACAGCTAAACTATAATGGTACCCAGGCCCGAATTTGTGGTGAGGCCACACCGCTCCCCAGTACTTTTGTGTTAGAGAGCGCCGCAGCCGGCGATAGGGCCCTGAGGCAGGGGTGGGGCGACTGAAAGCAGCCAGTGCAAGGACCAAGAGGCCTCGGGGCGACGCTTGGTTAAATCCGGCCCTGATTGTACCCACAATTTGTTGTATAATTAGCCCACTTTTTATTACATATAACAAACCTTCATGGACCACTGGCCTGCTGTAACCATGAAAAATGTTAATATCCATGTTAACTTTGTTTTGTCAGAATATCCATGTTAACTTTGTTTTGTCAGTTAGCTGGCTTCAGTTACATAATTGGTTCTGTCAGTATACATGTAGATCAGCCATTAGTGCCGAAGCCCTGTATTCTAGTGCTACAATTAAAGCCTAAATCACATATTTAAAATCCTAAAATACATATTTATCTTCAAATCCTAAAACACATATTTACCTTTCGCAAAACATCACATTGTAAAAACATGTATGCATTTAATTCTGTGGTTAGAAGCTAGATCTCATTTTGTATTTACTTAGCAGACTGTGGTATGGAATTTCCCGGACACCCTGATTTCCTGCCCTTGACTACCATAGCAAACACATTGTAACTGCTGAATGGAAATTAGCTTGCCTCTGTTTAGTGGATACACATGTATCTGTGAAACTTACAATAAGCTTATTCATGAAAATTATTTGGTGTTTAAGCATTTGTTTCGCTTAAAATGTGCTGTTAGCAATGAAGTGTCAAAGGTCTTGGGATTGTTTGGCACCTTACAGCAATTAGTGTTGATAACGATAAAATAGTAGGAAGCATTAGCATGTGTTTTTCTTACATTTAACTTTATTTATAATTGATATAGCTAGAAGGGTTAGCTACTTTGAAGAAAATTAACCAGTTTATTTTTTGGAACTGATATTTCCAATGAGAATAACTTCTTTTGATATACATTTCAATCAGAAGCCTTTCGCTTATACCACCCCCAGTTCTGCACACTTCTTAGTAAAGCTTTTTATTCTAAAATCATTCTGTACACAGTGTCCCTGATCAACTGAAAGCCGAGTACTAAGATGTTCAGGAATCTCTGGATTTGCCTGTAGCAAATATTATTTTTGGCTTTTATTCTCACCACTTTTACATTGTAAAAGGATATATTTTAATTCACAATCCTCAATATACATTGCTATCAAAACACAACACATTCTATTGGCTTCTGGCATTATGCATGCTCTGTTTATTTGGACTGTAATGCATGAGATGATATCATAGCATTTATCTAGTAAACATGTAATTCAGACCAATGTTCCCTCTAAGCTATGCACATATATCACTGAAACAAAATTTCTTCCTCACAAGAAAATCTTGTGCTCCAGTTATGTAAAGACAAAAACTGATGCTTTTTAAAAGATAATTCAGAGACAAATTTGCAAAATGAATCAAACTTATTTTCACAACTTTTAGCCCATATCCTCTAGTTACAGTGTTTATGTTAAATTGCTGAGACTCGTGTGTGGTTTCACCCTTTACTCTTCCTTGTAAAACTTCTGTGTTTTTAAAATAGCTGCCTTGTGACTCACAATAGAACCATTGGGTTTATCCCAGTTCATTTGGCTGCTGATATGGCATGATGAGGATTGAGGACCAAGGCATTGAGTCACTTCCTTCCCTGGGATTGAAACTGTGCAGGGTTA
The DNA here is from genome assembly GCA_024363595.1 of Xenopus borealis. NCBI lineage: Eukaryota > Metazoa > Chordata > Amphibia > Anura > Pipidae > Xenopus > Xenopus borealis. Next base: position 59,839,614 of record CM044445.1, read on the forward strand.
AGGTGGCCAAAGACACACAGATAATATCGTATGAAACCAATTTTCGTACAATATCCGGTGTGTGTATGGTGGGAAATGAGCCGACTGGTATCATCAGAAGATTTAGATATTGGTTGGCTGGTTGATCGGGCTGGGCGAAAATTTTGATCGGATGCCTTTAAAGGAAAACTATACCCCCCGAACAATGTAGGTCACTATAAAAAGATATTGCATGAAACAACTCATATGTAAAACCCTGCTTCATGTAAATAAACCATTTTCATAATAATATACTTTTTAGTAGCATGTGCCATTGGGTAATCATAAATAGAAATCATAAATAGAAAATAGTCATTTTAAAAAATAAGGACAGCCTCCTGGGATCGTATGATTCAACGGTTCACACAAACATCACACAAGCCAATTAACAGACAGAGTTGTGTCTTTTGCTTCCACACTTCTTCCTGTTACAGTTGTAGTATTTCTGGACAGGTGATCTCTGAGGCAGTGCTGGGCCAAGTGCACCTGGCTCCCCAGGCGCCACCGTGCTTATGTCTATGGCCAGCTTTACAGTACACTGTTAATTCTGAAGGGTATTTCTTATGTGATCATGCTATATTATTTACATATGTGTACCCATATCACCTGAAACAGAAATAACCATAAAATCAAGCAAATCGAACTGTGTATTTTCTACAACAAAATTACCAAAATGGCCCTATTAAATAGCATAGGTGATAAGCTCCATAAGGGCAACAACCAACAACGACCAATCAGCAATACATTTTAAAGAAATGTTCTGTTTGGTTATTGTCTGTAACTGCACTGGTGCATATACAAACTATATTGGTCCTCCAGAATTAATAGAACCCCTTCTTTAATTTACTAGAATATGCTTGATGATCTATTATATTAAAGATATATGCTCTTTCATAAGAAGTGATACACCTACCACTTTCAGGATATAGTTTTACTGCTATGCAGCGCCACTATATTCAGTATAGCTGAGCAGACAAGTGACAAAATGCCGTGTTTTCTGCACAAATATCTCAAATTCACACAGGGCTAGAGAACACAAATATAACGGATAAATGCTTGCTTTACTAATTCTACAAAATCCTGACTGTGCAAACATTTTCTCTTATGCTTATAAATATGAAACAATATACTACTTCACATAATGGATCACCTAATTTTTTATCTAATTGATGTATTTCTATGTTTTTCTGTAGGTTATGGATACACCACCCCATTAACAGATTCTGGCAAAGCCTTCTGCATTTTCTATGGTCTGATAGGAGTGCCATTTACTATGCTGGTCCTCAGCTCATTTGTCCAACGTCTGATGGTCATGTTTACCCACAAGCCAATACGCTATTTGCAGGTGCACCGAGGCTTTGACCGTAAGATGGTCACTCAGCTTCACTTCATTTTCCTGTTAATTCTAGTTTTGGTTTTCTTCCTAATCATTCCATCTGCAATTTTTAACACCATTGAAACTACATGGAGTTTCTTGGATGCTTTTTACTTCTGTTTTATTTCCCTCTGCACCATCGGGCTGGGGGATTATGTCCCTGGAGAGCAGAATGACCAGTGGCTCCGGAAGCTCTACAAGGTGTCTGTGGCCTGTAAGTACTGACTGTTGGATGAGTTTGATGTGGTGTGTGTGAGTGTGGTACCTATGGATACTTATTTACAGGTTGTGGTCTTTCATTAAGAACCAAGGGGACTGTGAGAGATCTCTATATTTCAGTCCATTGTGTATTTTATGTCTGGAAGGTGTTTCCAAATATACATCAAGATTTTGCAGACTTAAAGTTGTGGGTGCCAGCTGTTGCTAGGAGAGATTGGAATGTGCACAAAATAGTATAAAATTCTTTTTATTCTAAACATAGAAAAAAAATTTGATTAAACTCATATTTGAGCGAATAAAATCAGACATATGTGTATATCCAATCTAATTCTGCTTCAAAATCCACAGGTTAGAAACGCACATAGTCAACGAGAAAAGATCAAGGTTTGTAGATGGTTGCTACCTATAGCTTGTATAGCAACCCCAAACCTCCAGCTAACCAGTTTGGATATAAAGTTTATGCAGTCTAAAACAACTTTTATTAGTATTTCGTAAAAATAAATGTGTATATCCCCATTTCAGACCATGTTGTTATGAGTTGCCTTAAAGGGATCCTGTCATGGGAAAAACAGTTAATAGTGCTGTTCCAGAGGAATTCTGCACTGAAATCCATTTCTCAAAAGAACAAATAGATTTTTTTATATTTCATTTTGAAATCTGACATGGGGCTAGCCAATTTGTCAATTTCCCAGTTGCCCCAAGTCATGTGACTTGTGCTCTGATAAACTTCAATCACTTTTTACATCTGTACTGCAAGTTTGAGTGATATCACCCCCTCCCTTTCCCTCACCCAGCAGCCTAACAAAAGAACAATGGAAAGGTAACCAGATAACAGCTCCCTAACATAAGATAACAGCTGCCTGGTAGATCTAAGAACAGCACTCAATAGTAAAACCCATGTCCCACTGCGTACTATTCAGTTACATTGAGAAGGAACAACAACAGCCTGCGAGAAAGCAGTTCCCTTCTAAAGTGCAGGCACAAGTCACATGACCAGGGGCAGCTGGGAAATTTACAAAATGTCTAGCCCCATGTCAGATTTCAAAACTGAATATAAAAGAATCTGTTTGCGCTTTTGAGAAATGGATTTCAGTGCAGAAGTCTACTGAAGCAGCACTATTAACTGACGAGTTTAAAAAAAAAAAATAGTTTCCCTTTAATCCCTTATGGTTTTCAGCTCCGACCTTCACCTGCACCGACTCCACACCACTGGCTAAGCGGGTTGGAGCTGAAAACCACAAGAATAAAAAGGATTTTATAGTATTTTTTGCGCATTACAATCTCTCCTAGCAACAGCTGACACCCACAACTTTAAGTCTGCAAAATCTTGATGTGCACATGTTTAACTAAAACGTTTGTGAGTACCCATCTGTTCACTCACACGTGGGGATTTTTAAAGGTTAACTTTACCAAAGTTATAGTTGGGATCTAAGAGTGTGGAACTTCAACATTTCAGGAAATACCATAATCCCTTTGTATTTTTCCTTTTTTTATCCTGCTACTTTCCCTGAACTTTTATTAGCGCTGACCCTGTAAACTTGTATTTTTTTATACTTTCTCTCCTACTTAATTTCTCTTCACTGTGTTTCTCCACAGTCTACCTGTTTGTTGGCCTCATGGCCATGCTGCTGATTGTCCAAACATTCCACAAAGCTGCTGACCTTCATGGACTTACTGACATCTTCTATCTTCCTCGGCTGCAAGATCAAGAAGACCAGGAACCCATCCTGGAACCCACTGACTACACGAAAGACTTGGAACCAAAAAAACCGCTTACAACAGAATCCCAAACAGACTACTCATCTATCAGTCGATAACACCAGCTGGTGATTAATTGGATTGCTAATGGATGTTGAACTTCCATCCTGACTGATAATGAAACAATACTTGTTGAGTATGGATAATCAATGGTTTAAAATGAGCTCCCTGTAACCTTTACTTGAGTAATGTATCAGATTGTAACATTTTTCAGTATAGCCTATTTCATCAGATGAAGACTTGTCACTTGTAACTTACAAAACATCTACATAATGCTATCCACCTCCATGAACCAGGTCCTTTTAGCTCTACACAAAAGTCACTTGTGTGTTGAGCTAAACATTGGAGATATATAGTAATATGTGCACATTTTACTTTTGGTCTGCTAACCCAAAGAAACAATTCAGATAGTTGGTTTCATTAGGCTACTTGTTCTGCCGTACACTTATAAATGCTGCTGATTGGTTATAGTGAGTGACTAGATCTGGGGCAAGTGTTGACCCTGTTAAATTCTTCTCTATGTTTCTTTAAAAAAAAAACTTTTATTAAGAATACTTAAAAAAAATTGTTAAAGATGACCCAGCAACAGGGATATATTTAATATGTTAAGCCAGTGTTTCTAACCTTGGTTCCTGTTTTTGGCCTAGTGTACCCACCAACCAAAGCATTTGTTAAATATAGTACAGCAGTGTGATTGGATGTTTTTTTATTACTTGTCCATATTATACTACTGATGAAGTGCTTTCACCCAAATTAGAGGGCCTATAATATGAGAAAAGTAATTTAAAGGGGTAGTAGTAGTAGACGTTTTTTAAAAACTCAGCTATTAAACATCATAGGGGAACCTAAACTGAAAAATGCAATGTTTTATTGGCCAAAATATTTTAAATATCTTATTTTTACTAATAAAAACATAATCAGGGATTTTCATATTAACAGTAAATGACTACAGTTTAATACTTTTGTTAGCAGAAGGGCATCTGGCCAGTACAGTTTTTTTTTAACTGAATGCAAATTATTGTGGATTACACTCAAAGTAAATATTTGTCTGGAAATTTAAAATGCTAATTACTTAGCTGTAGCACAATCCTTTGGGATATTGCTCACAGTATTCAATATGCAATGAATGTTTTTCTCAAGTAATTTATTATACCTTGTAGTATTGAGTAAACATGTAATTGTTCTGGAGTGTTCTAATTGTATAATTCCTCTGTAACTGGGTTTCTTAACCATTTTCAAATGGCACCCAAATTTTGATTTCTGATATAACCGTTTGTTGAACTGCAAGATTCAGTCATTGAACCAAGCAATGTGTGGACATGGCTTTCCAGAATACAGTGGAATGTGGATCAGTAACATCTCTGATGCCTGTTTCAATATGGACATTTATGTGTCAATCTAAGTGATTCACCATGTTACACCAGTAAACCATTCCCATTTCAGAATTGTAATATAACTAGAAGAGTAGCATCTTATTTATACCTTTATAAGACTTCATGTAACAAAAGTAGTTGCAGTGATATGCTTATGGTTTTGTCCTTCTTGGTATCCTAGTAAAGTGTTTTCCATTCATTTAAAAAAAAGTATTTGTAAATTTGTGTATTGCTGTACAACCTGCACACCAATATCAATAACATGCATCTAGAATAAAGTTCATTGGCTGTAGGAAAAAGTAACAACATCTACTGTTGTGTATAAGGGTCAGGGAAGTTGATTTAGGCCTTACTAGATTTTCAAGCAACTCTAGTCCTTATAAATGAAAAAAAACACTATTAAAGTCTGAACATGTAGATCAATTTATATTGATTCACATATATATCTAAATGTGCAGTATGTATAATATGAGCTTATGCTTACTAGCAGCAGCATTATCGATCCATCAGTTTTCCAAACATCATGTCAAGAATAACAAAGGCATGTGATCTGGGCATCTCTGTAAGGAGGTTTATTGAAAATGTGAGTAAAATGTTTATCCCACAGAAAGAAGTGTGACTACCCCAATTTCCCAAATTACCATTATATAACACCACATTATAAGACACTTTTTAGCCCATATAATATATTTTAGTTATTTTAGTTATTACCTTGTGAATATGTTTTGGAAAATTTTCCTTTAATTACAACATACTGTAATTCCTTAACCTGCATTGCTATTGTATTGACATAAGGAGTGTAACCTTCTCTTTGTGTAATATAAGAGGGCTTGCCAGGCAAATACTTTTTCCTATGAATTGTCTAGCAAACTAAAGTTTAATATCTGACAGATAACAGCTGTCAGCAGCAAAGAGGAAATAAGTTTTTGACACATGCAAAATTTAAGTGTGAATTAATCATGAATATGCTGTTTTCAAATTCTCATGTGACTCAGAACAGGAATACCAGATTTCTTTCATTTCTTTCAAAACCTATACATAAAAATGGTACAAAGATAAAACAGGAACTTCATTAAAGAAAGCAGACCAGCTGTATTAACATGGGATATGTGTTAACAAAGTATTGCTCTCACAGTTCATTTATACTGTTCATTTATATTTTATTTAAGTTAACCCAAAGTTTTTGTCAACAACAGTGGCCTTCCTTGGGGACAAACCAACAAACTTTGCAAGCAGAAACCAAATTGTCTGCAAGGTTTGTATGGCCCTAAGGAAGGCCACTGTTGTTGACGGAATCTTTGCACTAATTTAAATATTATGTACCAGTACCCAAGCACTTTGGGTGAAGCTTTTGAAATGAGTGCTTCTGTCTTCTCTAGAGACCAAGGGGTATATTTATCAAAGAGTGAAGTTAAGGGGTAAATTTATGAAAGAGTGAAGTTAAGAGTGAAGTTCTGCCACTAGAGGGAAATTCTGCAGCTCTCCATTCAATTCTATGGGATTTTTAAAGGCGTATTTATCAAAGGGTGAAATTTCACTTTCACCTATTGATAAATACGCCTTTCAAAATCCCATAGAAATGAGTGGAGAGCTGCAGAATTTCCCTCTAGTGGCGGAACTTCACTCTTTGATGAATTTACCCCTAAGGGGTAGATTAATCAAAGAGTGACGTTAAGAGTGAAGTTCGCCACTAGTGGGAAATTCCGCAGCTCTCCATTCATTTCTATGGGATTTTTTAAGGCGTATTTATCAAAGGGTGAAATTTCACTTTCACCCATTAATAAATACGCCTTTCAAAATCCCATAGAAATTAATGGAAAGCTGAGGAATTTCCCTCTAGTGGTGGAACTTCACTCTTAACTTCACTCTTTGATGAATCTACCCCTAAGAGTGAAGTTCCGCCACTAGAGGGAAATTCCGCCGCTCTCCATTCATTTCTATGGAATTTTTAAAGGTGTATTTATCAATGGGTGAACTTTCACTTCACCCATTGATAAATACGCCTTTCAAAATCCCATAGAAATGAATGGAAAGCGATGGAATTTCATTCTAGTGGCAGAAATTCACTTGATAAATTTACCCCCAAGAGAGAGAGTCCAAAGAGGAGCACTCTACACTAGAAATATAAATGCCTTGTGCATAAATAATCAAAGTGTGCAAAAGGTCAAAAATGGATAGTACTCAACTGGGCTTAGTAAGAAATAAAGAGCAATTTACTTATTGTTAACCCAACTTTTCAGTTACTAAATTGACCTTTTTCAAGGGAAACAAACACAAAATAAATTGCCCTTTATATATTACTAAGCCCCATTCAGTGCTATACATTTTTAAAACACACACACACACACATATATATATATATATAGATAGATAGATCAATTAACTTGTGAAACATGACAGTGTTGTGTACAAACAAAAAAGTTAAGTCAACATAAATGGGCCCATTAGAGAATGGAAAGTAAATGTAATCTTTTAGGGGGTTATTTATCAAACTCCGAATTCCATTTGGAATTCAGAATATGAAAATACAGCATCTCAAACCTGCCGAGGTTGCATAAAAGTCAGTGGCAAAAGTCTCATTGATTTTTGACTGTGGGCAATTCCACTATGTTTTTAGAGCTTCTGGTGAAAACTATGAAAAATTTGTAGTTTACGGAGAAAAACAGAAAAAATCATGGAAATCTGAGCTTTTCCGGCAAGTAAAGTTTTCTGGAGTATGTAATAATGAATATGCCAAAAACAACCTGCACAGATTTGCTCGTCGTTTGAAAAAGAAAATACTGAGATAAAATCGGACGTTGATAAATAACTAGGGTTGCCACCTCACCCCTTTAAAACCGAACACATATGGAATACACAGCCTGCATGGCTAATTAGCAATTCATTTAGATGCATGATGCATGGCTGCACATTAATCAGTTCAGTCTGCAGCATGCATCTAAATGTATTGCTAATTAGCCATGCAGGCTGTGTATTCCATATGTGTTTGGTTTTAAAGGGGTTAGGTGGCAACCCTATAAATAACCCCCTAAATGTTTCTGGCATCATCTGAAACTATTTCTTTCCTGGCATCCGGGGTAGTGTTTTTACATGTTACTGCACTGACTGATTCTGCACCAGCCACCCTTAAAGGAGTATGCTGCATTCTCTGAGAATAGGTAGAAAACACAGAGATGTATATACACACAATGGTCTTCAGCTTTATAAAAGGTAAATGTGCATCCACTGCAAAGTTCCCTATAATTACCACTTGCTTGAGGGCAGACAATATTTATAGGTCTCCCTGCCTCTGAATAAATACTGTATAAAATAGCCAGTATATATTGCATCCTTTTCCGAAACTCACTGATTTCTTTTCACATGACAAATAGTCATCTAAAGTACTAAGCATTTCATGTAACCCCCTAAACATGATGGGATTTAAATGTCATGAATAACTATAGGAAGTACTTGTGTTAAACTTTGTAAAACCAAAATTATTTATTTTAGTTTTCTAGCAACCTGTATACTGTATAACATATATGTGGTGTGATTTCACTTTTTTTTAAATGTATTCTACGCTTATTTTTACACTCTTTCCTAACAATGAGTTTTAAAGAAAAGGCTTTTTGTGTGGCAGAGTTTCACTGCAAGACCTCCTGCATATGACTTCATCCTTAAACCTGCTGAGGTCTTCTCCACATTTTGGATGTCAGATAGTTATGTTGCAAAGTAAGGATTTCTCACAGAATATCTTGCTATTTACTCCACTTAGTAGCAAAAGAAAGCGAAACACTTTTCAGTTATTGCTTTCCAAAGGTTCCTTAGATATACAGAGTTTTATGTTCCTACAGTAGCAAACACCTTTTTAATGTTTATGATAATTCTTGCTCGTCATCCATCTCCTTAATTCCACACACAACTCCAACATCTTCCTCATGGGTACAGTCATGCTGTCCTATTTTTGATCACCTACAGTCCAAGAGCATTTTCTCCCACCCTTCACACCTGACCTCATCAAGCAGAATTTTCCGTCCATTACCTTCCCCAAACTCAGCTCTCCTGGCCACCTTCAATACAAAAGGGTATCCTAGCTGCTTGCATACCACAGACCCAGCCTGACTATTAAATTTATCATTGCAAACTGTGCCCCACTCACCACTGATATGAATCTCAACTCTACCTCTGTCTTCATTAATCAAACGCACAGTTCCGTGTTTGATTTTCTTTTTGATCTTGATCTTTTGCTTCTTTAGAATTTTTCTCTTTGCATGAGTTGTTAAGTTTACTGACTTCATTTTTGTTACTCTCCTTTAGCTTCCTACTTTGCTGTTGTGTGGTGGTGATAAAATTAGTTATATGTGTTGGGTAGAATGTTCTTTTGGTGGTGTATGAATACAGATCAGGATTGTTCTGGTCCATAGTGGGTTTTTGTTGTGATATCACTGGTGATTTTGTGGTAGTTACTTTTTTTCCTGCCTTCCTACTCACCGGTTTGGTGTTTCCTGTCTTTGGGGTCTGCATTATGCCTTTTTGAGTGGTGGTAGGTTTAGGGAGAAGAGTAGCAGTTAAGTATCTGAGGGCTGTGGTTGTCTCAAAGGCATTATTATGGTAATGCCTGGTGGTATGGTAAGGCTCTGTTGTAGAACTGTATCTTTTTGTATTTTCTTCTCTGCTTGGAGCAGTTGTTTGAATGGTTTTTGTGGTAACATGATCAGATTTTAGGGTAAGCTCTGAAAGAAACAAGAATACATGCTAACACATTGTAAACATCCACTGACCACCTCTTAATATACTAATAACACATAGAAAAGAGCACCTATTTCAGCCTACATCTCCTATTCCCTTAACTTCTACATAATAGGCACTATATAAAAGTCCTTTAAATTGATATTGATACTTAAAAACTTTTTCAAAATAGTAATCCCAGTTAAGGGGTTATTTACCAAAACTTGAATTTATCTGGTTGGGCTTTTTGGGGCAAAACTCTAAATTTTCAGTTTTTTTGTAAAACTAAATTTTTCAAGATTTACTAAAGCCCCATGTTGCACAAAGGCAAAATCTGAAAATCTGCCATCTCAGACCTGTGGGTTTTTGTAGAAGTCAGTGGCAGAGGTCCCTATACTAATTGGACATTATCCTGGTTTGCACTGGGTTTAGACGAAAAATCCAATCATTTCGGGCTTTTCAGGGAAAAACCCGAATAAGGAAAAGATTTTTTTGGGTTTTTCCCTGAACCGATTATTTGGAGCTTTTTAAATAATAAATGAGGTCAAATTGGGTATGGTAGTTTTGTTTGGGTTTTTTTAAATTAAAATAATGAGATAAAATTGGATTTTAGTAAATAAATAAATAAATAAAAAATAAAAGTTACCCATAGGTCATGTTTTTGCTGATAGGCATGGTTTTGTTAGTAATTGGTACTTGACCTGACTGTTTTTACATCCCATCAGTTACTTCTCATCCTGTCAGTTAGAATTTCCAACCCTAATGGACTACTGTAGCACAAAAAGGGCAGCCCCTTATAGCAGAACATGGGGTTCGGATAGCTAATGTAAAATCATCAATACTTTTATGGCAAAATTATATATAGTATGCAAAGACAATGTTATGATAGATGTAAAAAAGGTTTCATTTCTGGTGTCTGTATCTCCATAAGCTAAAGTGTTAGCACAAGTTGGCAAAGTTCATGACTGTATATTTGTATAAAATTGTTTCCCTAGGGAACACTCTCTCGGTATCTTCAAAAAGAAACTCAGATCCTACCCTTTGGAGCACTAGAATATTATTTTGTACTGTTGTGGAACTTAAAAGAAAGCTATACCTTCATTATATAATTTACCTTGAGCCACCATTTTGTGACATTGTGTATGCTCCCTCAGAGATCACCTGACAGGATATAATGCAGTTCACAAAAAAGTGTGGGTATAAAAGGCAAATATCTGTCCATTCATTGGTTGATGTAGCCTAGCATGCTTTTGTGCCATTAGTTTATGTGTGTGCACAGTGAATCATACGATCCAGGGGTTTGCTTAGTACTTAAAGTGTCAATTGTCTAATTAGGATGGGGTATTGGCACTAGCTTTCCAAGTGAATCCATAGAGGAAGATTCATCAAAGAGTGAAGTGAAGAGTGAAGTTCCGCCACTAGAGGGAAATTCCACAGCTCTCAATTAATTTCTATGGGATTTGTAAAGGCGTATTCATCAAAGGGTGAACTTTCACTTCACCCATTGATGAATACGCCTTGCAAAATCCCATAGAAATGAAGTGAGAGCTGTGGAATTTCCCTCTAGTGGCGGAACTTCACTCTTTGATGAATCTACCCCATAGACTCTTACAAACATGTATATTTGCCTTGTATATTTAAGGTAATCTTTAAGTAAATTATAACCCACAATACTAATCAACCAGCAGTCACTTTACTGATATTTGATGTATAAATTTTATTTAGTTCATATCTAACACAAGTAACCCAAAACAACTGAACTTGCTGAGAAATTTTAATGAAGACGTTTCACTGCTTGTTGTTTCGTTTCTTTATGTGGCAACTGATACAAAGTCCAAGGACAAGGAGCATAAACATCTCAGAGGAGATTTGAAAGCGTGTGGCTACCCAGACCTTTATCAAAATAGCAGCAACCAAGCCCAACAGGAACAACAACAGAAATACCAACCCGGAGTCACATAGTAGGCGAAACATAGACATTCCATATGTAGCTGGAGTGTCGGAGAAGCTCAGGAGGATTTTCAACAAACACAACATTCCTGTGTTTTTCAAACCTAGCAACACACTGAGACAATAACTGGTACACCCAAAGGATCCAACTCCTAAAGGAAAACAAAGTAATGTGTTATACACAGTCCAGTGTAGCGATGAGTGCAAAACAACTGCTCACTAAGTGAATGGATCAGCATAGGAGGGTGAACTCTACAGGATTCGGCTGTCTTTCTAAACCTAAAAGACACTCATTGAAGATAGTAATGTCCAAATCTTGGATAAAGAAGATCGCTAGTTTGAAAGAGGTGTGAAAGAGGCGATTCATGTTAAGGTGGGGAAACATCCCTGAACAGAAGTGGGGGCCTTTGACACCACCTATCTGCTACATACAATGCTGTTCTAGCATCTGTACCTTGCCAGTTTCAGAACACTTCCATTCATGCAACTCTTACAAGTAACACCTGTTTCTAGGAGTTGCATGACACATTGGTAATCCTATCACAGTAACTACACAGAATGTCACCTCTCTGATGTCAGATGTCACCTCTCTGAAGAATTACAATGAGCCGTTGTGATTGGATTGTTGGAAGAGTCTATATGCCAAGAACTCCCCTACACCAGTCAGTTCAACTGAAGAAGCTGCTTGGATAATTCTGTCTCAGCAAGTTCAGTTGCTTTGAGTTACTCGTGTTAGATATACCATGACCTGGATGAATGAGACTCTTCATAGTCATATTTAGTTCATGTGGATTGCTGCAATATACATTGGAAACTGTTTCACTCCCGTGGGTCCTTGTGACTCACTTGAGCCTGAAATGGCCACAAATATGCTCTGTGCACTGTGAAAGTGTTTTATAAGTGTTTTGCTGCTCATGTTAATGTACATTAATTGACCTTTGGCATCACAGGACAGACGTGACCATAATCTAATAATAAGAGTATGTTATAAAGGGTAATGAGAAAGGAGGAGGAGATTATTGTTATTTGTTCTTGTAATTCTTTTCATGAACATAGTGCCAGTTTTCTGACTTTATTATATATTGTTTTCAGTATACTGACTCTTTGTTGGATAAAAATCAACGATTTTCCCATTCACTGCCATTGGCTGAGGATTGCTGGAACATGTTCCTGGTGCTGCTTTCCTACAGAAATAATGAAAAGGAATAAACATTGAGAATTGAGAAAATGCTTATTTTCTCCCTGGCTTTTTGTAATCCCATTCCACCATACAGAAGCCCAATGTTGTCTAATCTAGTATTACAATAATATTTGGTGACCCTTGTGCATTAGAAACCCAACAAACTTTTTATTCTTAGTAATTTACAGAAAAAAGTTCACCTAGGATAAATAACCAGATCATTTTGTAAGAAATTGCGTTTATTAATTTGATGGATCCACTATTTTATACATGACTCCTGCAGCAACAGCAGCACTGGGTATTCCAGTGGACAGGAAATATAGTACACCTAAAATTAGAGCAAAGGATTCATCAATAGATAGAAAATAGCCATAATGTCCAACATTTCTACAGATCCAAAATAAATGCTGTGTGTTGTGCAGTTGTAGTTAAGGAGTTAATTTAAATAATGCTTGAGAGACTATAAGGGTGGGGGCACACGGGCAGATTGGGGGAGCTTTAGTTGCCTGGCGAATAATTGCCTCTTCCTCGGGTGACAATCTATCCAAACTGCCTCCCCCTGCCTTCCTGCCAGATTGAATGAAAAGTCACCAGTGGGATGGCACTCGCGGTGCTTCATTTTTCAAAGTGAGGCAACTTCAGGTAACTATGGAAAATGAAGCGCCACAAGTGCCATACAGCTAGCGATTTTACATTCAAGCCGGCAGAGAAAGGCAGTCCGGGGAGATTGTTGCCCACAAGAAGAGGAGATTAGTCGCTCTGCCAGTGTGGTCTGACCCTAAATAGTGAAGCTCAGTGATGAACATGCAATAACAGGTAATATATATTGCCCCATGTAACCCATACACACCCTATG
>CM044445.1:59861337-59878225 GCA_024363595.1 Xenopus borealis
AGACTACAGACACAGTTGCTGTATAGAAGTTATAGAAATATACCTGTGGGAGTGCCAAAATGTCACAACTTGAATGAAATGTTCTGCCGCACACCTGTAATTCACTTGAACTGCAATGGTGGTGCTGGTCCTCTGTTGACCCGGCTGGGTCCCTTAGCAGCAGCAATAGATTGGAAACATTCTAGGGATGCACCAAATCCAGTATTTGGTTTGGGATTAGGCCAGGATTCTATCTTTTTCAGCAGGATTCGGATTCAGCCAAATCCTTCTGCCCGGCAAAACTGAATCCTAGTTTGCATATGCAAATTAGGGCTGGGAGGGAAATTGTGTGTCTTTTTGTCACAAAACAAGGAAGTAAAAAATGTTTCCACTTCCTACCACTTAATTGCATATGCAAATTAATATTCAGATTCAGGTTCGGTATTCAAATCTTTCGCAAAGCATTCCGGTTTTTCAGCCGAATCCAAAACAGTGGATTCTGTGCATCCCTAGATTATGTAGTCGGGGAATTGGCCCTTTTTATTTGTGCCAGAAATATCAACCCTTATGAAGGGAGGGTTTTCCCCAATAAATGTTGATATTTCTAGTGGCACAAAAGGGTCTCATGTGTGTGCCAAAATGTCAGCACATTAAACAGGAGGACAACCTCAACTATACAGATGTCTCAGTGCCACTATATACTTACTAAATACAATAAATACAGATATAGTATCCATTATCTGGAATGCCATTATCCAGAAAGCTCTAAATTATGGGAAGGTCCTCTCTTATAGATTTAATTAAATAATTCACAGATTTAAACTAGGGATGCACCAAATCCAGGATTCGGTTCAGTATTCAGCCAGGATTCGGCCATTTTCAGCAGGATTCAGATTCGGCCTAATCCTTGTGCCTGGCCAAACTGAATCCAAAAAGTCATATGACTTTTCATTACAAAACAAGGAAGTAAAAATGTTTTTTGCCCTTCCCCTCGCTAATTTGCATATGCAAATTAGGGTTCGGATTCGGTTCGGTATTCGGACAAATCTTTGGCAGAATCCAAAATAGTGGATTTGGTGCATCACTATCAACATATTTCCTTTTTCTCTATGAAAATAAAACAGTATTGTAACTAAGATATAATTACTCCTTATTGGTGATAAAACAATCTTATTCTGTTTAATTAATATTTGAATATTTTTTTAGCAGACTTAAGGTATGAAGAATCCAAATTGCAGAAAAACCTCTTATCCGGAAAACCCCCAGGTCCCAAACATTCTGGATAACAGGTCCCATACCAGTATATACAGAATGTTACATATGTAGCACATGCATAGCTCCAAGTATAACTTAAATAGCAGAGGGCAGAATCCAAAGTCCTGTGATAAAAGAAAGTAGCAGATCTAATACCTAGAACTGTGTTGTGAGTGTGTAGTGCAATAAAAGACATGTGTATTGCATTCTGTGTAATGTGTACAGGACATTTTGCAGAACCGGATGTATACCTCACCATAATGTTATAGACAGTTTCCTCACTGCAAATATTTATGCCCGCCAGATAATTCCATCACGTACACTCAGATTCCAGAGATGAATAAATCATATCTGGCTTCTCTCAGTCATCATTCTTGTACTATCCCAAAATGACAGGGCAGATAATAGCAGGGTTAGGGTTGCTATAAATGTGCCTGGGGCCTGATGCTATAACGGATTCTGCATAAGGAGTTGAAGGGCATTTCATTGCATTACTCAGAGTTTGTTTAATTGAGGCAGACAATTATATTTGGAAGAAGCAAGAGATTATGGGAAAAGTGATCAGATCACGCTGTGTCTCTTATACTGACATGGCAGCAAACTGGAACAATTAAATAACCCTGATCAGACATAACAATAATCAGACATTTGGATTACTTACTTTAGCAGCTGATCAAAGCTAACTGGTTGCCACTGGTTACATCATAAGAGCTAAATTGGATCTCTATTAATAAAATGACCCTCCTAAACTGGCACCAAATGCAACAGCATGAAAGCAGTTTTGTGCAATTATTGTTGTATCAGAGAAACATCTGCTGATTAAACAGATACTATATGTTAATTTGAGACATTATTTACCGTAATTCAGTGAAAGCCAGAACAGAAGGGGTTTGCGAGCCTCACGCTAAGCACATATCTTTACCCTCACTTATGGAAAACATGGGCAGAGGCATGCAAATTACTTCTTTATGTCCCTGTGCCCAACGATATATTGAAAACTGCTGGTTTAGTAGCACAGATACAACCATTCAGTATAAAACCCTAAATCCACCTGTGCAGACATCCCAATGCAAGTCCAAACACCCATATGTGTAGGGACACATTCAGGTGTCCATAAGGGAAAAAGTGTAGTCAGTAAGGCAAGAACACATTCTCTGACATCAAGACATCATGACATCATTACATGCACACATTTAACATTAGGCATTTTACCTTTCTGACTTGTGGTCAGCCATGTTGACATCATCAGTGGGCACATGGAATTCAGAAATCCTTATTTTCTCCTCCCTTTTGTCATAAATTGACATAGAACTTTCCGTTATGATGGAAATCTGAATGCATGGCAATTCCCAGGAATCCCCTCTTATCTCCTGCCCAAGGAGAGGTAAGTACAACTTTGGAGACATTTAAAAATGGATTGTCAACTCGTGACCCATTAGGAAGATAAACCCATATGTAGCCCACCTGTTCAGCTATGAAGTAACGTTGTGTCCCGTCATTAGCATGGACCATAGCTATTGGATTATGAAGTCCATTTGCTATGTCTTGTAAACAGAGATGAAGACAACCTTCTTCATCCTCTTTTACATCCCCATAGCCACTGTTAAGCTCTGCATTAGTAAGGACATTAGGCTAACAATAATTGACATCATCTAGAGTCATTAAGCTACAGAACCTCCCAAGGTTGCCCTCTATCTCCGTCACCTCCTTGTCCGCAATAATCAGGCTAAGGGTATACCGACAATGGTGCCAGAATTCCATGCAGTGATTGCCACAGAGTCCTGGAACATCACGAAGTGGAGTGTTGGCATCTTCAGCATCATACAAATGAGCAGCATATGGGGAACATTCCTAGTACAACAGAAAGCCTTATGTAAATCATACATCATGTACAAGTTTAGAATTCCACTAACATGCAAACATGGCTGCACTTCATAACAACAGTATGAAACTAGAATTAGACTGGGAAAATAGTACAGTATGGTTAGAACAAATCGACAGGATCATCATTTGTACCTTAAAGCATGCTTCTTATAATGAATTATAGTCAGCAAGGCAGCTGCGAGGACTGCAGGGGTATAACTGTACAAGGCCTGAAAACAACCATTTCCTACTGTGCTATATGGCATAAATATTATGCTTGTATGAAACCACAGTGGATCAAACTGAGAAGACTGGAAGGCAGAAAAAGCCTGTCTAAGATACAGTATATATGCTTTTCATTATTGTAGTCGATGCTTATTTATTTGAGCATTGTGCAGATGCATGGCTGTTGATATGCATTGTGTTTGTCATTACTGGCCAACCAATGTGTTCAAGGACTGTATTAACGTGTTCATATCAAGAACAGGAACATTTAGAGCCACATGTACAGGAAGTCTAGTCAGTGCCAAATCCCACAGCTTTTTTCATAGATCTCATTAATTTCAGATAACTGCGGTTGCAATAACAGTGCCATTATTTTATATCTCAGTTATTTTATATCTCTATATTCTGATAAGGCATGCTGCTGTACTGGCACCGATCATAATGATACTATGGGCATTGCAGAATTTAAAGCTGGAGAACACAAACAATAATTCATTTTTTAAACTAAATTAATGCACATACATTCATTTAATGAATGCAAAATGCAAAATGCAACCCAAGGCAATATTCCTTCCCAATTCCAGGATAATCATATTCACCACAATCCGGTCAAGATTTATGCTGGTTACTTACACTCTCTTCAATTAACTGTAATTCAGCTGTCTTAAAGGAAAACTATACCCCTCAAACAATGTAGGTCTCTATAAAAAGATATTGCATAAAACAACTCATATATACAACCCTGCTTGATGTAAATAAACCATTTTCATAATAATATACTTTTTTAGTAGCATGTGCCATTGGCTAATCATAAATAGAAAATTGTCATTTTAATAAGGACAGCCTCCTGGGATCGTATGATTCAATGGTGCACACAAACATACCAAACAAAGCCAGTTAGAGTTGAAATATTTCTGGTCAGGTGATCACTGAGGCAGCACACAGACCATCACAAAATGGTGGTTCAAGGCAAGAGATGTAAAAGGGCAATACTTAAATATATATACCAGTTTGGTATTATTCTTTAATATAACACTTAAATTGATATAAACTATCTGTTGCTCGAGTATTAATTTTGGGGGTATAGTTTTCCTTTAAATAGTTAGAGGATTAATTTCCACTATAGATTAAATCACTTTTCAGCTTTATGGCTAAGATTAAGGGGCAGATTTACTATTGGTCGAATTTCGAATTAAAAAAAATTTGAAATTTGACCATGTGAAGTAAAATCCTTTGAATTCGAATATCGAATTTGAAGGATTTTACCGCAATTCGATTGATCAAAGGATCAAATAGAAATAATTCGATTGATCTATTAATCATTCGAAACGATCCATTCGAATGATTTTATCGATCCATCGAATTTTTCTTATTCGATAAAAAATTATGATCCCCAATCCGGCTTGGATCTGGCAAAATAGATGGTTGAATAGGGGAAGTACTTTGACCATTGAATACTCGAATATTCGAATGAAATTAAATTCGAATGTTCGATTGTCGAATTTGCCTAATTTGCATATTTGAAGATTCGAATTTGATTTTTTGAAAAATTCGATCGAACTTCGAATTCTTCACACGAATTTTGTAAATCTACCCCCAAGTGAAGTATTTGTTCTGTGGTTCTCCCATCACCCTAAAAGTATTGCAGTGCAAGAGGTTGGATGCTAGGAGGCCTATATGTCGGGTTCCACCTAGTCAGTATCAGGTCTGGACTGAGAATTAAAATAGGCCCTGGCATTTCAGGTACACTGAGGCCCAATCAGCTCAAACAGAGGCCTATCAGCCCTCACCAGCCAACTAAATACTGACTTTTTATGGGACCTTAAAGCAGCCCCTCTGGCATTTGCCAGAACCCACAGATTGCCAGTCTGGACTTGGCCAGTATTTGACTGGCTTAGCAGGTAAACCACCAGAATTCTAAACCTAACGGCAATTTACTTGCCAGTAAATTTGAAATGCCCTATAAATTTCTTCCTTTCTTATACCCTCGCCGCTGCCAATATTCCCATACATTTCCCTGTGTAGTCTGCCCATTTCTCTAACAAGTCTTACCATTACCTGCCTCATCTACCTTTCTTCCATCTAACTGCCATGTCATGGCCCTCCCCCATTCCAAAGACCAGTACTAGGTAAAAAGTGGCAACACTATATGTTAAATGCTTTAATCCAGTGAAGCACAAACTGCCCTAATAACATTTTAAAGGAGAAGGAATAGCATTTTATACTTGGGGGTGTCTAACTTTTAGGCACCCCAAAGTGTCTACTTTTACTTACCTGACACCCTGGGCCGGTGCTCCTTTTGGAAGAAAACCACACCAGCCAAGGCAGGACTGGACTGGGATTCAAAATAGACCCTGAAAATAGGGGTCCCTGGGCAGACGCATGCACAGTACAGCGTAATAGCCCAGTTTTTCGTTACAGTTCGGCTCTTCACTGTACTGTGCATTCGCAGCCACAGGAAGACCCAAAGAATCATATAATTCCCTTTCAGACAGAGTTCTCCTCTCTTCCTGGGGATTCTAGTAAGGTCCACAATGAAGCCTTGTGTTGATTCCCTTATAAATGCACAGTAGTCCCTGTCCAGATGCCAGTCCTAATATTATCTTATAACATTAGCAACCAGGTTTGCTGCACAACAGCACTGAGTATTGCATACAAAATGCTCACTGATGCTTCCTAATTCTAATATTTGAAAAGTTTACTTGGGAGAATTAATTAATTAATGTAATTAATATATATGGATGATGCTACTCGTATTTTATTCACTGATTCGGCTGCTGTACTTCAAGCTGGTAAGTTGCCAGGGGATATCTTTAATCAACTGAAGAATCTCAGAAAAAGGGAAATTGATTTTCTGTTACATGGTTCCTATTTATCCGACTATTATAGGCAGTGTAAGATCCCTAGGGGCTTTAGAGTACGGAATACCCCTACATTGTGACGATCTAATGCGGAATTTTGTAGCCGCTGGTGTGGCATTAATAAATGCTCCCTTGATCTTATGCAGCTTGTGATAGAAGAATCTGGAAGGGAACTTGAAGATCAATCACTGACAATTCTAAAAGCGGACCAATCGACCAATTGGTTACAGAAACTGGATAGTTGTGTACAGCAATATAAACAGGAATTGATTGCATTTAAACAGGTCAAGGTAATTAAGGTTGATCAGGATGACAAAGACCGCAGGGTATACAGCTGGTTAATTAGTAGGTCAAACACAGAGGGAAGAGATAGATGCAAATTTAGGTGACTCTCCATCCTCTGCCTGTGAGACCTCACAGAAAGCCACACCATGTGTCTCTCAGGATCAGATATTTCGTCCTGATAGCACTTTTGACCCACCTAATACTGCGATGTCTATCAGAATTAACTGTGGCATTGTACAAAATGATTGCTCAGCCAGCCAAGTAATTGTTATTCTAATTTTACACATGTTGAGAGAGAAGCAATCAAAATTTTACAAGCTGATAGTGAGCTAATTATACGTCCAGCGGAAAAAGGTGGTTCTATAGTGCTCCTAGATCATTCATATCATACTATAGACAAGAACTTTTATCACAGCTTTCGGATGTGAAGACATATGAAAGATTGTCTAGATACAACTAGATACTCTTCTGACAGTTGCATTAAAATCGGGGTGAATTAGTGAAAAGTGCTTTCAATTTCTTACTACTGAGCATCCTAAATGGCCTATTATTTACACCCTTCCTAAGATGCACAAGCATTCAACAGCCCAGCCTGGCCGACCCATAATCTCAGCGAGAGGCTCCCTATTTTCCAATGTGGTTACATTTCTTGATAGTTTTTTACAGCCTTTGTGTGGAAAGATGCCATCCATATTGCTGATACGTTCTCACTATTGGATATTTTATGCCAAATAGGACCCTTACCTGATGATGCCATATTTGCTACACTTGATGTATGCAGTTTATATACGATTATCCCAACTCAGGAGGGGATAGTGGCATGTAGGGACACATTGTGTAAACTTCATAAAGGAAACCCACCTGTTGAATTTCTGTGCAAACTATTGGAAATGTTGTTGACATGTAATTACTTTCGATTTGAACAGACATATTTTTTGCAGAAAACTGGGATGGCAATGGGCTCCAACATAACCCAATACAATCTTACATGCCCATAGTTACCATTCACCCTCCAATCCATACTGAAATCTGTACCTTATACACAATTTCTGAGAGTGTTCAGGATTAATTCTAACTTGGTTACAACTATACAGGAAGCACATGAAATGCAGGATCGCTTCTTGGAGAGGGGCTATAAACTTGCCTTTCTCAATGCCGAGTTGGACCGGGCACAAAAGATGTCAAGTGAGAGTGACAATTGGGTAAAAAGAAGAGAAAGGAGAAAATGGTGTTTGTCTCCAATTACACGCCAGCAAGCCAAAGCATCAATATGGCGGTAAAGAAACATTGGTCAATATTACAGATGGACACTAGTCTGCCTTTTTCACATATAGAATCCAATTTGTGCATATCGTAGAGGTCGATCGCTAAGGAATCTCTTAGTGAGAACTGATACAAGGAATGTTAATGTTGGTACCTGGTTTAGGACTAAAAGAACGGTTGCTATCGGTGTGTAGGATGTAAAAGTTGTGTCTATTGACAGGTGAAACTTTTTCACGTCCACATAGTGGAAAACGCTATCAAATCCACCACAGGCTGTAGTATGCCTCTACTCTGTTGGAAAATGTGTTACAACATTTCGGATGCGAATGAACAATCTTCACTCTGTTATACAAGCAGCTTTAGTGACTGGAAAAATGGACACTCCTTTGGCTAGACATTTCTTGCTATTTAAACATCCACTACCAACTTTATGAGCAATCCTAATAGACCATATCCCCCTCTAAATCTCACCTCTCAAGGAGGTGATAGATCCAAACTTTTACTGCAAAGAGAAGCTAGGTGGATGCGGATCTTGGACACCATAGCACCTAAAGGGATTAATGAAATGTATTCCATAGCCAGCTATTTATAATTGAAACTGGGGAATATTAGTTACTTCATATACAAAAAAATAAAAAATCATATGACATAGGTAATAGAGATTGGCGTACAGTAATGATATTATGTAATTTCTAAAAGCTATGAGATAGCCTAGTGTGATATAATTATGTCTGGTTATAACTATAGCTAACTTGATGTATAGTTTCATCATCATCATCATCATCATCGTCATCATCGTCATTACGTTTTAAGCCTTTTAGATGATCACATTTGATACAATAAATTGTTACACTTTTAATATATTTAACACTCTCCCAGCATGCATTTTGTAACTTTTTTTTTTTAATTTGTGCTTGATCTGTTTTATAGACCTTGACGTGGTCACACAATGTATAAGTGTTTTATTTTTCACATAATGGTAGCGAATAGATCTTTTGCCTAATATGCATGGGAATGGGTGTTACCTCTGAATTCACTGAGGTGTGTTTTCTATTAACACGTTGATTGGATACAATGATTATTTAATGATTTATCATCCTGACGATGGCTCCATGTGGGCCAAAACGTTGGTACACCATGCACGAATAAATATACTTTGATATACATCTGATGGATAATGCGTGCTTTCTCTGGACTATTATTGATACAATTGGTTAGCACCCAGCAATGAATTCAGTGAATGGTGAGTGCCATTTTATTCCACACATATATATATAATAGTATGACAGTATTTTGTAAAAGATCAATTTGACTTTTGCTGCCTACACAGGACATACTATGCCCTACATAAGCTCTATGTAGGTGTTCTTGTGCATTACTTGCCACTTCTTATAGGGAAGACGTATTAGGAATAATGGCAGGAAATGGTCCAGGGCAAGAGTGCCCATAGTTTACTAATGAGGGGTCTACTTTTAGGGATGTTGTTGCATTATGATCTACATCCATAAAAACTTTGTTAGCACTCTATTCCAATAAAACATAACTTAAATATTGTATTGATTTTTGAGCAAATGTATATTGCTAGGTTTAAGTAACAACTATTTATTATGTAACTTTAATGATAAACTGTAATAAATATCTTAATGAAAATAATTAAACAGGATAGTATTTAAGTCAAGCTGTTTCTTGACAGTGTCTTGTCCAGGGGACATCGAGCTCTCACATGCAGCAGCCAGGAGGGTACCATGAGTACACTAAGCTCAGCTATGAATGCTCTATGCTCCACTTTCTTGTATTTTTTACTTCTGATATTCAAATGGGGAAGTCTTGCAAAGTAATCATGACTTTAATAAATGTATCTCATATCCCCTGCCTTGCTTATTCTATTATTATTCTATTATTATGGCATGGAGCACTTAAAGCCTACTACTTCTTTATGCACTTTCCATCCTTTTTTAACTCTTTTTTATTTTGCCCTCTATAAGCTATGATTTTTGTATTAAAAAAAAATATTTATTTATGATAACATCTTTCTGTAGACACTGAGGCTCTTTTAAAAACATTGGGCAAATCTGCACCTGGGCATTTATCCACAGCAACCAATTAGTGATTTTTTAAGGCAGCTGCAGGTTGAACAATGAAAGCAAACATTTAATTCATTGCCATGGGTTATTGCCCATGTACAAATTGCCCAATGTTTACAAATGAGCCCCACTATGAGCAAAACTCTATATGCTGCTAGTTTTCTTATCTGTTGTAATTGACTTATCATATTGCCCAAATAAAACTTAAAGTTTGTTTTTTTGGGATGATTTTTATACAGCCAAGAGGGTTTTGGAAAATATATTGAATATGATAGCAACAATTCACAGGGCAAAGATTCAGATAAAACAGAATATCCTGCTGTCACCAGCCTGACACACACATGTTCCAACCTCTGCTCATGAATGCAGGGCCCACTAAGATTTCTTCTGGTTTCCCTGTGGGCCAGTCTGACCCTGGTCAGTATACACTTTGTAGAAGCATTGGAAGCCTTCTTATGAGCCCAGTATAACCACACATTCATCAATCAGCAAATTGTAAGGAATAGTTCAATGCATATGAATGTTCTTCCTGTATTTAAGGCTCCACATGCCCTCCCTATTGACTAAAGCTGGCCATAGACGTAAAGTTTTTTGAAAGATCCAATAATTTTCATGAGACCACAAACTATTGTTTAAATGTCCGATGTGTCCATCAACTTAAAAAACATTTTCAGGCGATATTGCCGTTAAAAAGGAAGGGTCGCAGCCTGCTTGGCCCTGCAAACATAGGTAGATTGCATGGGACCGATAAAGATTTTCTAACCTGGCCGATCAATTTTCAGACTAATGTCGGACGAAAAATCGTAAGATATGCGATCGTTGGTATCCCACTAACCACACAATAATTTGGCAGATTGGTCGGACTTCACTAAGATCGGTCTTCCGGCAGAGAAAGATCGTTGCGTCTATGGGGATCTTTACACGGAATACAGAAGTAAATATTTATCTTTTAAGTTCCAAAATCATGCTCTTCGAGTTATATTTCTGACTAAGAAGGTCATCCATGTACAGAGACAGAAGGGGTAATTTACATATCCCCAGGGAGCAAGAGCATGGCCCTTAGTACCCACTTAAAAATCAGGCGCTAGGCGCAGAGACCAGAATCAGGGGGCACAGGTCCTGTCCTTACCACCTGCCATAGGTCATTTGAGTACACCCAATTTTCAGTGCTCTTAAAGCTATTCCTCTTGTGGCCTTCTTTTAATAATAAACCATTAAAACTGTCCTGTATTTTGTTAAATATTTCACTGTTTGCTCATTCATTAGGTACCAGTTAAATTTTTCATGAAGGCAATGACCAATAAGATGTTCTCAGGACAATTCATGAAAGCAGAATGAGAGTAGGCTCTTTTTTGTCCAAGGGAATGGTATGTTTTATTAATTAGAGTGCCTCTAAAAGTCATCTTTTCAGGAAATGTTTATTAATCAATCACTTTTACATTATTTTGTGAATCAATCACATTTACGCCATCTTCACTTTTATATACATTGTATTTTTATATTTAGAATAATTACAATGTATCTGTCACAAACAGCACCCTAAATCCAGAACCCAAGCTAAGCTCCCTGGTCTCAGCTCTTACTTCTGCCTATAACCGCCCCCTTTCATCTCGGGAGGAGCCCTCGGCTAATTGGATGCTGCCAGGTCTTATTTGAGAGACCTAACGGTTCTGGACGAGCAAAAGGGCACGATTGTCTCACCAGGATACTGGAAGGAGGACACCACCAGGAACTGACTGGCCGGACCAGCACAAGCAGAGAGCAGTCAGACAGGCCAGAATCAGGATTGCAGAGCATAGAATAGTCGAAGGCCAGGCAAGAGTCAGGATTGGAGAGGTCAGAGTAGTCACGGGCAAAGCAGGATCATGATTGTAGAAAACAGAGTAGTCAGGCAAAGCAAGGGTCAAATGCAGGAGATCAATCAGGATTCAGTAGAGAATAAAACCCAGGAACTTGGTAGAGTTTTGGTAATGAGATATAATTGCCAAAAGGATTAGGTGTCATTGAGATTGAATCAATTAGAACAGAGCAATTGAAAAGGGATGATAAAAAGTTATGTGAATACAATGAGGGAGATGCTGATGCACAGAAAACACTGACTGCACTGATTTACTGCATGAATAGTTAATAATAGTTTATGCAAGAATACCTGGCACAAGATGTACCGAATATAATCCCCACAGGCTGTAACACCCGAGTGGTCCAGGAAATCTGTGATATAATGGTACCTGCTGGCTAATGCCTCACCCTGAATAGAGTCACAGCATCCAAAAGAAGAAATCCAGAGTTTGTGAAGGCTGGAAAGGGGGCTTGTAATCCAAACACTGTGGGTGACCCATGACGAGACTTGGTATTATCACCCGCATGAGCCTTAAGGTGAAAATTGTCCAAGCTGGCATGAATAGCGCAGAAAAGAGGATTCTGGGAGAAGTGTCACTCCTGCTTCTCAGTCTTAGTTGTTTCTTATGCTCTCTCCAGGTATGCATTGCATATATTATCTTTTGTATTCTCTGTCCTATGTCTTTATAGACCCTTGACTACCCCTGCTAACTATTCTATCTCTGTTCTTCTTCTTAATTCTTTCTTTCTTTCTTACTCCTTATTTTCTTTCTCACTTTCCTTTATCCTGGCTGATCTACCCTCTGTTTAACTTTTAAATCATTCATTTTCTCTCTCTTCTTCCTATCACTGTCACATTGATATTGGTGAGATGTCTTATCTCTGTATTTGTCAATATCCTTGTCCTTTAATTATGTCTATTCAATGTGTGGGTCAAACATCTCGCCCCTAAAAAAATTTGGTTCAGAGAACATATTTTCGATATAAAAAAGTGACACCATGATTCCCAAATAGCAAAACATTTTCAGGACTGTAATGGAGGTAACACTACCAAACTATCTGTCCTAGGTATAGATAAAGCAGTTAGTGGAAACCATGGTGGAGACATCATACCGAAGCTACTTCGCTTGGAAACAAAATGGATTTTTTATTTACAAAGTAGAAAATAGTAGCCTAATAGAGGCCTAAATAGTGATTCTGATGTCACATGCTTTTTTAAGTAATCATCCTTTTTTCCTTGTCTAAGTATAATATTCAAACTCTATACGGTTCACTATAAACAGTCTCACATCATAGCAACCCCAAAGAGAGGAGTGCTGCTCCAGGTCCATAAACACCGGATTGGTGTCAGGTGCCATCAAGTATTGGGCCCAATGCTGCCCAGAGCCCAAAAACTGTATATAGCAAAAACAAAAACCTGTGGCACAACTGATGAAGTTGTATCTGTGATCAGTGTTTTATTTAGCTCACAAATACAAATATATACTGGTGTTGATGACAAATATTTGATGTAATATTTGTGCCATAATCATGTTTTTAATGCCTTCCCTCTTTTTCTAAAGGAAAAGAAAAATGATCTACACAGAACAATCTGAGTGTCAGTACCAATTGGAGCATACAATGAAGTATCTCAGGTAGAGTACTGAGTATTTAATGTCACCAAGGTACCATATCATGCTCAGGCAGGGATAGATCAACTCCTAATAGGAGCTTTATATTCACAATTTTTATATTTACAATATATTTTGGATCACAGGTTGTTATAATATCTATGGTATGGCTACAATTTGGAAATTTTAGTGGCAGTGATATTGCCACTTCACAACTTCTGGACTATGAACTATGGGCAGATCGATAAATTGTTCTAATCAATCGATTGAATTTTTTTTATTCGATCAAAATTAAGGAAACCCAATTTGGTAGCTTTGATCTGGCGAACTATGTGGTCGAATAAAATTTTAAAGGGGAAGTACTTTGACAGTCGAATGGTCGAATAGATTTTTATTCGAATTATTTAAATCATTCGATCGAATTTACTAAATACACTGGTCGAAGTGGTCTTCAAAAACAATCAAATTTGAATGTCTTTGAAAATTTGATCGAACTTCTATCGAATCCTTCATGTGAATTTAGTAAATCTGCCCCTATGAGTCATGGATAATTGGACTATTGAACTCTGACCTTGTGTGGGGGTGGGTTAGAGGCAGGATGTTGCCTCTCTTTCATTACATGTTTAACACCACTAGGCTTGACAAAGGGCCCAGTAGAGGCCTGAAACTTCACATCATAACTACTTGATTATCTGTATCTTTATTGCCGTTTTTGAGAAGATTGCTAAATACAATATACTATATAATTTCTAGCTATTTTTAGCTGTATAGACAGTATATACATGGAGAAATGTTTAAATTAAACTAAATTAAAACAAAATAAAATATACCACAATCTTTGTAGTACATTAACTATATAAAGTGTGACAGCTACTATACCTGCATGAGCTTTCACTTGAGGTATAGAAACACATTTGAATTTTAAGATATTATGTTCCCTGTTTTGTCCTTAAGAACATGCTAATTGTAAAAAACAGCCTCTATGTGAATTTTTACAAATTTTTACTATTCTTAAAATGTGAAGGATATTTATAAATATTGTAGAGCAAAAATAAACAAAGGGAGCACCTTCCGTCAAAAACCAATAAAGGCATATATGAATGGTGTGCAGAGTCAAATAGTACATATAAACAAAATCAAGAAGAAAAAGAAGTGACTCATTCCATTGCACCCCCCCATCCAGTGTATCCAAAGTGTATATTGGTATAATTGTGTTAAAACATAACCTTTATTCTATTTATTAAAATCCAGTATTAATAGACACAGTTTAAAACAAGGGGTTAAGGCAGGGAGTCGGACTAATAAAGCGAGTGGTAATGTTTAAACCACGCTAACAGTACCCACCAGGACTGGACTGAGAATCAAAATAGGCCCTGCCATTTCAGGTACACAGAGGCCCAACCAGCCCACATAGAGGCCCAAACAGTCCCCACCAGCCCACTAAATACTGACTTTCTATGGGACCTTATAGCAGCCCATCTGGCATTTGCCCTAACCCACATATTGCCAGTCCGGGCCTGGTACCCACCCCGCCAGAGGATCGCTACTAGATTAGCTGCCGGAATCCCTGCCCTCGATACATTGTATCTTTAGTGTCTGCGATATAACTTAGCTAACAAGTTACCACTCCTGTGTCTGAGACACACTAAGCCTATGCAGCCGGCGATTTAAGTTTGCGACACGGTAGTCAGTCAGTTTCAGTGCCTGAGGCACAATTTAGCTAATTTCTCCAATGCGTATCCGTGGAAGTTTTTGGACCGATTAGCAGGCAGCTAGCCAGTGGTGCCTGAGGCACACAATAGGTAGATTAGCTATTTCATATGCCTGCTTGTTCACGCGCCATACCACAGTTGGTGGGATAATTGCAGTGGTTTGCTTTGTATAGCAACTCACCGCCGTACCTCTCGCTTTATTAGTCCGACTCCCTGCCTTAACCCCTTGTTTTAAACTGTGTCTATTAATACTGGATTTTAATAAATAGAATAAAGGTTATGTTTTAACACTATTATACCAATATACACTTTGGATACACTGGATGGGGGGGTGCAATGGAATGAGTCACTTCTTTTTCTTCTTGATTTTATTTATAAATATTTCCTTCATTATTCCAGTTAATAAATAAATGAAAAAGAGAAACGGTAAAAACTGAAGTCATGAATTGTTTACGGCAGAGAATAGCTGCTAATGTGCTGTACCCAGTAGCCTACTCAATTACCAACCCCCTCTTCCTTGTTTGTGGCTAAGAGTATTCCTAGTTACTGATCCTCATTTGTTGACCTTGTACTTGTATTATGACTCAGTGACCCTGAAAAAAACCCTTACCCTTAAGCAGGCTTTGTCTCAGCATTTTATCAGCCTTTAACCACTTAAGCCATGTAAAGTAATATTTCCTGCCTCTGACAGCGTTAGAAGCAATTTTGTGTCTAGTCAAGTCATAGTGTGCTTCTTTAGCCTCAGTCTCTGTGTCTTCTGTAGGGACTATCACTTATGCCATATAGTTTTATTTGACCATCTGTCTGAGGGATGACTATTCATGTTTCTTGTATATGCAATGCTGCCAAAAATGGCTGCTCTATTTAGCTAACATTTATGTGTGTCATGTGGCAATGCAGTTGTCTCCACCCTGTGGCTTACTTTCATCTTTTCCACTACAGCCTCTGAGATATATCTGAGCATCAAATGCAACAAAAGACAAAATGAGTTCTTCAATTTGTAAATAAAGGAATGTATCCCAACTTGCGAACGTCCCCTTACCCAATATTTCCCTGCAGACTGAGAGTGAATGAAGGGTTGAATCCATAGTAGTTCAACTTATTTTCATATGCCAATAAGTGACATTTGGTTTGCAACTTGACTTTTAGAGAGTCACTGACCCCAGCAACTAAAAGATTCACTTTTATTTTAGCTTTATCTTTTCAGGTCATCTGCTATTTATCTGTGATCCCTGGTTGCTAAGGCAATTCCCCCCTTGCAACCAGATGCCAGATTAAATTACAAGATTGAGAGCTGCAGAATACACAAAATTATACATACTTCAAAACCACAAAAAAAAACTGAAGACCAGTTGCAAATTGTCTAAGAACTTGTTAGTTGTCGTGAACAGCCTACACCATTGTAAAAGCTTGTTTTAAGGAGAACTTCTGTTTTAATCGATGATATGGATAGGTATTAACACCCAGCATGCTGAGCTCTTACTGGAGTACAGCTCTCAGCATTCTCTAACAACTTCTGAATATTGACGGATACTGTTAGCGGGAATTTATCATCATTTGAGAACAGCGATTCCTGGCCTATAGTATACCCAGGCAACAGTCATGCCATGTTTATTGTTAGAGTAAAAATGTCAGAAAAATAGATTCTAATTTGTAAGAGGCAAATTATATTTTTTATAAATATCGTTTGAAGAATGGAGCGGGAGAGGGTCTAAAATGTTGGGCTAAACATATATCCTACTATTCAATCATGTGCAATCAGAAACTGAAACCTCAGAAACATTATCAGAAATTAGGTTTATTTAACAAAGGGATGAAGTGTTGTGCACAAGTTCTGAAGCCTTGTGCAAAACCAAAATGCATAAAATATGTGCCTTCTTATTATCTCTGTATAGAACTATATATATATATAT
>CM044445.1:59884283-59910965 GCA_024363595.1 Xenopus borealis
GTAGTGGCTGTAACATATACTTCTATTATACACTTAAGTTCCCACCGTATGCAAATTAGGTATCGCTAGCGTAACTGCGCTTCGCCTAGCGAACTAACGGTAGCGCTACTTCGCTAACGTTTGCTGCACTGAGCGCAAATTCGCAGCTTTGCGTAGTGCTGGTGAAAATTTGCCTGGCAAGTGCGGCGAACGTTAGCGAAGCCAACGCTAGCGAATTTTCCTATCTTAGTGAATTTGCCCCTTATACTTTGCTCCTGTTCAGAAAAGTCAGTGATCCAATCAGCCTGCTGCCTACCTATATACCAACAAATAAAGAGTTTAGTTAAACCTTGGAGATTAGTGTAGTGAAAAGTAAGCAAAGAAAAAGCAAAACACTCAAAAAGACAAAAGAAAGTTTATGAAAATAAGAACGTAATACCAAAATAATAAAATATACAAACTCAGGGATTCTGCTCAGCAGGACCAAAGATAAGAAATGTATCAACTAATGTATCTATTTAAAATAGTTTACAGAGTTGGTGACCCCACTATCACAGCAGCTTCACAAAGACCGAAGGAGAAAAATGAAAAACTTCAATATTAGGAAATAGGTCACCAATAGAAAATAGAAAGGAATTTAAAAAAAAAAAAAACACCTCATTTAAATTAATTTTTATGTTTGCAAGTGTAATCTAAGTATAAAACAACTGCTACAAAGGTCATAATTATACAGTCTCTGGGAGCCACCTTAGCAGAAGTAAGTATAATTAGGGTTGCTACCTGGCCGGTATTTTACCGGACTGGCCGGTATTTTTGATGGATGATCCCAATGTTATTAATAGGGAAAAAACTTAAATACATAGGAAGGCCGGTATTTTTTTCTAGAAAAGGTGGCAACCCTAAGTATAATTGAAGCTCCGGCTAAAATGTATAAATGCAAATCTACTAAGGATGAATAATCAATGCACTTTATTAGTAAGAGTTATTTAAATTAAACATTTACTTGCAAAAAAAGCTATTCCATAGGTTGTAGACTGAAGAAATCTTCAGCTATAAACAACAATGTACAAAAACTGTACAATCTCATTGTAGGCCCTGTGTGTACAGGCCTCACAGAAGGTCAACCAATATAAATGAAAGTACCTAAATAGCTGACTATATCACAGTGTAAAGCTGTGTTAAGTGTCTCTCTCTTTTAGGTTTTCGAAGTAGAAAACAAAGTGCAAATAAGATGAATGAAAAAAGAAATGAATTCTACTTTTTAGCAGCTGTTTTTTTCCAAACTTTTCCAAGTAAGTTTTGTTAAAGGGGTTGTTCACCTTTGAGTTAACTTTTAGTATAATGTAGAGAGTGATATTCTGAGGCAATTTGCAATTGGTTTTCATTTTTTATTGTTTGTGGTTTTTGAGTTATTCAGCTTTTTATTCAGCAGCTCTCTAGTTTGCAGTGTCAGCAATTTGGTCTCTAGGGTACAAATTACCCTAGCAACCCTCCATTGATTTGAATAAGAGACTGGAATATGAATAGGAGATGGACCGAATAGAATGATAAGTAATAAAAAGTGTCAATAACAATACATTTGTAGCCTTACAGAGCATTTGTTTTTAGATGGTGTCAGTGACCCCCATTTGAAAGCTGCAAAAAAACTGAAGAAAATTGCAAATCATTAAAAAACTATGAAAAATTAAATATTGAAGACCAATTGAAAAGTTTCTTAGAATTGGCCCTTCTACAATATACTAAAAGTTAACTTGAAGGTGAACCACCCCTTTAAAGATCTGAAATATTCCCATTCACATATATGTGAATGAACTGACAACTGACCTAACAATTGAGGTTGTATTTATTTTACTATGGGCAATATGATAGGGGCAGATGAAGATGAAACATGACCCATAACTATTCCCCCGAGCCTCCTCTCTTTGCAGTCCTAGTATGGAGCGTAAAGAGGAGCACTCCCTTAGAATGTGACACTGCCTGTGTTCAGTGGTGCTGCAGACTGGAGACGTGTCAGTGTCCCCTGAAACAACCCATAGCTTGTACACCATTTAAATGCACAAGCTAAGAAGCATCAGGGTCACTAGGTACAAGGGAGTCCTGTACTTACTGCCTGCCTGTGGGATTGGTAAATAAGCCCCATGGCATCCATTTTGTCGAAATATAGGCAGTGACATATCTAGAAATAAAGCAAACAATCTCAACCCCAAACATCATGATGGCCATTTCATTAATTAAAGACCATTATCAGGAATGGTGCCATTAAATCTTGCTACAAATGAATACCTCTTACACAATTCCAGGCCTCTCCACCTCAAAGCTCGGCCTTCTTCTTAAAGCATGAATTGCATACTCTGACAGGGTGATGCCAGCCTCGAGAAGGGACTGGGTGCCTGTGACTTGAACACGACTCACAGAAACCCTGCCCACATGCCCTGCAGTGATGTTTTGACATATTTGGGGTAAACGGCTTCTTACACTCACGGCATCCAAAAATCTCCTCATCCGACACCCAATAACTAGGTCGTGCAGCCTCTTTCATGAATCCTGAGACAAGGAAGGTATTGTAAATAAGTTAGGAAATAAGAAATATGATATGTTATCTAAATTAGTAAATGTAAGACAAATAAAAGAAAGTAATGAAGAATTCCATAACTAAAGGCCTAAATGTCTGTTAATATTACCAAGAGGATATTCCAGTACACTTGACACTTTATCAAAGGAACTTTGTGCCATCTCTGCCACCCTGCGTGGTAACAAATCCTTTCCATCATCTTCTGTCATGTCTGGACCTAAAATGACAATGGTTTACTCGTTATAAAAATGGATATATCCAGTAGAAACTGCTCAGCCTTTATGTATCGCCATTCACCTTATATTCTTAAAATTTAGACACCAAAATGCCTATCTGTCCTGCCCATGATGAATTCCTGGCTGCTGGAGCTGGAATTAACAAGACACAAAAGAATCATGAATGACACCAACAGATGCAGGTCAGATGTGTCCTCTGGGAATTTTATGACTCCCAGTCTGCTCAAGAGTCACACTGACTTCTTTATATGACACCACTATTTTAATATAATCTGGACTTAAATATGTAATAAATTGAATAATCTGCCCATTGCATGGAAGAAGTTCAACAGCACTGGTTTACAGGAACAGGATAAAAAACGGCATCTGCTTTATAAAAAAATCATAAACATTTAATTTCCTGTTGTGGTCTAGGCAACAAGTTTAAATAAGGCAGGAGATGATTAATTCTGTTCACAAAAAAGGAAAACAAAAGGCAGTGACTATCTGCTAGGTATTGATCAGACTATCTCAGTCTTGATAGCTAAACTGGGCTCTCCCAGCTCCAAGCATAATCTTTTAAATTCAATGAGATAAACTTACTCAAGTACTCCCAAATATTGTTTTCTCTCCCTCATTTATTTCTCCCTTTCAGTTCTCAGCTGTGCATATGCAATCTAGAACTGGATCCAACATTCTTTTAGACTACAGCTCAAAAATACTTATTAAAGGGTTCCAGAATATTATTCAGATTCCTTGTTATTTTTGTGCTGGGGGGTCAGTCACTGTTCTGCTGTAATTATAACAATGCATATTGCTCTTCAGTGGAAAGATGAAAGCATTATCTTAAAGTAACCTTATGCTCATAGATCCAGTGATGAACAGAAATGCAGGTACTGGTTTTCAGAGGTTTGGGGAAAGTAATTTACTTTGCACTTTTCAACGACTAACTGGTTAAAAGCTAACCCATTTATTTTCCTTTTCAATTTAACATTTCTGGAAAAGGATCTTGTGCCTGTACATTTTACTTTCTGCAGACTGTGACATTTTCTGCAGACTCTCACAGAAGATAAGCCCCAGCCTCTTTCGGGAACAGGCATGGTCTGGTCTGAGCAATCATGGCAGAATCCCTCTCCACAGGCTCGGCAGTGATGCCTCCGCTCAGACATCTCAAAGGTTCTTGTGCAGCCATAACACTCCTTTAGGAAAAAAAGACTCTTCAGATTATATTAAAGGAAACAAACATGGAAACAAAGCATGAAACAAGTGCATAAATTACAAAGGATGGGCTGAGATTTTAAATTGCTAGCACACAGGAACAGGAACACTCCTTTCTATTGTCCTGTTTTATCCCACCCCCTTATCTCATCTACTCTACAACTTTCCCCCCAGTTTCCATTTTTCTTAATGCTCTAACCTAGTCAATGTCAAACTACTTTGTTCTTTACTACCCCTATTTTCTATTATTTATGCTGCCATTTCACTCCATTAAACATTCAATATGCAGTCGTGCTAGTGGTAGAATGCAGGAAAAGACATGGATTATTCCTAGGCTACAGTTCGAGGACACCAAGCCCTAATTCTTAGCATGAATTTTGGGTTAAACTCCTTGATTCTCCTTCTAGTGCAAGTGTCATGAAAACTGCAAGCAGAAGAGGATTCTAGGCCAGGGTCCTTTCCCCAAACATAGACATTGATATTCAAGGGAATTCAGCCTCTCTGAGTACCTTTGGTACTGGTTTCTGGAAAGTGAGTAGAGTTGTTTGTGTCAGGAGAGGTCAGATAGGTTGTGTTTGAATTTTATGACTTGGTTTTGTAAGTATTTATTGATTGGGTCACTGGTTCAAGGACATTGTCTACTTTGGAAAATATTTACTCTGTCATACAGCTCAGCACAATCTGTGTAGAAATTCTAACTGCAAATAGGGCATAAATGTATACAACCAGGCAAAATGAGAAATATTTATGGTGTCTGTTTGTTTCTCTATCAATATTCAACCATTTTCAACACTGAGTATTTTTTTTAAATACCATATGTAAATATACATTTCTATCTACTCAAGCAAGGCAAAACATATAAAGAATTGAACTATATTAGTAATGGGAAAGGGCCCTTGAAGTCAATTCACCTACCGTGATCTGATGGTTGGGTCTCCAGTATGCAGGAGCCACCTGGTCTGTCAGCCAGGAAGAGACTGTTGTCTTGGTGCCAATGCTGTAGTCATTCACAGTCTGGACAATGTTATTGACTCCATCCAGTAAGCGCTGAGCTGCATTATGATGGTCCATTGTGCATTCATCATCCTGTAGGAACAAAATCATAACATTTTACAAATGAGATGGTGGTGCTGGTTAAAAGAAACATGTATTTTGGAAAAGGGAGAGAGAGCTATTTAAATTACACTCCATATAATGCCTCACCAAGGCTCATTCAGAGTCTATGACACAA
Source organism: Xenopus borealis (assembly GCA_024363595.1). NCBI lineage: Eukaryota > Metazoa > Chordata > Amphibia > Anura > Pipidae > Xenopus > Xenopus borealis. The sequence goes on from CM044445.1 coordinate 59,889,499, forward strand.
TACCTACATTAGCAACAGCCAGTTGCCCCAAAACAAAAAGACAGAGGGGCCGATTTATGAAATTCACGTGAAATGATCGAAGTTCAATCAAATTCAATCGAATAACAATCGTACGAAATTTTCGTGAAATCGGATATGCAAATTTGGCCTCTTCGATCATCGAATAAATTGAATGATCGGATATTCGATGATCGAAGGATTCAAAATTTTAAAATTATTCGACTGCCTACTTCTCCAGATTGAACCTACCGAATTGTACAAATTTTTCGGACGCTCGAATGAAATTTCACGATTTTTTTGTGAAATCGAAAGATATACGAATTCATTGAGAAATCCTATTGCGAGCAAAATGATAACCTAAAACAATTCGATAAGCATTCGATGGTCGAATGCTTATCGAATTTCGAATTTGGTCGAATTAAATTAAGTAAATTTGCCCCTAAGACTGTCCTCTCAAATGTATTTAGTTCTGCTACCAATATTCTCCAGAGATCAAAAGTATATTTTTAAAAAGCCATGAAACAATCTCAACTGATATTACAGACAACATAATGCATTGTCACCAACAGGAGGTATTCAATTAAAAAACATTTACCATACCCATAGGGGAGTTAAATCCTGCTTCCTGGAAACCCAAACTTCCAGCCAGCAGCATAATATAAAGATGATTAGACTCAACAACACTTTAGCCAAACACATTCCAGTAGTTTGACCCATTGGCTTGGTGGAAAGCAGATGAGCAATGGATGTGGGAGGTAACAGGCAAGAATTAAGCTGTAGGTGGTTAGTTTCAGGACCAGAAATGACACTTTGGGGAAATCTGCACATAGGTAACTATATGCTATATCAATCTATATTATGCTGCAGAAAGAACTTTTTAAAATTGCCTGTATGTCCCCGTTGTGTCTTGGACATTCTGTGTTATTTGTAAACAATTTGAGATTACTGAAGAATGAGGTTATGGGTTATGGTAACTTCTGCCTGCACAATACTGATCAACAATCCTCTCCTGCACTGTTACTCTCCTTCTTCCACACAGCAGCAACATCTAAGGGGCACATTTATCAAGGGTCAAATTGAAAATTAGAATTTGACTAGGGTGTCATTCAAATAAAATTTTTTAATTAATTTGATTTTCGAGATTTATCATAATCTGGCCCCTAAAGAACTCTAATTTGACTATTTGCCACCTGAAACCTGCTGAATTTTTGTTTAAGTCAATGGGAGGGGTCCAGGGATCAATTTTGAGTTGTTTGCAGCCTTCCTGAGATTCAACTTCTTTTCGGAGAAAAAAAAACTTCAGGGCAAAAGAGAATGTGTGCTTTGTGATGTGGAAGTCCGCAGCACACACCTTTTGTGGTAACCTAGCTGGCCAGACAAAGAATTTATTTCCACACAAGGAAATTAGTGTGAAAGGGATGCAATTGTGATGTACGTTTGAGGACAAAACGCAAATAGGATGTGTTTAGCGTCCAGATAGTAACCTCTCTTAAAGTGGCTTTATTATAAACATATTAGTACAGTTATGAGATCTATTATTCAGAAAGCTCTTACCGAAAGGCTACCTCCAATAGACTTCATTTTATCCAAATTATCCAAATTTTTAAAAACAATTTCCTTTTTCTCTGTAATAATAAAACAGTAGCTTGTACTTGATACCATTAGATTAATTCTTATTGGAATCAAAACTAGCCTATTTAAATGACTTTAGAAGGGCTGGGGCAGACAGGGAGATTCGGGGAGATTCTGTCCCCTGGCGATTAATCGCTGGCGACAATCTCCCCGAACTGCCTTCTCCCTGTCCGCCGCCTGTTAAAATGAGAAAGCACCAGCGCTAATCCACACACAGCCGAAAATTGTTAGATGCATGATAGCTTGGTGCCCACTAACCTCATAATGATTTTATTTGTCGAATCACATGAAAATTTATTGAAAAATCTTAATGTCTATGGCCACTTTTAATCTAGATCCCGTACAAGGTACTGTGTTATTATTACAGAGAAAAATAAATTAATTTAATACATTTTTGATTATTTGGATAAAATGAAGTCTACGGGAGATGGCCTTTGCGTAATTTGGAGCTTTCTGGATAACAGGTTATGGATAACTGATCCCATAGCTGTATTTTTCATATATTTGGAAATAGTTTAGCATCTGTAGCAATGTTTTGTATGTATATTTCCTGACACGTGAATGTAGGCTGTATGTGTCAGGTCATTGATAGTCTCCCTAAAGCAGAATAATTAACTTAACCCTACCAATGTTCAATGCCAGCAGTGACCTTATTATCTATTTACCCTGAATGTTTAAGCTTCCATAAATTTGATCAGCCCCCAAAAATGCCATGCACACGAGCATCTAAAATCTGTTCAAAGTAATATGAATTTTTTAACTACCCGGGACCAAACATGCCGCACTTCCTGCCGTACTATGGATCCATCAGGGTCTTTGTTCCCATACCAGTACTGTCGACTTCGGTAGATAATACCACACACACGGCACTCAAGGACATATCTGTGGAGCACATGCACATGAGGTCAGGCAGTTATGAAAGCAGATCTACTGTGATTGATGCTTCTACCAAGTTTTCTAGTCAACTACGGGCCTTTCTATAAAACCTTGGCCTTTAGATCTTCTAAAACTTTATCTGAGAAATAATTTCCTACTCCATACATAGTTATGTTGTGAGTTAAGATTATAATTAGTGCACTATGCTGACATATGTTGCAGGAAACAGCCTAGAAATGTGGTTAGTGCTAGCTGTGTGACAGAATAGCTGAAATGGCTATGATAAGTGAACAGCAGGGCTTCGGAGCCTTGCTTCAAGTGGCAGCAAGTGGCTGGTTAACTTTAAAGGGATACTGTCATGAGAAAAAATGTTTTTTGCAAAATGCATCAGTTAATAGTGCTGTTCCAGTAGAATTCTGCATTAAAATCCATTTCTCAAAAGAGCAAAGATTTTTTTATATTTAATTTTGAAATCTGACATGGAGCTAGACATATTGTCAATTTTCCAGCTGCCCCAAGTCATGTGACTTCTGCTCTGATAAACTTCAGTCACTCTTTACCCTTTCCCCCACCCAGCAGCCTAACAAAAGAACAATGAGAAGGTAACCAGATAACCGCTCCCTAACACAAGATAACAGCTGACTGGTAGATCTAAGAACAGCACTCAACAGTAAAAACCCATGTCCCACTGTGACTCCTTCAGTTACATTGAGCAGGAAAAACAACAGCCTGCCAGAAAGCAGTTCCCTCCTAAAGTGCTGGCACATGTCACATGACCAGGGGGAGCTGGGGAATTGACAAAATATCTAGCCCCATGTCAGATTTCAAAATTGAATATAAAAAATCTGTTTGAGAAATGGATTTCAGTGCAGACGTTTGCTGGAGTAGCATTATTAACTGATGTTTTCCCATGACAATATCCCTTTAAGAGCCGAATTTCTGTTTTTTAAACCGAAATATCACTCTCTGCATTAGTTATGCAGAGTTACAAATGATAGATACTTAATGAGGTCTGGACTGGCATTTCAGGAACACAGAGGCCCAAACGTCCCCATCAGTCCAATAAATAGTGACTGTCTATTGGCATTTTACAGCATTCCCTCGGGCATGGTCTGTACTTAATTAAATTAAATATTTACACATTCAGTCAGTTTCAAGCGTTTTTTATTCTGCTATGGAGATGCATTAACATGTATCCTGAAGCAGATGATTTAATGAATCATGTTTCTCATGATACCATACAGATTTTGCCAGACAATGAATATAAAATTCTTACCCAGACCAGGCATATTTTGCTAATCCCATCCAGGGGTTGTCTCTAGAAGCAACAGTTTTAGAAATTACAATCATCTCTCTTCCCCCTTCATAGCATCTCTGTAGAGGAAACAAATGTGAGCCAACAAGTTATCTGTTTTGGTTCCACACCTTTTCTCTCTTTCGCACTTATGTTTACTCCAACGTTATAGAGCTTATTTATTCAGTACAGGAGAAAAGTGCAAAACACAAGTGCAGCCTGCCATGTTTTTTATGCTCACTGGCACCCTGCCCTGTACAAAAAAGTATTGCTGCAGGTCTCTGCACTACAAAAATGGGGTGCAATGACCCTTGTATTCGGCATTTCTGTATTTGGGGAAGCACACTTTTGCGCTTTACAAATTACCTAATATTTATCACTGCAATATGGTTAAAGGAAAAGGTCAAAGGAAAAGGAAAGATAATCACCGGAGGATGCCAACATGTCCGGTACTGCCTGTGATTCTAATTGGTGACCAAATACCTTGGGCCTCTGCTTCTGTTTTCCATACAGTGCACTGGCCTGAATCTACTTGTACATTTTGGAACTAAGATCTAAAAGTAGGAAGAATATTGTGTCATGGTACTCCTACAGAAGTATCCTAGACTGATGCAGTTTTCAGTGGTAGCACTGGCCCAAGGTATAAGGTAAGCAATTAATTGTAAAGTAAGCAAATAATTGGGGTGCCTAAAAATTGACACCCACCCACTGAAACTTTTCTTCTCTTTTAAATACAATGTGCTTCTGGTCACCTCCAAACACCGAAACACAAACTTGCTTACCTTACAAATGAGAACTTTATTGGCGTAGTCATGAGTGTACTGACAGAGACTGTTTGCTTGATGCGGGACGCCATCCTTTAGGTGGTTCATTCTATTCTTGCATCGAGAGCTAGGAAATAAATTGACTTTATTAAAAGGTCATTAAAGGAACGTGTAAGGGAGCATCTAATACCCATTGAATTCACAACAACCGACCTAGAAATCCATAGCCATAAAAGAATATCGACCATAAGTAAACATATCATGCTTGAACATAATGGCAATTTTAGCCTATTAAAATTCCAGGGCATTGAACAGATTAGATTAGGAGTGAGAGGGGGCGATATACAAAAGATAATAGATCAGAGAGAAGTATATTGGATATTTACATTAAAAACTAGACAGCCATATGGGCTAAATAGTGACTGGGAGGTTTCCGGCTTCTTTTAAAGCAACTAGATCAATAATATGAGGGATTTACATTAAACTTTTATGAGTTATAAATGTTAAAGGATACTATAATGTATATTATGCTTAGGTAGAGTAATTGAATATTGATTTGATCGTGGACATACAAACATTGATTTATAAGGAACCATATTGTATATTTTGTTTTTAAATCATATGCAAATTGTTTTTAATTGATTGCAGTATATAGGGGTGTATACTTGGCTTAGACTCCACCTCTGATGAAGTGCCAAAGGGAGGCATGAAACGCGTCAGGTGACATGATACAAGTATGGTAGCCACAGTTAGCTTTTTTGATACCTGCTCTGTTTTTACAATGCTTGGTAAATAAATATATTTTTTCATTTTTTCAAATCCAGTATTTGTTTTTTTGAAAGCACCCCTCCACCCACATATATTGAAACTTTATTAAAAGGAACCTCTAATCTCAAATAATAATCATCCAAATGCATAATGTAGAGCTTTACACATAATACTTACGTCTCCATATCTGCCCTTGTCCCAGTGTACATCCTAGAAAAACTTCCCAAGCACAGACACACAAGTTGCAGATATATTTATTTAAAAGTTGATCAAACTACCAGTATATTTTTGCACCTTGATAACAATTTATAGCACACCCAAGCAGTACAAACAAACGCCACTAAAATAAATACCTGGCTGCAATCAAAACCAGGTCCCCATTGCTAATCATTCTGCCACTTCCAAAATTATTGTGATATTTTTTCTGAACAATAGTTACCCTCCATTTATCCAGAATGGACTGCACTAATAAACTTGAGATGGTGCATGCTGCATTTATATTGCATTTAAAGTATATATATATATATATATATATATATATATATATATATATATATATATATATATATATATATATATATATATATATATATATATTTAGAAGTATGTTTGGCAACAGCAATATACAGGGAAATATTGCATTTTTACAGAGTACTGATTACCAAGTTAGTTCTGCACATATAAACAATTTACTAATAAACTCTGAAGGATATGTAGTCAGAAACATTCTAGTGGGATAGCTAAAACATAGCTTCCACCATTCTGCTGTTTTGTATTTCTAAATTTGTGCAAGTGGAACCCCAGACAAAATTATTAATAATCATTTATAAAGTTACCTTACATTTATCTCATTATACCTTGTTTTCCACAGGAACATAAGACATTCTAACATCTCATGGTGACAATACAGAGCTAAAGGTGAATTTATGGATTGATCCAGGGCCACCATTAGAAATCACGGGCCCTACCCCAGATCCCGCCCACTCCACACCACAGTTAACAGACCATAAAAACATCAGCGCTAAAAAATGTAACCCCCCCACACACAAAAAGCTATTGATGGTCAGGGCCCCCTTATAAGTAAAAAAAAAAAACTGGTGCCAGGGCCCCCCCATAATTTGGACAGGGCCCCCTACATGTTAAAAAAAAAATAATTGGTGACCAATTTATGAATTTATGGATTATAAATTATAAATAAATTATAATTATAAATTCCCCCTATAAGTTAAAAAAAACATTGGCGCCAGGTCCCCCTATAAAAGTTAAAAAAAACATTGGTGCCAGGACCCCCCTTACAAGTTAAAAAATTTAGGGACCCGAAGAATAATTTTTTAAAAAACCTTGGCACCAGGGCCCCGTTACAAGTTAAAAAAAATTTGGGGCCCCAAAAAATATTTAAAAATTGGTGCATGGGCCTTTAGAGTATTAATATAAAACATTGGTGGCCAGGGGATTAGAAAAAAAACCCATATTGGTGTCAGTAAAATTGAACTTGTGACTCTTCGCTGTTTCAGGACTTCAATGTCGGCTCCTTTCAGGACATTGGGCATTTTTGCCGCTTCAGGTCTTCAGTGTCGGCTCTTTACGTGACTTAGTTACTTTTTGCCGCTTCAGGACTTCAATTTCGGCTCCTTTGTGAATCTGGGTCTTTCCACCGCTTCAGGACTTCACGTCTGTTCTGCACTTCCGCATTCAGGACATTGGAAAGCAAGGCAGCACGGCTTCGGGCCTGGCACTTCGAAAAGTGCAGCACTGCCGGACCCCCTTCAGCCCCGGGCCACTTGTCCCCCCTGTCCCCCCCTGATGGTGGCCCTGGGTCTATCTATTAACAACTAAAGAGCTGTACCAGTGCATAAAATTGTAAATAAGATAGCAATCATGGACATCAAAAATCACATGAACCAAAGGTACTAAGGCTACAGGGTCTTCAGAGCAGGACTTGCTGCCATGTGTTGTTCAAAATGCCTGGCACTTAATAACACTGGATTATTAAACTATAATATACCTGTATTCTTATTTATTTCTTGGAACTCATACTCTGTTGCCTGAATTATATACTATGAAGACTCAGTGTTGTATTCTAAAGAAATGCTATATAGAAAAACCTAAGCACATACCCACAGCTGAGGCAATGCAAGGAGCAGGTGAAGTACTCATCAGGAAAGATGGAGGTCACATTAATCTGGCTTTCTGGGATACCGCCAGAGAAACACTCAGTCAGCCTCTGAAGAAAAAAACAGTGCATGAATATCGTGGGGTATGCTGCTTCTTATGAGAATAGAATAACAAAGCTAAAGTACAGTTTGTATGAACTCATTTGAGTTTAGCCTTCACTCTTTGTACAATAACTACAGACTAGCCTTTTAGGGTATGATTGCAAGATGCAGTAACGTAACTGGAGGGGGAGAGGGGGGGATGCGCCCTGGTGCGGGACATGCCCCCCTCCATATGAGAATATCAGGCCTGGAAATCGGCTGATGCGGCTTGAAATCTGCAGTACGCGGGCTGCCGGGGGGCCCTGAAGGAGTGCGGGCCCTGGCCCACTAGCACCCCCTGTTCCCACTGTAGTTCCGCCACTGGCAAGATGAATAAATATAAATCATACACTGATGAAATAAACAAGTGTTCTAATGAGAAATCGCTGCATACATGGAATAATATCAAACCTTGCAAATAAAAGTGCAAAATCCAAAACTCAGCATGCTGCATATAGGGGTGCCACCTGGCCGGTATTTTACTGGCTTGGCCGGTATTTTTGATGGTTGATCCCAATGTTAGTAATAAGAAAAAAACATAAATATAATAGGAAGACCGGTATTTTTTTCAAGAAAAGGTGGCAGCCCTAGCTGCATAGTATTCATCAGTATCTATGCCAAACGTATCCACCACAGCATGCTATATTATATACTTAGTACTCTATAATAGGCAACTATACATACAGTTGTGCTCATAAGTTTACATACCCTGTCAGAATTTATAATTTCTTAACCATTTTTCAGAGATTATGAATAATAGCACAAAAACTTTTCTTTCACTCATGGTTAGTGGTTGGCTGAAGCCATTTATTGTCAAGCAACTGTGTTTACTCTTTTTAAATCATAATCACTACACAAACATCAAAAGTTTACATACCCCAGTTCTTAATGGTTCTTACTGGATGAAGCTCTTTATCTTCTCAGACGGTAAAGCTGCCCATTCTTTCTAGCAAAAAGCCTCCAGTTCCAGTATATTGTTGGGCTGTCTTGCATTTGCTGTAGCCAATGATAGGTCGACTTGGCCTTGTGTTTTGGATCATTGTCATGTTGGAATGTCCAAGTATGTCCCATGCGCAGCTTCTGGGCTGATGAGTGCAAATTTTCCTCCAGTATTTTTTAATAACTTACTGCATTCATTTTGCCTTCAATTTTGACCATTTCCTATGCCTTTGTAGCTCACATATCCCCAAAACATCAGTGGTCCACCACCATGTTTTACAAAAGGAATAGTGTACCTTTCATCATAGGCCTTGTTGACTCCTCTCCAAAGGTAGCGTTTATGGTTAAGGCCAAAAAGTTCAGTTTTAGTCTCATCACTCCAAATGACTTTGTGCCAGAAGGTTTGAGGCTTGGCTCTGTGCTGTTTGGCATATTGTAAGCAGGATACTTTGTGCCATTTGGATAGTAATGGCTTTCTTCTGGCAACTTGACCATGCAGCCCAAGTGCCTCCTTATTGTGCATCTTGAAACTGCCACACCACATTTTTTCACAGTCCTCTCTTTCACCTGTAGCTATTTGTGGGGTTTTCCTTGCATCCCGAACAATTTTTCTGGCAGTTGTGGCTGAAATTTTAGTTTTATCTGGTTTGGTTTCAACAGAACTCCTCATTTTCCACTTCTTTATTAGTGTTTGAACATGCTGACTGGCATTCTCTTATATTTTCTTATATTTCTTTCCTGTTTTATAGAGTTCAACTTCCTTTTCACGCTGATCCTCTGAAAATTCTTTTGCTTTCCCCAAAAGCAAACAGATCACAGGTGAAGATGGTTACCTTTAATAGCCATGTTAACCCTTTTGTGTCAAGTTGTGTGCATGTTATCAGGCCAAATCACCCAGGTATGTAAACTTTATTTCAGGGTCATTTGGGTAGTTTATGTAGTGATTATGATTTAAAAAGAGTAAACACAGTAGTTGGCTTCAGCCAACCACTAACCATGAGTGAAAGAAAAGTTTTTCTCTGAAAAATGGTTAAGAAATCCTAAATTCTGCTAGGGTATGTAAACTTTTGAGCACAAATGAATATCGGTTAAAAACAAAGCAATGCACAGTGCATGGATAAGACATGAATCAGTGCTGTTTTTCTGTAATGGATGTGTATGAAATATATATGAATGGAAAATATACAGTATGCAGAGTTAAGGCAGTTTGGTTTAAATGGTTTATATAAGCAGATCCTTTTGTATTTGAAAAAACTCTATAATCTCACATATTTGAATAGCTTCACCTTAGATCATTGGCTCCTAATTTGACTGGCCAAATGTAATGGATGGGGGAGGGGGGGGAGGGGGACTCTGCTAAAGCTCAGTAATATTTGGTGAACTATACAATATTGACAGGTGACTGTTAGGATAAAATTATTTACTATTATTAACGTATTTATATAGTACCAACATATTTTGTAGCACTGTAAAAGAATGCTATAAAGCTAGATGTGGTCATACAAGGGAATGCTATACAAGTTCTCCCCACAAATATACTCCATAAGGGCTTCATACAGTTCCTTCTTTCAAACCTTTTTATTATAATACACCCCCTCTCCCAACATATTGCTGTATTTCAATGACTCTGGTGTTGTCATGGGGTCGTCAAGACCAAGCTGTCAGTCAGGAAAGTCTAGGCAGTTGATGAAACTTAAGTCAACAAGCTTCGTGGATGCTGGGAAGCCCAGAAGAGTAAAAGGCACAATAAGGGCCTAACTATTACACAGTGTTAACATGTGTGGGTGATCATGTGCCAAGGTGAGGGGGTCCTTTATGTACATTCTCATACACACAATGCACATAGCCATGTTACCAATGGTACCTGAAGAGCTGTAAAAACATGGGAAAGAGGACGGGATGAGCGTGTAGATGTGTCCAAGACCTGCTTCATCACAGTCTCATTCAGCATAGAGAAATTTGTAGGTCGTATCACAGTTTTCACGCCAACATAGCGAATAGAACTAAAGGCCTCTGGAGTGGCACCAAGTTCATGGAATCTCTTCCGAAGCTCAAGCTCTGCTTGTCCATGAGTCTTACTGCCTACAATACATTTATTTCAAATACTAGTGTCTTATAATATTAAATGCACCCATGCTACCGCCAATATTAAGTAGGGTGATCAATGCAATTTGCACCTCAGTTTACTCACCATGGCCCAAGAGATCTGTCCTTGATGTCTCATGAAAGATAATAAGGGCTGGACCCAGACTGGACAATGTAACATCAAGTCCATATCTACTAGACAACGACCTGAATTCTGGAGTAAAATACTTCAAGTAAGCTTTTGAAGCATCTCTAAGGAACTGGAACATATCATTGTGTAGCCTTTCTGCTCGTGTCCTGTAGACCACCACATCCGATACAGCTAGGACTTTAATGAGTAGTCTCATTCTCTGGTTCTGTTTGTTTGTAGTTCCTAAAAGACCTTCTGTATCCAAAATTACCAGGGATAGCTTTGGATCATAAGCTACCCAAACTCCCACTGTACAGGAGAACTGAGATGGTGAGGTTCTAAACACCTGCTGACCCTCAAAAAATGTCTCGTTAAGGGTATGAGACTTGCCTTCACCAGTGTTGCCAAAAATGCAGAGAACTTTAACTAAGTTCTGTTGGCTACATCCCAGTTTCTTGAGGAAGACAGACAAACTTTGTACCTGAAAAGTAAATATATATTGTTTACAAGAAATCAAAATAACAACACAATGTTATAGAGCCAGTAACACCTGAAATGAAAGTCCTATAAATCCTTAATGTTTACTGAAGTTGTTTTAAACAAATGCTTTCTTTACTAATATTTTTAATGTAACATTTTACAACCAAAAAAATGGAACAGGCTTACATTATATATTTATATACATGGAGATTACATCAAAATAATCATTATCCTTTCACAAGGTACAAGCCAAAAAATAATTCATGCATTAGGCTTATTTTAATTGCTATGTTTAAGCAACTTCTTTGCAGGTCTGTTAATCACAAAGCTTGCAAGTCATTGTGGGAAAGAAAGTCTGGGGTAGAGAAGAGCTGACTCATGCAAGATTGTTTTAAGATAATATGTAATAAAACCCTACAGCAATAGCAAAGAAAGGGAAATACTGCTTTCAATAGCAATTCGATCTATATTGCCCCTGTCTAAGACTCCATTTGAACTTTTTTCCTGCAACTTTTTGTGGTTTTATTCCTTAATAAATTATGACTATTCAAGGTTACAAAGAATATCCTCGAGTATATTCCTACTTGTGTTTTTTCACTGCGTTTTGATAAAGCTTCCCCTAAGTGTATAAATACATAAAGCATTGACACGTAAGTAGCTGCATTGTAAGTGTATATAAAGTATACACACGAATGGGACAGAAAAAAGGAAGCAAAACAAAATTAAAATACAGGCAGGGACACCACATTACAGAATCATAGGTATACACACAAATATATAACTGCCCTATATAGACAAAACATAGACTATGTTTGAAAAGTAAATATCATGAAATATGGCCTAAAGAGGCAATGATCCATTGTAGGCTCCACAAAATGTATACAAACAATTGCACACATATTCATGAGAACACGTGGCTATTACTTTTACACTGTATGAGAGAGCAAGAGAGCTTTTATATAGTAGTTACAGGGTATTGAAAGGCCCCTCATGGTGCATTTTAAAAGACTAAAAAGAAAATGACACATATATACTGCATACTCATTTAAATAAAGATGACATGGTGTGCAGGGTACACCATGTAAACACACTAGAAACTGAAGCACTGGATTTGCCCAAGATCACTTCCTGGTTGCCAGTTCTCCCTCCCACTTCCATTACCTTAAGATTTTCATCTTCATCCAGTAACAGGAAGCTGCCCTCTTCTTCCCCATTCTGCAGGCTCCCCAAGGTAAGGGGGTCACTTTGCAACTGTGCAGACATTGTCTGAGGCAGCTCCTAATGGCCAGGGCACACGCACACTACCATCAACATACAACAAATATACTCAGTACATTCAGTTTCGCCGTTTATGAAAAGAAAAACTAACTAGTGACATCTAGTGCCCTTTCTGTGTAACTCCAGCAAACTCACCCCCTTAAAGGGGTAGTAAACCCAAATATAACATTTTACAGTTCAATTGTAAAGCAGCTTTCCCTTTGAAATATACATTAATTTCAATTTCTATTTTATTTTCTATTTGTAAATGCTGTTGCTATTGAATTCCCTTTACAGCTGGTTATGACTATATTTACAGTTGAAATAATGTAGAAGCAGTGAGTATTGTAGTCAATTCCTACCATACTTTAGGTTTATGAGGGACCTACAGTTGCAGGAATGGCAAAAGAGGGTCAGATGGTGCTGCCCATGGGCAGGAGCTCATTGTAATATAAACCTGATTACTATAACTGAAGTAATAAAATGTTCATGTACTGAAACTACACTACTGAATTATTGGATCTACCGAGACATTTTACCAGATAGATAGACCAAGGCTACATGGGCACATTTCTTGGTTGTTGCTGCATTTGACTGGGATCAAATATAAAATAAAAAATACTGTTAGTGAAAACCCAGAAGTAAAGTTATATGGGAGGGGGAATCTGCCTTTCTGATTCTCTCAATACGCCTTATAGGTTAATTTTCTTCAGGCCTATTGCAGTTGGCATCAGGAGTAGGAAAATGTCCTTCATCAAATGGAGCTTCTCCAAAGTCATATCTAACAGGAGCAAGATGACTTGCATTCCATATGTGTCCATCAGACAGTTCATATGTGTATGGTCCTCGTGTGTGTCTCACTTCAAGTGGTGTAGTAAATTTAGATTGTCCTTGTTTTAGTATTCCTGATTTCTTAATTCTGACTAAAGATCCAGGCTGAAAGCATACTTCTCTTGCACCACGTTTTCTATCAGTATAAGCCTTGCATTTAGCTTGGTGACGTTTCACAATGTCAGCAGTAGATTATTTTTTAGGCACAGTATTTTGTGAAAGTTTTATGTCTGCAACATTAGTACACATCTGTCTGACATAATAATTCAGCTGGAGATGATCGGGTCATTGCATGGCATGTTGCTCTGTAGTTATGTAAGAACTCTGTTGTAAATAATTTCCAAGATTTCCCAGTAAGATTTGCTGTCTGTAGTGCTTCTTTCAGACTTCTGTTGAATTACTTGATTTCTCCATTTGCTTGTGGGTAATACACTGAAGATTTCCTATGCACTATATTCCTCTGTCTCATATGAGACAAACTGTGGTCCGTTGTCTGATATTAACTCCTTTCGATTTCCTTCTCTGCTGAAGACTGTAGACAGAAATGTTATTACTGTAGCTGATGTTAAATGAGAAACAAATGCTATTTCAGGCTATTTACTGTAATAGTCTATCAAGGTTATAGCAAATCTGTAGTCTATAGGAGCATCTGCAAAAGGACCGACAATACCAATAGCAAGTTTTCCCATGCTGAATCAGGGAATGGTACTGGCTGAAGTTGTGGTGTACGTGTGATAGCTGTTTTGTCATGATTCTGACACAAGAACACAAGAATGAATGGCAGTTCCCACCTCAACATCCATTGCTGAACAGTATAGTTCTCGTAGTCTTTGTTTTGTACGCACAATTCCTTGATGACTCTCATGTGCAAGTTGTATGAGCTTTTCTTGCAAGGTCTCTGGTACCAAAAAATGTTGAGCTCCACGGACAACATAGCCATCTACTAAAGACAGTTTGTGTCTAATCCTGTAGTAAGGTTGAAGATCAGGACTGAGTTTCTTCTCAGCATTTGGCCATTTGCTTTGTAAGATGTCCTGTAGTTTTACTTGAATTGGACATGTGAGGCAAGCTTGCTTAAAATCAGCAGCTGTAACTGTAGTAATTCAGTAGTAAATCAGTCAATGCTACAACTTCTATGTCCTCTTCCAGTGTATCAGAGTATCAGAAGCTGCAAGTAAAGGTAAATGTGACAAACAATCAACAGTAACAGTTTTCAAACCTGGTTTGTATTGCATTTTGTAGATGAAATTCAGTAACCTTTCTGACCATCTAGCTATACCCATTCCAGCTCTTCCTAGTCCCTTTGTTGTAAGTAGTGTTAAAGGGCTATAATCAGTGCATAAGGTAAATTCTCTACCCCATAGGTAGGTTCTCCATTTTTCTGTTGCCCAAACACATGCTAGAGCTTCTTTTTCAACAACTGAATACTTACGCTCTGTCTCTGTTCACAATTAGCTGTTTCACTATTTCAAAGCTATGTTGCAGATTCTGACCACACCAGACTTCCATGTAGTGCTCTAAGTGGCTCTTCAACTGAACCATAGTTGGGAATAAACTTAGAATAACAAGAAGTAAGACCTAAGAAAGCTCGTAAGGTCTGGAAATCAGATGGAGTAAGTTCTTGTGTATACGAGTTGACATGGTCAGGCAGTAATCCATCTTTTGAAATTACATGACCCAGAAATGACAGCTCAGTTTGTCTGAAGTGCAGGGACGGATTTACATAGCGGACGCCCCTAGGCCCGCTGAGGTTTGCCACCCCTGTCCCCTCCCTTTTATTTGCTCAAATTTTCATCATCGGGATGGAGTAATGAGAATTGGCACACAGGAAATTTAAGTTTCTGAACCCGTGTGGGTGTGGTTGGGCAGCACGCCGCCCCCCTAAAATCCTGCCACCCTAGGCCCAGGCTTAGGTGGCCTCTCCACAAATCTTGGCCTGCTAAAGTGGCATTTCAGTTTGAACCCTGCAGAATCAATGCATTTCAGAACCTTTTCCAGGTACTTGTCATGAAGATCCATAGTTGGAGCGTAGACAATTATATAATCCAGGTAGCATTGTACACCAGGTATGTCATGGAGTATAGAAGACATCAGTCTTTGAAAACAACTTGGTGCTGAAGCCAGTCCATAAGGTACACGCTTGAACCTAAACAAACCATCATGGGTGATAAATGCAGTGAGGTCTCTGCTTTCCTCATGCAGTAATACTTGATGAAGATCCAGAGTAGAAAAGAATTTTGCTCCTCAGAGTTCAGAAAATATTTCCTCTATGTGTGGCAAGGGATGATTATCAATAACAACTGCTTTATTAGGTTCACGGAGATCAACACACAATCGAATACCTCCAGTTTTCTTCTTTGTTACAACAATTGGTGAAACCCATTCAGAGGATTCTGATTTTTCAATCACATCTTGCTCTACCAGTTTCTTTAGTTCCTGTGAAACAGTCTCCCTTATAGAGTAGGGCATTCACCTCAATTTCTGGCGTACTGGTTTTACATCTGGTCTAAACTTTACTTTGTGTACAAAGTTCTTTGCACAGCCCAGTGATGTGAAATTTTAGACACTGGCTGTGTGGCAGGCACTGGTGTTGTAGTAATAAGACCATCAATTAACTGTAGGTTTACTGCAGCAAAGAGATCCCTTCCAAGTATAGCAGTACCTTTATACTGTAAAAAAAAAATTGCAGATTCAAATTATACAATCACTGGCAAGTGGCAAGCTACCAAACACAGGGATTGGATCCTTTAAGTAACTGACCAGTTTCAGGGCAAGGGTTAAATCTTGCTTTAGGAGCAGTCTCTCTCTCTCATGCGATGTGAGTTTGTTTTTTCCACTATCTGGTCTCTTAGCATTTCATCTGTTAAATTCCCAAAGTCACAGGTAACAACCAACTCCCTCAAAGCTGCTACAAAGTGTTCTGTGGATTCGCTATTAAGTTGTCCATGTTGGCAGAAGTTATATCTTTCAGCAACCACATTTACTCTTGGCATGAAAAAGTTCTTTATAGCAGTAAGAGCAGTTTCATAAGTATCATCAGGTAATGGTAATGTATGGAATATACGCTGTCCCTCTGCTCCCAGGCAGTGAATAAGTAAAGCACACTTTCTAGCTGCAGAAACCTCCTATTCAGCAGCAATAATGTAGTTATCAAATATACGGATCCAAGCAGTAAAAGGTTTGGTAGGCTCACCAGGGTTTGGAAAAAAACCTGCAGGCTGCTGCAGAGGTAGAAAAGAAATCCTTGTCACCATTTGTTATGTTGGGTAGCCGAGGAGGAGGAGGGTATAACTTTATTCACAGGCTCATAAAGGCCTTACACAACAACAGTAACTTCTTACTTTCACTTTCAAGCAGTACAAGTCCTGTGCACAGTGACACCCGCAGGGCATTTGTATAAACACCACAACTTTACTTTTATACTGCTAAAAGTAACAGACACCCGCCTAAACTGTGTCCTGACACAAAAAAAAACATTTATAATACCAAAATAATACCAAAATTAGAACCATGTATGAGGTGACGTGTCTGAACTAATACAGATTTTACAGGAACTGACAGAATTGCCCCATATCCCCTCATCTTTTTAACTTGACCTTAGAACGCTCTTCAAAGTATGAACACTGCTTTCAAATAAATGACAATGAGAAAAAGCTCACTGCATTTGTAGATGACATTGTTCTAGTTGTCAAAAAGTCTGAACATTTTTTTTTTCATCTTTATGGCAATTCATGGAACATTTTTCCAGTTAAAAAATTGTAAACACTGTGATTAAATCCCACCGTTTATTGCTTCATAGGGTAAAAGTAAAATATACAATTCAAATATTTTTCATTTTACTCTTGTCTGGAAGAAGGAAGGCATAGGGTCTTTAAAGGATGCTATCAATCATGAAACTGGTGATATCCTTGTCTGGGATACAATTAGAAATAATTATCATCTGAATGATGATGATAAATTCATTTTTAAAAGAAGAGAATCTTACCATAGAGATCTGATACAGAATAATTTGAAGCCATTAACGTCTCCTGATCTGCCTTCTTTTATTGCCAATTGATTGTCTAATCCTCCATGAGTCAAAATTAAAATGCTATTAGGGCTCTTACACACGAGCGTTTTTACCTGTGCTCCCCTGCGTTCCGTTTTGCTGCGTTCAGCCACAGGGGAGCGCAGGTATAAACGCACTCAATGTTTTTCAATGGGGCTGTACTCACACAAACACATGTAGGCACAGAACGCAGGTTCAGACGCAACATGCTGCATTTTTCCTGCGTTAGCCGCCTACATGAGCTTGTGTGAGTACAGCCTCATTGAAAATCTTTGAGTGCGTCTATACCTGCGCTTCCCTGTGGCTGAACGCAGCAAAACGGAATGCAGAGGAGCACAGGTAAAAACGCTTGTGTGTAAGAATCCTTAAACTGAATCTTTGGGAGAAAACGGTACAGAAATGGACTAACTTCAAGAAGAGAAGCATTAGCATATGTTTGAACAAACACGGTTATTTTAAAAACAACTATAACAAGCTTTTTCACTCAGAAACACATTAGATATAAAATAATCAATTTGACCTATAGAGGCTTTAATATAAAAACTTGTGAATCTTTCTTTTACTGAAAATTAATTGTAGTTTTGTATTGTCCAAAATTGCTTAGACAACAAATTGAGATATTACATTATTTTAAAAATTGCTTTTTGCCTATGTTTTATGAAATTAACATTTGCCTTTGAAACTTTTCTCAATTTTAAAAGGGTTAATTATTTAGTGTGATGTAGAAAGTGATATTCTGAAAACATTTGTAATTGGTTTTAATTGTTTTGTAATTTTTTTTTATTTATATAGCTTTTTATTCAACAGCTCTACATTTTGCAATTTCAGCAATCTGGTTGCTAGGGTCCAAGTTACCCTAGTAACCATGCATTGATTTGATTAAGAGATTGGAATACGAATAGGAGAAGACCTAAATAGAAAGATGAGTAATAAAGTGTAGCAATACCAGTTCATCTGTAGCCTTACAGAGCCTTTGTCTCTTATATTGGGGTCAGTGACCCCCATATTAAAGCTAGAAAAAGTTAATAGAAGGCAAACAATTAAAAACCTATAAATAATGAAGGCCAACTGAAAAGTTACTTAGAATTAGCCATTCATTAAATTATTAAAAGTTAACTTAAAGGAAGACTATATGCCTGCAAATTTCAGGTCTCTATTAAAATAAATAACATCTCATGTGTAAAACACTTTCATATACATGTAAGTAAAGTATTATCATAAAAAATATATATATTACAGTATATGTAATTGGATCATCCCATATTGAAACTGCCATTGGCTAAGATTGTCCCTTTGGATGGTATTATACACTGTGCTCACACACAAACCAAGGAAATGCACAATATTAGGTGTTATCAACCAATAAATGAACATAACTGAGCCTTTTATTCCCACACTCCTTCCTGTTACAGTTAGAGCAGCATTATTTCCTGTTCAGCACACATTGTAAAATGATGCCTAGCTATGGCACTTTATTCCTGATTTGCACTTTGCACCTTCCACATTTTAATATGTGTGACTTTAAGTATGTAATTTACCATTTAGATTACAAGCTTTTATTAAATGGTTTCAACTTTGAAATATAGGATTAATAAGTATCCTAATGCTCTGTGAATAAAACCAAACTGTTTCCAAATTAGAAGTAAATAACGTGAAATATTAGATGCTGCCACTGGATGGCACTGTGGTGCTTTAGATTGATATCATTCACTAGCCCTGACATATGGGTCAGACTTATCCTATAAGAGGATCAAATCAATGGGCCGCTACATTCAACTGTTAACCCATGAACTTCTGGTGAGGGGCAAACTCTGAACGCGCATTCCTTATATTCAGATATCTTTAACATGCATATATGTTAATTTAAGCAGGCCTTACAGTATCTATATGTCGTAGAAATTATTTTGAAATTTACATAGGCAATTGTCATTCTTTATAACCTTACTAGCTATAGCCAGTGATATCATTCAGGTACAATGAGTTGCGGCCCCGGAGAACTAAGCACCCATGGGACAGGATTACTCTATCAAATATAATGATTATTTATTATTTACTACGTGTGTTTTAAGTCCCTAATCATGTATGTTGCTAAGCACAGGTTTAGCACATTTCTGTTACTCTTCAGTAGGGATGCACCTACTGGCATTTTTCAGCAGGATTCGAATTCAGCCAAATCCTTCTGTCTGGCTGAACCAAATACTTTTTTGCATTTACAAATAGGGTGTGGGGAGGGAAATCACATGACTTTTTGTCACAAAACAAGGAAGTAATAAATGTTTTCCCCTTCCCACACCTAATTTGCATATGCAAATTAGGATTTGGTTCAATATTCATTTGAATCTTTCACGAAGGATTATTGGGGTTTGGGCGAATCCAAAATAGTGGATTTGGTGCATCCCTACTCTTCGGTGATGTTATTAGAAGTTTGTGGACCCCACAGTAAAAAAAATTTTAAGGGTCCCAAATATTATTAAAAATGAATTGTTATTCATAACTCAACTAATGCTTAACTTGTTAAATTACCCTCTGCTCAAAGGACAAGTCAATCACTACTATGAATTTAAAAATTAAGAGAAGAAAAAAATCCTTTGTTTAACCTTCATAATTGGACAGCTGTGAAACATGCTATTAATATTCATTCATTTAAACCAATCCATCCACAATTTTAATGTTGTCTATATCCACATTCTCTGTGAATAAAATGGGGTGAAATATGTGACCCTTTAATTTTTAGTAAGCAACATAATTTAAAATGGCTACAGCCATGTGAGGTTTGAAGTTGAAATGGCTGCGCCAATGTATCCATGGAGATCCTTTTGGACAAGTCCTCTTGAAGTGTATAGTACTTACAGGGGTGGTTCACCTTTAAATTAACTTTTAATATGCTGTAGAGAGAGATAGTCTGAGATCATTTGCAATTGTTTCTCTTTTTGTGGTTTTTGAGTTATTTAACTTTTTATTCGGCAGCTTTCCAGTATGCAGTTCCAGAAGTCTGGTTGCTAGGGTCCAAATTATCCTAGCAACAATGCAGTAGATTGAATTACATGCATTGGCTTGACTGGAATATAAAAAGGAGATGAGCAAGGAAGAAAGATGAGCAATACAAAAGTGGCAATAACAACACATTTGTAGCCTTACAGACCATTCGTTTTTTAAATTGGGTCAGCGACCCCCATTTGATAGCTGGAAATAGTCAGAAGCAGGAAAATTATTCAAAAGCTATAAAAAAAAATTAAGGCCAATTGAAAAGATGTCCTAAAAGTTAACTTACCCATTTAAGAAATTACATTTAGTTGTATAATCACATTCACTTTACAGCGTTATGAAATTTGGCGCTATAGAAATAAATGTTAATAATAATAATGACATTCTTCCCTGCTTAGAATATGACAGGTAGTTGAACTTGAAGCTTCAATATAAACTGGCTACAGCCGGCTAAAAATGAATAGATACATCACTTCTTATTTTTGTATTTGTTTCATATATTGTGTATTTTTTTCATATATGTATGAACGGTTATAGGGGCATTTGGCCTTACTCGGTAGTCAAGCTGTCAGTTCTTGCCAAGAAAATGTGCATAGAAATGATTTACTACATGGCATTATATACTATGTATATATATATATATATATATATATATATATATATATATGTGTATATCTGTAGACTGGTGCAGCAAAGGCTTTTTAACTCCTTATGCACTGCTATTTTTCTTCTCCATTACAAACGTGAATTAGAAATCATTTGGGAAATATGCATGCTAGTCATGGATATTAACTAAACAAATTAGAGGGAGGGGAAATCCGGTTAGAATTGATGAACAACTTCAGCATTAGCCTTAGACCCACCCATCTCTTAACTCAACCCAACCTCTATTGTTCAAGCTCTCCTTGAAGGTTCAAACTTTGGTTACGGTCCCAATTATCTCATGAAATCCATACAGATATAGGAAAATATTGTACCTGTTAGTCAGACATAGTTCCAACAATGTCTTGGACAACAAATACTTCATGTGTATCTTGGAAAGCCAATAGCTATTCTTCCCCTTGCACCTTAAATTTATGTTGAGTGCCACTGCCACACAGACCCACTGGACTTGGTTTGTGCT
>CM044445.1:59912516-59948377 GCA_024363595.1 Xenopus borealis
AAAAAATGCATACCCAATAAAAACAAATCACAAAACAAAATATTCTGGCGAGGCAGGGCACCTCTTTTGGACATAAAGGAGGACACCAGATCCCTGTTGCATCAGTAAGCTACTCCTGCCTCAATTCCTCCACAGGTCTGGAACAAAACCTTGTGCATTTTTAATTGTGTGTATTTTTAAGGACAGGGTCCTGCACTGTCTTGTATTTAAAGAGCAGCGTGACTTGGTTTTAATAGCCTACTAGTGATGGGCGAATTTATTGCCCTGGGCAAATTCACAGTGAATTTCTGTGATTCGCGAAATGCCAGTAAAATTTCGCCTGGCGAAAATTCACCGGCTTCTCATGCAATGTGCGTCAGCACTCAAAAATGAATGAATTCGGCAAAGTGAAACGCCCCAGATTCGCCCATCACTATAGGCTACATATTTTAAAGTAAATTTTAGCAACAATATTTCAACTGTTATCTGAACTGGTCTACTGGCAGCACCATGAGGAAATGTATCTAATATACATTTCACTCGATTGTTGCAATTTCCTAATAGTAGCTAACAAATTCCAATACCATGACATATTGGCAGTGGTTACACCTAAAGGCTTCTTCCAGTTTTCCTGCTGACCTAAAAAAAAAAAACTATAAAGGGATACTGTCATACGAAAAAGTGTTTTTTTTCCAAAATGCATCAGTTAATAGTGTTGATGTAGCAAAATTCTGCGCTGAAATCCGTTTCTCAAATTAACAAACACATTTTTTTTAATATTTAATTTTGAAATCTGACATGGGGCTAGACATACTGTCAGTTTCCCAGATGCCCCAATCATGTGACTTGTGCTCTGATAAACTTCAATCACTCTACTGATGTACTGCAAGTTGGAGTGATATCAAATAGTAAGCAATGTGTATTCAATTCTTGCTTCACACAAGAACATTTCAGAGACATCAGATCACATCATCCTGTAGTTAGGCCTTCTCCTGCTGCTAAGGTGCACTTACTAATTGCACTGTTGCATTGGATGTGGCATTTTTTGTAAGCAGCCATGCTGCTAATACCAGGTATCCCAATGTGATGAACCATGTGGTAGTGCCTTATTAAAACTATGAAATGTTGAATCACCCATGGATCAGCATAGTAGAAAGCCCAACTCCAGAATGATGATGTCTGACTGCTTCAATATTTTCTTTTGTGAAGCATTAATTTAATAAATATACTGTAGCATAATCCATTTGCTCACTATTGGGATTTCTGCAACAGTGTGCACTGATTTTGACTTTTTCATTTTATAGTGTTAAGTAACATTTGAGACATTAATCTTAACATTTTAGCCATAAAATGTGAGTTCTTGCTAGCAGTTCTTTGTTTTAAGGGATGGCGTTGTTTTTAAGCTTTTGACATTTTTTTTTTTCATTTTTAGCTTATTTTTATTATTAGGCTTGGCTGTTCTCCTATTCTACATGCCTCATTGTAAGCAAAGGTAAAGGCCGTTCTAAACTTACCTCATTAAATGAACTTCTAGTGAAGGACGTACGAGACACAGTCTTTGAAAATTGTTCCCTTATGTCCCTTCAATATTCATATTAACAGCAACGTATTTCATAGGGTGTAATAATTTATTAATGTGTGTGAAAAAAGATATTCCCTCTAGCTTCCCAGTTCACTGATGCTGTAGATGTGTCTTCATTTCTTAGTTGCATGATAAAATGCAGCAGGCAACTGCTGTCATTCACTATGCTCAGGTTACCTGACTTGTAGAAACTGAATCCATGACTGCCAATCCCTGGTGTATACTTTCCATGTCATCTGCAACGAAGATGATTTTATTAGTTCTTCAACCTGGAAACAATAAGCAGCCAGAGAATGTCAGGGTATGGATAAACGTCTTTATCTGCTCCTGGCTTAATGATCATTTCCCTCTAGAGCTGCAATAATGTTCAAAGCTCCTGGTACATGTTTTACTCTACAATTAATATTAGACCTTCCGCTACCCATTTCATTGTTGACCTTATCACCACATAAAAATTTAGTCAGCGCCAGACAGGTCTTTTCTCATGATAATTACTCTATAAGCAAAGTTTAAAAGTTCTGAATGTTACAATACTTTTATCTGTATGCCCAGCACTTCTTTCCCTCTGTGTTATTATAAGCAATTACTGTATTTGCAGTCCTAGGTTCATACCAGCCAAGGCACTATTTCTTCACACTTCACACAAAATATACAGGCAGCATAATTGTTTTTAATGATCTCCATTTAATTGAATGTGATTTATCCAATACTGTATGCTTCACAAGGGACTGATGCCAATGTAGTACAATCTCTTTAAAGTGCAGCCAAATGTGTTGACACAATATAAATAATAATTAAAAGAAACAACCGAATACAGCCACTTCATATTGCCACTGGAAAGGTAACCTGTTGTACTCAGGGCATGGGAAGAGTACAAAAAGTGGACTGCACAGCATAGCTGCTTGACAAGGCCATGAAAATGGAGACCTGCTGTATAGGGTTGCCACCTGCCTGGTATTTTACTGGCCTGTGCGGTAAAAATTAAGCTTGT
This sequence comes from Xenopus borealis, assembly GCA_024363595.1. Taxonomy (NCBI): domain Eukaryota; kingdom Metazoa; phylum Chordata; class Amphibia; order Anura; family Pipidae; genus Xenopus; species Xenopus borealis. Next base: position 59,915,069 of record CM044445.1, read on the forward strand.
TATTAATAGGTAAAATGCATAAAAATATAAGAAGGCTGGTATTTTATTCAAGAAAAGGTGGCAACCCTTCTGCTGCATGATCTGCATGCTAACATGGGATTCCAAGGCTTGTGCTGGCAGTGAGAACTGCGGGAGCCCTGCTGATAAAGGAAAGGTTTTCTCCTTACATTTCCTTGGTGACTGGTTCTCCCTTCATTCCTCCAGATCCCTGAACTGCAGTGGGCACACTATCGTCCTCTGGCCCAAGGCTCCATTCTGTTTCCCTGCAGTGGATCCTCATCATCTTAAACAACCTGCAATCAAAATCAGGTTAGAACTGATTAGCAACTTCAGTGTTTGCCTTTATCAGCTTCAGGTCTAATGATTCCCTCCCAATTTTCTCTACAATGCCTGCTCTCTATTATTCTGCTCTCCCCTCACCTTCTCGCCCCCCTTCCCCCCACCCCCTTGCTGCATTTTTTGCTGGCTTGCTAACAAAAGGCCCTTATGGGGCCTCACCAGCAATGGCTAGGCTCGTCCTATTTTTATCTCAGCTTTCCTCACAACCTGACTGCCTCTCCCACCTAACTCATAAACTTGCCTGTCTTTCCCTTTTTGACAATCCCTTCCTGCGCCCCCCTCCCAACACACAAAATCCCCCTCCCATTGTCCCCTGCTCCCCCTTCCTCCCTTTACAGTACCTTAACCTTCTCCACCAATCCTTTTCTTCTTCAGCCTCCCAGACTTGTCCCTCACAATGAACTCTGGGCAACGTAGTGCAGCTGTCAATGCATCTTCAAGCTGCTCAGTCTCTCAAAACTACAACTCCCAGTTTCACCCTCAGCATGGCCTTTCATTGGCTATTGCGTGCAGAATGAATGAAATTGTACAGTATTGTGATATTAGAGGGGCTGCAGTGTTCCTGCCTAATACCCAGCAGCACCATGAACACAGCCCTCCACAACCCCTTAAAATCGTGAGTAAACAGGACTTAAAGCTAGTTACTGCTGTGTATACTGAATTTAGTCTGTCTGACACTGCATATCTCTTAGCTGTAAACATGTGTGTTTTGCAATCTAACATGAACATATCTATATGCATACTATGCATGAAAGAAAGAGTGTGTCTGCCTGTGTGTGTGTATGCTTGTGTGTGTCACATTGTATCACATTTGCTTGCGATTGTGTCTGTCTATCTGTCTATAATATGTGTGTGTTTGATTTGTACATTTGTATCAAGAATTTTATATGTATTAACTCTTGTGTATTCTATATCTACTGAATGTGGAAAGTGGAATTAAGAAGCTATTCTGCACGTATACAATGCATTATAGAATTGCACCATGAGGTCACATCCAGCTGCTTTTAGAGGAGGGTCTTGCATCTGGATTAGACTGTATCCTTAGGGTATGTCTCAGGTCTAGACTGCGACTGCGATCTGTTTGCCTATTATCTATCCATGTATTTAGCTACCTATTCATCCATCTGTCTTTGCCTTCCTTCATTTGGGAAAGGAAATGTATAAGTGAATATGTATTTCACTTTTCCACAGCATTTTCAGATAAAATGTACAGCAGTCACAGTGCTTTGCTTATGTTAATAGTATTTGGTTGCACCTGAGTAGTATGAATGTTGAAAGCTAAAGCATATTTCTAAGAATAAAAAAAAAATAAAAATGCATGCTACCTATGTTAACACTATACTTGCATTTAATGCATAGTGTTTTTAAAAATATGTAAAATGCTTAAATATGTGTTTTTAGCAATGCATAGCATGGCGCAAACAGAGCAAGTAAGCTGAGTGCTGGAGAACCTTCTGTCCTTAATTCCTAGTGCACATCTGGGCAGACTGTATGCACGTGATAAAGTAGCCATTAACCCATTCAGTGCCTTAAGTCATGAGACTTTACTAGTAATACTTAATACTATACTATATAGTATTGCAGCCTTGAGCATATTTAATACTGCAGAAGATTTTAGAGAGATTGCATTTCGGCAGATATGTGTAAAATATGGGTTACTGCTGTCACGTAAAACCCTCTACTTCTCCCAGTGGTTAAGCTGGGGCCATTTCACTTTAACTCCTTCAGCTCTAACAGAATACAATTGTAAGAGGCAGTATTTGTTCTGCAGTTTAACCTAATTTGATTTAACACATGTAATACAAAATATAAAATGACTGTTCCCTGTAAAATGCATTATGTGCCTGTGCTTTTCTCCTGAGATATTGTACACTATTTGCAGATTGTGACTGTAGCTTCATGAGCAAATTGGCAAGGCTTCTGTCTCTCAAGCAATTTACTGTACATGAACACTTGATAAAGAGGAAACCTTTATTGAATGGAAATCTAATGCTACAGAATATCTTATTGCAATATTGAATTTTTGTTAAATTAAAATATATCCTAGCTATTACTAGTCAGGATTTCACAGGCACTTATATACAGTATACAGTGTTGTTTTATTAGGCTTTATGCCTAACAAATAAATTATATAATGCCCTATAATATTATAAGTCCCTATATATATGTTTATGAGCTTTGGACATTCCAATTTCTGTATTATGTTTAAAGGTTTAAATTAGTTACATTTTTTTTCAAAAGAATAACATTTTTATAGCTTTTATTAGAAAAGAAAGGAAATTTAATTTCTCAGTGCTATGCTCAGAAGTTATTGCTTTGTAAGTTTAAACTAGCGTTTTATCATTTTCATGACGTTTTCAGTGAACTCAAATTTAAGTGGTAGTATTAGGGAGAAGCAGTAAGGCAGCTCCAACTCATACAAATAAATATATAGATTTACAGATAAGATTATAAGGCCAGGGATAATGCCTTATAAGAATTTATAGAAATATAAAATGAATGTAGCCCCCAATTATAAATAGGTTGTATATTCCTTTTAACACTGCACTGTTGCTTAGTAAAGCGAGACTTATGTAGAACAATTATTTAATCTTATATGTAGCCATCCTCCATATATACAGAGATCTGCATGTACAACGTGTTTTCTCTTTGTGCCAGGTCAGCTTGATATGTAGTACCTTATTATGAATGTGTCTTAACATAATTTCAGTCATAGTGCTGATAATGAATATGTTGGATATGCATATACTAATAAGTACATTTTTTAATAATGAATGCTCCAAATATACATTTATTGTGGGCTTAGCCTGGCATAGTACTGGAACAGTATTACAGCAGGAATGACTTATATTGTATTACATTTTGACTGTTATATTGGTACAAAATTGCCTATCCACTCAAACTTGCATTCCCGATCGTATAAAGTTGCCATTAAAACCAGCATTCCCAGTTTCCAATCTGTCTGGGTCCTGTCTGTGTCTCAGCTCCAATTATATGTGTGCAGACATCTCATGACAGCTCTGCCTGACTGGGTGAACTCAGCCTGTTACATATTCATATCTGTATACAGTATGTATTGTGTCTGTGCGCATAATAAGCACATATGCTCTCCTGTATCTGTAAGTGTACATTGTCTGTATACATGCACATACTGTATATAGCGATGATGGTACCTCTTCAGTAATAGTTTTACATAAAGTAGATTATAAAATACTTCTGTCATGCTTTTGGTATTATTTTTGATGAGAACTGAGGACTTAGGTTTAGCCGCTGTACTATATACCAGGGATACAAACAAGGCAATTTAAAAAAATATATACATCACTTAACAGTGAAATGATATGCAACAGCAAGTCTCCAGCCACTACAGTGTCCAAAATGCAATAAGCCAGTGGCCAACTGAAGTCTAATATTCCACTGCTTTCCAGGGTCTGAATTAATAATTAGTAATGAACCAGGACATGGTTAGTACAAATCCAACATAGAAGTTGGATTGAGATATATATAAATATATATATATATATATATATATATATATATATATATATATATATATAATAAGGAGATATAAAGTGGGATCTAAAAAATAGAGTGAGTATAAGTGAACTATATACAAACATGTGTTTATAATTTTTTATACAGAATAGTAAAGTTGTAAAATTTTACTTTTAGTGCATCAGAAATGTCTGTGTTTACATATGCTTATGAACTCCTCTTTATGATGCAGCACTATGTGAACTTTATCATACAAAGTAGAAGGGTGTATAGTCTTGATTGATTACCTTTTGGACAGTACTTTGTGCCGTCCCAAATTCTCTGCCATGGTTGTTGATAGGGATTTGTATTGTTAGATCAACTGATATGTACATTACATGTAAACATGAACAGTTATGTATGTATGTATGGGAACAGAGCTGGCTACAACTTCCTTTTACTAAAGTGTAATATCAATAAGGTCATCTAGAACTTTTGCAGTTATATTCAGGTCTTTATCTGGAAGCCCACCACCTCCTGCAGCAACTGATAGAGCAGCTTTCTCTTGTTTTTTTTACAGGAGCAAGCAATTGCTGATAGTTTACCTAAACACTTTTGGCTCGGCTCATCTAATTCTTGGATCACTGCAGCATTCTCAAGGTCTTCTGATGTTCCAAATGTTTCTATCTCTAAGGTCTTGCAGGATAATTCATAAAGTAGACTGGATGAAAGGGCTGTGCAAGGGGTCATTCTCACATATTCTATGAGCCAAACCTCTGGTTTGCAACTGGATTTTCAGGGGCTAAAATGAAATGTGTGAACTGTTAAATTAAAATATATTATTGAATACAACAGTGCTAAATGTACCCTAAATTTACTTTAAAACTGGTTGCACAAGGGCAGATTCCTACTTCCATTGAAAGATTTTCACTGAAAGCAAAGTGGAAGCATAGCTCTTGCCACTGACATGTAGCCAATGACCAGGGCCATAACTAGGTGTAGGCAGGTAGACATGTGCCTAGGGTGCACTTGGAATGTGGGCTCAGTTCAGATTGGAAAACAGTAAAACCAAATGCCAAGATGGGAAGAGAGTGTCATTGGGGGCATTAGCAAAAGTATTGGTGCAAAAATGGGGAGGGGGGGACTGTGTGTTTAAAGCTGGCCATAGACACAAAGAGCCGATTGTACGAATGATCGAGTGATCGGACATCCCCATCTCCTGACTCGCCACCTTTGGTTTAAATAAAGCAGATGAATAACAGATCAACCAATGTTCTGCCCCTAACAGCAATCATACCAAAGTTTATGACTGACAAAGCTGGTCTCCCACTGAAAATCGTCAGATTGGCAATACATGCAGAGAAATTATCATCAGCCGACAGAAATCTTCTAACTTGTTCGATCAACTGAACGACCAATTGCCATGGCACGACAAATGTTGGGACACTTCACACATTGTCCAAAAATCGTATGAATCAAGGATTCTTATGACCGGATCTTTGCGTCTATGGGCAGCTTTAGGTATGGGTGGCAGGACTTTTGTGTATGCAAGGGACAGGTAGCTTTGTCAGTGACCTCCCATAAACTATGATGGGAGATGACGGAGATGATCGTGCGTTTCCCTCCTGAAACGTCGATCCTTGGGTCATCACTGGCAGAATAAATATGGTAATCTCTCCAACCAAATTGTACCACCCTTATTTTTGTTTTTTAGTGCTTCTACATGCAGCCTATAACAACTATAGTACTTAAAAAAATCCTTTTTATCACTCTTTATGTCTGTATCCTCATTTCTCATATAACTCTACCCATAACTTTTCCTGTTGCTCCATATAACCCCACTGTATGAATTCTCTCTAAGCTCCAAATACCCCCCATATTACCCTCTGTTTTACCAAGTAACCAGTTTAAATATTCTTCCATTATTACCTTTTGCATACAGTGCTCTTATACTTTATCAGCACTGCAGTGAAATGTATATTTTGATGGGTGTCAGGCACGGCTGCCTCTCACCCCTGTGCAAGGCCTTTGAAATGTTAATGCACTAGTATTGCTGCATATATACATATATATTGGGATTTGATTTGTGCAGGGTGTGCAAGTATTAATCTGGCAGCACCCCCTCCTCACACCCACACACTGAGATGCTGGTGTCTTTTGTCTGTTCTACATAGGGAGCGGTGGGGGGATAGAAGGGGTGAAATGTGTGTGAGTTGTGGGTAGGGGAGGGAGGAGGGCAAGCCAAGGAAAAATAAGACAGACAGGACATGAAATGAGAGATGAAATGGGGGAGGCTTAAGGACAAGAATGAAAAGGGTAAGAAAAGAGGGGTAAGAAGGACAAAGAGAGAAACATATACATATAGAAAGACAGAGACACAATGTGGCAGAAAATAAAGAATAACCATGGGCTATAAATGATGTCACAGGGTGAGATTTTGGTTAAAAAAAAAATGACAACAAAGAGATGGAGTAAGAGCAGAAGGCTTAAACTGAAATACTGTGAAAAAGTTATGGAAGAATTAAAAAAAACTGAAATAAAAAAACAACATGACGAAATGCAAAGCATTAATGTGAAAAGGTGTTTTTGCCAACATATCTCATTTTGTAAGTGGAAATCTTACTGCAGAGGTAAGAGAACTTAAGGAGGAGTAAGGAAGGGGAGGGTGGGAAGAGCTTGAAAGGGCTAGGGGAGCACAACAACTGCTTCATTAAAGGAAACCTTAACTGGAGAGGTAGCAGAAGACTATAGAACCGAGAGCTGCAGTTTTTAAATGAGAGAGATTAAAATATACCTCATTCATATTGTAGACAATGGTATGATTGGGATACAATATAGTTGCATGTATTCGGTTGGTCTGACTGATCTGATCATTCTTGCACCCATTAAGTCTATAAGAATGAGATGGCCATTAGCTGGTTATATAATGCCTGACTGATTATCAGATGGAGGTGAATTGTGTTGCAGCTGTGTCCCTATCTGAGCAGTCAGATGGAAAAAAATGCACCCACATTCCTTTCACAGTCACACAGAAATCAGATACACTGTACATTTTTTCTTTGCTTTACCATAATTACAAAGCACTTCTGGGATACTCAATCTGAACAAGGCCATAGAGATAACTAATATTACACTCAGGAAGTGAGCTGTAGATTGAATGGAGTCAGGAGTAAGTGAAAGAGAGACAATGACAAACCTTCTGTGAAGGAATACCATGCCTGGCAGATGAACTGTAGACTAATTGGTTAAAAAACAACAACAGAATTTTACTATATTGGTAGATGAATAAAGGGTGATGGACAAAACTAGAGAAAAGCATGGAAGTAAGGGTATGGAAATACAAGGTGAAAGTGAAAGGCAGTCAATTAAATGTGAAATATACAGCTGTATTAAATGTACTGAACCTGTTCAATTAGGTTTATGGAAAAACGATGCTTTAGATTGGGGGTCCCCAACGTTATTTTACCTGTGAGCCACAGTAAAAATTAATTAACACGAGCATACATAATGTTCCTGGGGGTTCAAAATAAGTGTTATGATTTGCCATCTGGTAGCCCCTATGAGGACTATTAAGCAGTACCTAGCCAGGAATTAAAAAATAAGCAGCTGCTTTTAGGCCACTGGGAACATCATCCAATGGGTTGGCGAACAACATGTCACTCACAAGCCACTGGTTGGGGATACAATAGACAACAGAATTGGATTCCTTCATTTGAGAGGAACTCCTACATATGTTTGGAGGGGACTGGAGCTAACCAAATTTGTTCTGCCCAAGAGGAAAGCCCCTACAAACATAAATTGCTTCCTCGCAAACAGTGGAAGCCACTGGTACTTGACAAGACATTTTGATTTGGGATTATGTTAAGTACATAAACTATGCTAAACTTTCATACAGGCATTTGTTTTATATGGAGCAATAATATAGAGCCATATACTTTCTAAAACCTTGTTTAGCCCTCACACTTATGTACTGACGTTTTTATGAAAGGTCACATTTACAGTGTAGCTGTTATGCTTCCTGATTTTTAGGCATTTACTTCGGAACTGAAAAAGATTTCAAATTTTCTAAATCTTGTTCCTTTCTCCTAGACCTTTCACTTGACTACTGCTTTAATGGCACATGAAAAAATGTTTTCCCCTCCCCCATTGAAGATGCAGGATATCAGAGCTATACCCTTTGTGAGTGTGGGGTCTGTTAGCTAACACCTCCAATGGGGAACACATTTTTCATGCAATAGGTAGTCTTTTTTTTATGTTTCAATATTTCATAATTCTTGCTGTTACTACACCTTACTGATAAACATCACATATTTTTTTATTATCTCTGTTTAACCAATGTAATCTAGTCAGGCATTTCCATAGCGGCTGAACACAAATCTGTATCTTCATTACTAGTCTAACCCCCAACACTTTTATACGAACCGTACACATTTCTGTTTATTTTTACATACTGTATAGTAACCCTTCCTTTCATTGTCAAAGCCTACAACTTGTTAATTAAATGCAGTCATACCCCAATCTTACTTCCTCATATTTGTTTTCCTGCTATTTTTTTCTTTTTTGATCCCCACCAATTCTACAGTGGAACAACAGTTTTACATGTCCCCGTTTTATATTTTCCTGCATTTTAAGATTTATTTTATGGTCAAATATAAAAGCATAAAATGTGGTTTGAGTGTAACCTAACACATTTATATTCAGTCATTTATTTTTCCAAATATGTGTATGTTCTATGTGAGGGATAGAAAGTTGGACAGTAAGGAGGGACATGAACCAGGCAATTCTGAAATAGCCCTGGAATAAACTAACATTAATGTAAAGCAATTTAGGAGATAGGATACTCTCTGGTACATAGAACTTTCCTTGTTCTTACTGAATTTGGACTTGGTCAGTTGCAACTCCCAGTATAGCATGCATTATATGGGACTCTTTATTTCCCTCTGGTGGGCCCTTGCTGTGTTGGTGGATAAATCGTTGACCACTCTGAATTACAAACACAGAACTTATCTCTCAATTATTTGGACACCAGTGCTTTGCTTGAGAGCCCCGGTCTCTTTGGTGTTAATTCTTAGCTGGCATTGTAGCATTCATCTATTAGATGATATTACAAAGGCATAGAGTTGGCAACACACAGGGGTAGTGCTAACTTCTGGGTTAACTAGTCCCCAGGGCAAGCATATCCTCAAAATGGCAAAATAGTGTTTTACTCCATGGGTCTCCTATTCCAAAACCTAACCACTTGGGTTCCTTTACCTGAGGGTGACTCCACAGGGTACTAGTCCTACTTTTTCATTCAGACGAGCCTCTGCCTGCTTGTCTAACTACCCTGATCTTAACTCTTTTACATGATCTTTCCTCAGACTAACTTTTCCTTCTAAGATCTACCTCCACTTAAGCCACTTCATGCACCAAACACCGCCTCTATCAAGTGGGGTCTATTTTCTTACCTATATTATTAAACAGTCACCACTTCCCTGGGAGTACAGAGACATCTATCACACCCATGGGCTTAGCTTACATGTACAGGACTTCCTTAGTCATTAGAGGATTTCCAGTACAGGATTTCAAAACCAGTAGGGGATTTAACTCTAGATGTCGGCACACTAGCCTAACCCATACATTTTATTATTTACTACCCATTTTAACCTATCATATAGTATGTTATTGTTAAATGCCAGCATTTCTAGAGAAAAAATAAACAACTTGGAGGTATCAACAGTAGTCTAACTACCATATAGCAGATATTTTGAAGTATAACCTTTACATATCACTGACACGCCTTCTTAAATCTAACTGCCATATTAATTCCAACTTGGAGAAATCCCACCAATTACAGAAATAGGAGCAGAATGCAAAAACACTGAAAGGGCTACTAACACATTTCAAGGTTATATGATATTGCCCAGCAACTGCTAATGAAATAATTGGCTGTAACTTTAATGAGGGGATGGAAGATGTGGCAAAAAGAGTATGTAATGTAAAAACAAGAAAAAGAGTGTCTGAGACTGAAACTCTAAAATGAAACAATGTATTATTATTATACAAATAGACACTTATGGGCAAATTTACAAAATTCACGTGAAGGATTCGAAGTTCGATTGAATTTTATCGAATAACGATCGTACAATTTTTTCAGATATTCGAATATGCAAATTTGGTCTCTTCAATCATCGAATACCGAATGATTGAATTATCGAATATTCGATAATTCGATCATTTGATGATCGAAGGATTTAGAATTTTAAAAACCTTTGAATGCCTACTTCGCCAGATTGAACCTACCGAATACCAATAGAAGCCTATGGGAACCCCCCCATAGGCTTCTTTTGCCAAGTCCTGCTCAAATACCATTTGTACGATCGAACGGGAATTCGAGGGTCACTTCGATCATTGAATACGCAAAATTCGAGCATATCGAATAGATCAAATAGATTGAGTAATCGAATATTCGATAATTCAACCATTCGATGATCGAAGTACTTCAACTTTAAAATTTTATTCGACTGCCTACTTCGACCAGATTGAACCTACCGAATTGCAATAGAAGCCTATGGGGCTACTGCACTTGATGCAGTAATGGTCAAAATTGATAAGAATAATAAAGTTTGTACGTTGTGTATTTAATGCATTTGGTTAATGAATGCAGTGTTCACAGTTTCACATATATTTATATGATTTGCTAATTTTAAGAGCTGATTTACTTAAAAAAAATTTCAGTCAACCTAAATCCCTTCCACGATTTTAACCCATTGATCAATTATTTTTCTTGAAAAGATCAGAGCAACAAAACATCACAACAAAAGCAAGTGTAAATTCGTATCGTATGACTGCTTAGAAAACTCGACTTTTTCAGATTATCAGACAAAACCCCAAAATTTTTCTAATTATCCATCACAGATTACAATGTAAAAAACAACTTCAGGGACATCTGCAATTGACTTTTACAGTATATGACCTCAACAGGTTTGCAATGCAGTGTTTTTGGATTTTTAGCAGCTTTGGGGATAAAGCCCTATAAATTTGGGGGGGGGGGGTTTCCACAAAATATTTGAGCTTTCCCCCTAAAATCCTTGATCATATTATACTGTTGCACTTTTTTATTTGAGTGTTTATTACATATATCTTTGGTAATTTATATTTAGCACATTGCACTTTAATTTACATCTGTGGGTGTATTTATAAAACAGGAGATCCGGCAGTACTCATCTATTCGCATTGTAGGATGTCAGCCAATCCCCATCCTGTGGGTGGACAGGCGGTGGCTCAGCGGACCTGACAGGAAACAGCAGTATATATTTTTCTATTGGATGGGTTGACTTCCTACAGTTCTGCGAGGGAATGAGCATTAGGAGCCATCCACTGCTCATTTGTTTAATACATTGAACAGAGAGAATATGGGGCAGCTTCAAATAATTATTTAATTTTCAAAGGTAACAGATAGTTAAATCAGTATGTTGTTTACCACAGGCTATGGGATGAGAGAGAATGATTAAAATCTGATCATTCAATCCTGACAAATGCTAGTGTTTGGCTTTCAGGTGATCCAATAATTTGGCAAGAGCTCTCTTTCAGATCATTTGCAGTGAGGGCCAGATTACTGGATTAGTATATCTTTGTTTTCTATGTTCATTTGTAAATTGTACATAATTCACTCATTTCAGTTTAGAGTTTTCTTAGAGCTCACAAGAATATATTATGTTAAGTTCGCTAGCTCGAACAATCTTAAATAGGGCACTAAGGGACAGTGTGAATGTAGTGCTCACCACAAAAAAAACTACAGTTTTTAGAAACAAAAAGAAAGTTGGTGAATTTTTCTGTGATGAGCATTTATTTCACACTTTGATATAGTTGCCCCAAAGTCAGTAAGTGTCTGTAACCATCCTATCAGCACACACTGAACATTTTGGACAGAAACGCTATAGTATGCAGTTTTGCTCAAAAATCTTTTCTGATTCCAGGCAGCACACACACATTCAGGTAGCAGAAGGCAGCTGATTTGCCTTTCTCTGTTAGTAACATAGTAACATAGTAAGTTAGGCTGAAAAAAGACTCACGTCCATCAAGTTTAACCTTTTTTTTTTCCAACTGCCTAACTGCTAGTTGATCCAGAGGAAGGCAAAAAAACCCCATTCTAAGCTTCTCCAATTTGCCTCAGAGGGGGAAAAAATTCCTTCCTGACTCCAAAAAGGCAATCGGACTAGTCCCTGGATCAACTTGTATAATGAGCTATCTTCCATAACCCTGTATTCCCTCACTTGCTAAAAAGCCATCCAACCCCTTCTTATCTAATCTATCAGTCTGTACAACAGTTTCAGGGAGAGAATTCCACATCTTCACAGCTCACTGTAAAAAACCCCTTCCAAATATTTAGGCGGAACCTCGTTTCTTCTAAACGGAATGGGTGACCTTGTGTCATCTGGAAGGACCTACTGGTGAATAAAGCATTAGAGAGATTATTATATGATCCCCTTATATATTTATACATAGTTATCATATCACCCCTTAAGCACCTCTTCTCCAGCATGAACATCCCCAATTTGTCCAGTCTTTCCTCATAGCTAAGATTTTCCATACCTTTTACCAGCTTAGTTGCCCTTCTCTGTACCTTCTCTAATACAATAATGTCCTGTTTGAGTGAGGGAGACCAAAACTGTACGGCATATTCTAGATGTGGCCTTACAAGTGCTCTATAAAGTGGAAGAATGTGTATATATGTCAGCATCAAAAGTAGATATCCAGGAAGAAGGCGACCACTCTCAGGTCTTAAGAAAAAATAAAAATGTATTTAAGCAAAAGAAGTTGCTGATGTTTCGGTAAGCTCACTAGCCTTTCTCACTTTGAAATGTTAGTAACTTATTTTGCTTTAATACATTTTCTCTTTATTTTTTCATAAGACCTGAGAGCACTCACCTTCTTCGTATATATGTATGTATATATATATATATATATATATATATATATATATATACTCTAACAGAGTACTGACCCATGTGCCATTAGCCTCAAGCTGTGTGGTTTAAGTAGTCATAAGGACCTGTGTTACAGCATCTGAACAGTCTCCCATAGACAATGTAATCACCTTACAAGTACTTGTACAGACTGCTTGTCAGGCAGTAGTGGTCTGAAAAAGCATTCTCATTCTTTTCTTTTAGTACTTTAGGTGAATGCCATCTGACCCAGGACATTTGTTTAGTTTCTGGTGTTTGTTTCTTTTGAACTTCTTATTGACTATAATGGTATTCTTCTGGAAGCCAAAGACACTTGAGATGGTATCTGCTCTATGTGCCCACAGCTAGACAGCCAATGGCATTAGGTGCCATAAATCAAGGACAGGAGGAACTCCAAAGAGACATAGCTACAGTACATACATGTTAGTAAAGAAAGGCATTTTTTTTACATCAATTAGGGCAGAGACACACGTGGAGATGCAGGGTATATTAGCCCCCCAGTGACAAAGCTCTTCTTCTTCGGGTGACTAATCTCCCCGAACTGCCTTTTTGCCGGCTAGAATCTAAATCACAGGCAGGATGGCACTCAGAGTGCAACGTTTTCTGAAATCATCCGAAGTTGCCTCACGAGGAAACTTTGGGCAAATTGGGAAAAAGGAGAGGTCCAATTGCCATCCTGCCAGCAATTTCTATTCAGATATAGATTCTAGCCGTCAGGAAGGCAATTTGGAGATTAGTCGCCCAAAGAAGAGGAGAGTTGTCGCCGGGTGATTGAATCTCCACATGTCTCTGCCCTTAGCAGACTTTGGGACAATCGAGGAAATCCTAAAGGAGAATACATTTTTATTTGAAAGAAGACAAATTAATTCAAATAGCAAAAACTGAGCAACTGAACTTGTACAACCTTGCGAATAATACAGATTACTCAATTGCTCTTTATAACACCATGGAAATAAATAACTGGAGAGATTTCTGGAGATGTTGCCCATGGCAACCAATCAGCAATTAGATTTAAATAGCCACATATAAGTTAGAAAACAAAAGCAAAGATCTGATTGGTTGCTATAGGCAACATCTCCAGAAATCTCTCCAGATATTTATCTACAATGTTAGTAAACATGCCCCATGTTCCTTCATATAATCATTTGCTGCCTATATCAAATTACAGCTTCTTTTGGACCATAATACATTTTACAGTCCCACATATGTTCTCCTCAATGTCCACCATATTGCATGTATCCTTTGAACCATAATTTTTTTTTGTATCATGAAGTATTCTGACAGCCAACAAATATATTTCTGGATTTAAGGTTATGCTAGAGAAAAAGTATGTTTTCGAGACACATCCTTAATCTTCCAAAACTTCAACAATTAAAGGTTTTTTTTTAAATTTGTTTTTAAAATGTAATTATTAGCTTGTTGAAAAAATGTGGTACAGTCATTAAAATGGCTCCTTTGTTTAATTTTCACTTAAGTTATTGTGAAACTTCTTTAATAGCCTTATTATATACAAAACTATTGCGTTATATAATTTAGCATTATATTTTAGCAGTGGGTCCGTTTGTAGACATTCTGTAACTGGTGTATGATATATAAAGTAAATACATATATATATATGTCCAATGGGTACCTGCACTCTTTCCCGTATTTATTCAAAGATGGGTGCTCAGTCAATTCGTTCATACAAGCTTCAAAAGTGGACCAGCACTCCCAATTTCTCTTGCAAAAAAACTTTTTTATTCAAACATCACTCTTGTGCTCCAATGTTTCGGCCCACATTAGCGCCTTTATCAAAGGGTTTGATCGCCAAATTATTACTTCCGCCTATACGTAACACAACCAATGAGGTGAGGCTCTTCAAAGGCACCCGGACCGGCATTAGGATTCCAATCGGGTATAAGCCGCTCGCGGCAGCTTTACATGTGTGGGAGTCTTGCGATGGTGACAGCCAGCTATACGCGTAAGTGAGCTTCTCGTAATTGCTGTTTGCGAGTATTCATATTAGATATACCTGTCTCTTCCGGCATAGACAGCTGGATATAAACTAAATGCTGTTACTTTGTGTACTAGAACCGCTACAACTTTATAAAAATAAACTCTATATCTGACTCTTCCGGCACAGTCTGCCTGATACAAAAAATATATGTTGATACTTTGGGCACCAGAATCGCTACATCCCTATGTATATAAATTCGACCAGTTTAGATATAGGAACCTAATTGGTATCTGTATAGTAATGTGAATCGCATAAGTATTTCTATGGAGTTTTTTTATATGAATTGGTTCGTTTTTCACTTCTCTTTCACTGAAAGTCACTTTGTTTTGGGTTAATAACACGTGGTGGAATACTGTATACAGAGGTATTTTAGTTTTTGTATATATGATGAGGTATATATGCTTAGTTATTTATATGCACACAATGTGGATTGATTTGTTGAACTTAATAGTCATATGACCTTTTGACACTTGACCTCATTTCCTGTTACTTCCTTCACCAGGGGTTAAAAGGGTCACGCATGCACTGTTTTTTCACTTTGAGAAAGGTCAGAATGCTGACCGAAACGTCAGTTTAGTTTGTGAGTTTAAATAAATAGTTTTTTCATTTTTAAGCCCTGTGAGTGCGAGACTTTGTTCCAGTCTATATATATATATATATATATATATATATATATAATATATACAATTATATACATTTTACATTTATAATCCTGTTTTACCAATTCGATATAGAAAACATAGAATTATGGAAACACACATTTTATATTCCAGTAAACGGAAGAAAAACATATTTTTGAACCCAGCCTGAATGCTGTTATAGAAGCAATGTTTCCCTTTTTCTAAAAACATTCTCGACTTGCTATATTATACTTTTAAATCTTGCCACCTTTACAACTCATGCATGATTGATTAGTTGTCACTTCAGTAGTACAAACTGGAGATAATTTGAAATAGTTTTCTAATCTTTTGAAACCATTTAAAAACCTAAATTTTTTTCTACCCCAATTTGAAATTGAAGGCATTAAATATCTCAGTGATTTAGACTACCTGACTGTTGGTGAAATTTTGCTTTTGGTTTCCCTTGTGTTTTGTGTGTCTCATTAAGCACACCCAACTAAGCAGGTCAATGTGCAGATTCTGGTAGAGTTGCAACTGAAAAGCTAAAAGGGTGACTATTTTGCTCCTGCAAAAGGTCTTTATATCAGTGCAGAGATTTTTGGAGCTGTCAGTGTCATTTTAATTAATGTAACCTTTCCAGAACTTGTGTACCAGCCATATTTATCCCACCCAGGTCTTAGTTTGGACATCCCTGTCAACACTATTCAACATGTCTTTTTTCATTGGATATATCACCCATTGCAGTAGTTGTGAACAGGTTCTGTTTTCTGCCTGTACACAATGAATAATTCATCCAGCTCCTGAATTTCTTTATGCGGCAAATGCAATTTTCTGTTCCCTCGGAGCTCCAATCAGTTGTCCCACAGGAATTTATTAAGGTGAACAGAAGTATTCTCTCCCAGACTTTACATCAGCTTGTTTTTCTCTACCATTACTTATATAGATCTTCAGCTCAGAAAAGTGCATGGTATAGGAAGAGTCATCAATAGATGATAAATATGCATTTATGTTGGTATGTATTTGGCATCAAATACCTTTATGCATTGTATGGAATGAACCCCAGCTCACCCCCAGTGGAAAGATGGTTAGTGCTCCCTATGGCTAGTACTGATGGGCATTTCACCATGTGTTTAACCGGAGAGGAGCACAGAACGAAACAGAGAGATGTATCCAAGCACCAATAACCAAATTACACCTGGGCAGTAACACTTGTGACCAGTGGGAATCAAAAAGTTGTTTTACAGTACCCCAAGAAAATTTCTAGCAATTTAAACAGGAAGCCTTCAGTATATTCATTTAAAAGAAAGCACATCAGATGACAGCATACATGTTTCATCCTTTAACAGCACCTTGTCCTTTGGACATGCATGCTGTTTATTTACTTTCACTGTACCAAAAGAGGAGTCTTTAATGTTCAAGTGTATGCACATTTGTATCTATACTATTGACATTATTAAAAGCATAATAAAACAGTTTCTAATATTTGCAAAGAGCAGTACATGCGTTAGTGTAATAGATTTTTTAATAGAATGCAAAAATTTGAATGTCATGTATTTAAAATTTGCCATCTCGACAGTATACAAAGGTAGAGTTATATTTGTAAGCCTTGAACCTGTTGCCATTTTCAGACTTGTTTTTTTTTGCATCTTCGGGGTATAATAAATGTCGAAAAATTCAAGTTTTTTTTCCACTAAACATTCAAGTTTACAGTATAGTTAAAAAAAAAAAAATGTTTTCGAGTTTTTGGAATTCGGACCTTGGCAAGTAACCCCTTTAATATAGCAGGTACACAGAACTTGTATAGTCATTTGGTGAAAATATACAATGGCTGAAGGAGATTTTCAAAATCTAGAGCTGACAAGCAATGGGCAAAGTATAAGATATTATAGAGTTCTAGTAGGCCAGGCCCTGCAATAGGTCACAGAAGGCTGCTACCAATAAATTTGCTGCTTGAATATGAAACGCCTGCTTATTCTTTAGTCTACTTGGTCTCTTTTTTAACTTCATTCAGCTCTTTGAGGCTTACTTACAAAGGGGGAGCAGCAGTAATATACAATCATAAAGTAACTTTATTGCTATTCTCTATTTTTCCTCCAGCATTTTGCTTGTATTCAGTCTTACGCAATGTACAATATGAATGCATACTTGCTCTGGTTAATGGCAATACCAAATCCTACTAGACAAGTTAAAGGACATAAAAAGTTGCATATTGCAAGTCCTTTTCAAATGAAACATGAAAACAAAACATTTTTATATTGAAGCGTCCATGCCTGTTATAAACATGTTTAAAAGTCTGTCAGCTGTCAGTCATGTATTGCATGCCTTGATTCTATGCCTTAAGCTGGCCATAGATGCTAAGATCTGCTCGTTTGGCGATGTCTTTCCCCGATATGCAGGTCAATATCGGGGTAATACGAACATTCGGCCCTATGGCCGAACGATCGGATTACGACTAGCTCAATGGACTTCTGACGGGTCGGTCGCAAGACAATCCAAACTTCCCGATCAATATTGTGTCAGAAAGACCCGTCTGAAGCCCCATACATGGGCAGATAAGTTGTCAAATCGGTCTGAACGACCGATATCTGCCCGTGTATAGCCAGCATTAGGCAAAGAGCTGGGGCATCTAATTACTTTCAATTTCCATTCTAGATGTCACTGCTCTCCTCTCATCCCTCCTCACCACCATCTAATTGAGTAGCCAATGCATTGGATTGGTATCAGATGCCCTATTCTGGCGCATAAACAAGATTTGGGATGATGCAAAGCTTGTCTTAATAACAGTGTCCTCAGTGGCGCCTGCTTGCTTGCTCTAATTTTGAATTCCAAGACTAAAAGAAACAGGATTTATTTAGTGAAAGTGAAGTTTGTTTTGTTTGACTGACATCATAAAATAGGATTTGGAATTATTTGTAAGGGCGTCGGGTTCCCTTTTACTATATGCTGCTCATAGTATATCAAGGAGGAATAAAACTGAAACCAGTTTATATTCCATTGTTTTGCTAAGTATTGTAAATACCCTGGCACCTGGAAAAATATAATATAGAAACTATATAAAATAATTTTACTTGGAAAAAATTGTGGGACTATATTACATCAATAAATACTTGAGACAGGAAAAAAACAACTGCCTGCATTCTAGAATGCATCATATATATTATTATGTGATATCTTATTATGCGATATTCTTCTATTTAAGATAACTATATTACACAAAGATTTTATTCTGGGCAGTTGTGAAGATTCCCTTGTAAACGCCAGGCCTGGGCTGGCAATCTATGGCTTCTGGCAAATGCCAGAGGGGCTGCTGTAAGATGCCATAGCCTATGAGCCTAAAATGCCAGGGCCTGGTTTGAATCCCAGTCCAGGCCTAGTAAGAGTTCTTCCCCCAAGTCTATTCATACAGTGCCCCATAAATGTTTGCTACCAAAACTAAAATACATTGGTTTTGGTTGTACTCTTTGTATATTGGTAGTGAACTTCTAAAGCAGGAGTGCCCATACTTTACTAATGTGGGGTCTGCTTTTAGTGATGTTGTCCCTTTATGATCTACATCCATAAAAGCATTCTTAGAATTCTTAGCATTGTTAGCATAGTTTAGCGAAAAACATTACTTGCATACTGATTTATGGAAAAATGCATATTTAACAAACAATTATTTCTTATCCAATCATAATATATAAATATATGAAAAGCATGAAACAGGAGAGTGATTTAGACACTATTGGAGATCCCGATCTGCCCTTTGGGCACCCCTAATCTACAGTAAGTGGTATGCTATGGGGCTCACTCCTGTTTATTCTAATTACGAATTCCTTAGTTGATTCCTTAGAAGGATGGTATCTCTATTTTTCCAGTGACACAAAACTGTTTAGAGCAAGTTAATATGTCTAGACTGCATCACTCTTGCAGTGAATCAGAATAGGCATCCTAGAGGCCTAGTACTTGTAAAATGTATTAAGAATTCTTGATAGAGAAGAGCCTACAATAATTGTGAATAATAAGGTGAGGTGCTTCAAACCATGCCAGTCAGCATAGCAAGAGTTTTCAACATTGTGTTCTATTTAAAGGGGTATAGATACACAGGACAGCATAGCACAAAGCAGTAGCATGGTTTACCTAGCTTTATGGGCTGCATGGTGGCACAGTGTTCATTACGACTGGTGGCCTATGTTTGATTCCAGCCAGGGAACTATCTTCAAGGAGTGTGTATGTTCTTCTTGTTGGTTTCCTTCCACACTCCAAAAACAAGCAAGTTGATTGGCTTCTTATGAAACTGTCCATGGTGTGCGTGAATGTGATTGGGACCTTAGGTTTTAAGGTTCACTGTGGCAGGAACTGATGTGAATGATGTTTAATTTCTGTAAAAGCTTTGGGTATATTTTGGCACTTCATAAATTAAATATAATACTAATTACAGTATAATTTATTTATGTAGCGCCAGCTTAACATGCAGTGTTTCTAACAGAGAGTCTTTATCATTATGTCAGTCCCTACCAGGCTTACAATAATAGGTCCCTACTATACACACTGTGGTCATATATTTAATCAGAAGTCCGTTAACCTCTCTGTATGTGTTTGGAGTGTTGAAGTAAACCCATGCAGATGCGAAGATGACATACAGACGCTTTACCTGACTTACTATGATACTATAATTGAGGACCCCAGCAATGCAAGAAGCCTTTAAAGAGATTTGAATGTGAATTGAATGAACTGTCCGATAGATTAAATATAGAAGCTCACCTTATGCTGGCTTAAGTTGTGATGTTTTAACAATTTTGATAGCTATCTAGCCGATTTTTGGATCGGATAGGGCATCTGACAGGGTCCTTAAACGAACAGATAAAGCCCGGCATGGCACCTTGGCACCTACTCTTGCACAAAGCATAGCTAGTGCTCTTCAAAATTACACTGGTGCAAAGCATTGTTAGGACTTCCCAGTGTGTCTGTATAATGTTATGTTCAAAGCTAATTGCCAAGACTTTCTATTTGATTTTATAAGCATACGCACAAAGGAATTTTATAAACATGCACACAAAGTTAATTGCTTTGACTCTCCGATGTAAGTTTATAAACATATGCAAAATCACGGGTAGGTCTCTCCAATGTGACTTTACAGAATAACATTGCTAGGTCTCTCAAAAGTGACTTCAGCACAAAACATTGCTTAGATCTGCAATATGGTTTTATAAATGTATGCACAAAGCTAATTGCTGGGATTTTCGTGTGTGATTTTTAAAAAAAATCTGTTATGAAAAGCAGTAAAAAGAACAAAGCATTACTAGGATTCTTCAGATTAACTTTATAAATATATACAAAAATAGCATTACTCAGACTCCTTAAAGTGCTTTTCACACAATACATTGCTAGGATTCTGCAGTACAATGCGATCAGGACTGTACTTGTTACATGAATGTTATTTGAATTCATCCATTCCGTGCATCAGTGTAATATCTCATCTGTTCAGTTCCATCATTTGGAGCTTTCTGGATAATATGGATTCCATACCTATATTTGTTTATATACTCCCAAGCACAAACCAGCCAGTCACCTTCCTATATGGGTAATGTGTTAAGAGGCAAATGTTGATCTACTAAGAAATACATTTTGAACCCCATATATTTATAAATATAAGAAACAGCTGCCACATAGTGCCTTTTGCAAAAATGTCATAATATTGTTGATTTATTGCTTGGCTTTATCAGGATGTAAGATTTAATTACGGAATCTCTTATACATGGGAGGCCTCTTGTTTAACATAAAAAGGAGTAGTTTACCTAAAATGATCTCTTAGTATGACATAGACAGCAGCTTTCTAAAACAATTTGCAACATGTTTTCATGGTTTTTAAGATTATATTAAAAAGAAGTAAAATAGAATTAAAAGTAAAACTGAACACTCACAGCTGATCTACCTTTTGGTTGCCAACCCGGACTAGTCTGCATTTTCATTTGAAGACTACAAACAGGCAGAAAAAGAATAATTGCAAAACCATAAAAAATATTATGAAAGTCAACTCAAACATTGCTTTGAATAGGCCCATCTAAAACATACCAAAAGTTGCGACAAGGTCCCCTTTTAGAACTCAAATATTTAACTGGCCTGCATAATATTCCTTTATGTGGATGTAATTAACATAAGTTTGTAATAGGACTGGTATTTGTACAATCAATGCCTTTCCAATGAGATATTATTATTATTTTTCCTGATAATTCTAGGGCTTTTGACTTATATAAGAAGTATTAAGAATTTCCAGTGTGATTTTATAAACATACAGTATGTAGAAAGCATTGTGACTATCCAAAGTAACTTACAATTTATAGGACTATTCTGTCTAGACAAGAACTACTCTTGTTTTACCCATAATGAAAAGCAACCCAAAAGATTCTTCAGGGCCCCACTGCAAGCCACATCTCCTGCTGTTCCCTAACTGACACATCTGTATGAAACACAAGTTAGTTGGGATGCCTACATTCCTCATGTATATAGTGGTGACAAATCAGTGCAGCAATTCTTCAAGAGGTAAAGGCAACGTCTGTGACCCTGCACACTGCCTCAGAAGTGGTTATTGACCCCTACAGTCTGAAACATAGAAGCAAATATACACAAGAGATAAGTAAATGCAAATAAATATATCAATCATTACAACAATTGAAGCAACCAAATTCTAAGGCTGGAGATACTTGCCACATTTCACATTTTTCATAATAAGAATACATTGTGTTGGACTGGCCCACCAGAATACCAGGAAAACTCCCGGTGGGCCAAGGTGTCAGTGGGCCCTCATGCTGCTAAACTTTTGGCCTATTTCATGGCCATTCCCTATTTCTATGAGAACAAAGAGGCTTCATAGATGGAATAATTGATTATAGTATGTAAAGAAAACAAACTAGAAGAATAGAGGTTGATTGAGGAGATGAAGAATATTAGTACTGAGAGTGGCCCCCTGGTCTAATGTTTTATGGTGGGCCCCTGGTCTAAGGTTTTATGGTGGGCCCCTGGTCTAAGGTTTTTGGGTGGGCCCCTGGTGTCCCAGTCCGAGACTGCATTGAAATGTGCTTTACAATGATCCGTGCTTTACTTTTAATCAACTTCTTGTGATTTAAACACTGGTGCCTTTTAATGTTTCTATGTTAAATATGTAATAAAATACATAATGTTGCAAAGTTAAGTTGTTCAGACTTGTGAAGATCAGCTTGTTTTGGTATGCCCATCCTGAGGTGAGCAATATCGGGCTGATCTGATTGTTGGCCTGAAGGTCAACAATCGGATCACAATTATACTATTCAGGCAGTGAAGTCAAGGACAGATGAGGTCCTCTGTCCAATAAATTCAAACCCACCATATTGAGATCTGCATGATTTTCTACACAGAACAATAAGCTGCCAACACTGTCTGTTGGCAGCTTTTATCGGCCCATGTATGGCCTCCTTTTTTTGTCTACTATAGCAAACAATCAAACTATAGCAACTGTTGTGTTTGGTAGCCGAGGATGAGGAGAGTATAACAGTTCTTTATTAGCAGGTCATGCAGCCATTGTAATGGCTAATAAAGCACTGTTATACTCTCCTCATCCTCGGCTACGAAACACAACAGCAACCTGGTTAACTGTTTAACAGCAAACATCGTATTGGTTTGCTAGGGATTATTATACTAAGGCAAACATTTTGTCTTTTATTACATTTTCTCATTAGTGTCTTTTTAATATATGACTCCAATATAATGAATATGTTTGGTTAGGAATGTACTGTAGTAGTGGTATTAGCTAGCAAAATGATTAGCCAATAACCCCACAGTGACTCTGCTAAAAAAAACTTCAGGCTAATGCTCTGTACTGGTATTTGCTGAATCGCTGCTTCTATTCCTTGCAGGCTCGGAGAAGACTTTTACAGAGAGGCGATAGAACATTGTCGAAGTTACAACGCCCGGCTGTGTGCAGAGAGGAGCATGAGACTGCCCTTCCTGGACTCTCAGACTGGAGTGGCCCAGAACAACTGCTACATTTGGATGGAGAAAACACACAGGGGTCCAGGTGAGAGGTGTGTGTGTGCCTTCAGCAATCACTTGGTAAACAGAAGGCAATGTAGCATTGGGATAAGATGATTTTTAAAAAATGCATTGCTTCCGGCATTGCCTGAGATACCAGTGCAGTACTGTGGCACATATCTCCAGATAACAATTCCCCAGCCTTACATGAATAGGATGCTCTAGAGAGGCAGATAACATAGACATAATCAGACTCCGTAAAAACCAAACAAATCTTTGTTTCCATAGACAGTTACTATAAAAATATGGAATTATTCTACTTTTTATCTGCACTTTTATAGTGGTCTGGCTCTTTGTGAATGTACTGCAGTTAGAAACACTAAAGTTCAGTATTGAAACTTGTTTTACAGTGTAACAAATCTATTTTCAACTGAATAAGTATCTAACTTAAACAGATTTCTTATTGAAATTTGGGTCTAAACTGGACACAAGACCATCGAGGTAGCCTGGCTGATTAATAAACGTTCTAGAAAATGCAACAAAGATGAATGTTGCTTTTATATAATTCCTATGTGAATCAAAATATTAGAAAATATTAATAAATGAAGGGCACTCTAACGTACAATTCTCTCAACAATTACAATTTGTAATACAATTTATAGTTAGAAATGGGTGCAATCTGCCCAAAAACAAACCCCCCATACAAGGCCAAACATTAAACTAAAAAAAACATACTGGGCCTGCATGCCAAATAAAGAGACCAAGTGGTATTTGAAAAAAACATATATTTTGTTTAAAAAGAGATACGTTCAATAATATATACAAAACATGCCAGTAAATACATACAGATTTTAGTATACATACCACTCAAAGTATGATTGCTGATCTGACGATTTTCAGCGGCAGACTGTCAACAACTTTGTCGGACATAAACTTTCGTACAATTGATATACGGGCAAAACATCGTCTGATCTGTTCTTTTGCTACTTTGTTTGATCTGAATGGTTAGTGGCAGGTCGGGAGATGGGGACGTCTGATCGTTCGATGATTCGTACGATTGGATCTTTGTGTCTATGGCCAGCTTAAGGGAAGGTGGGGGAAAAGAGTTAAGGGGGAAAAAGTAATGAAAGTTTGTTCAGCTTTCTGTGTACATCAACTAGGGGGCCTGGCTCCTTGCATGATCTGTATGTCGTACTTTATGTTTTGGTATTTGTCCCTGTCTGAAGTATTTCCAGGTGTTTGTCTCATTTAACATGCAATAAATAATTATTTTTCTTTAAATATAATCCTATAAATTATGCACTTATTCCTGTCAAGGAAATTTTGTGTGATTACCTAATTGATGTGTTTTACATCAATAGTCAGTGCTCTGGTAGTGTAGATTTCCTGCAAGCTGCAAATTGCCCTGTGTGCCATCATCATTACACGGCACTGATTAGTGTTGTACAGTTAAAATATCATATATAGCTTTACAGTATAACTATTGCCTATGCGATTTGCTGTTTACACCTTTTCTGTTGGTACCACTGTACTACCACTGTTATTAGTCCTGTCTAAAATGTCTTGGGACACTGGGCAATAGATAAAAAATGGGATGCTCCTGGGAAATCCTTGACAGATTGTGTAATGAGATCTGTAATACTAAGGCCAGCACTTTCCACAGTGATATAGATATATCTACAGACAAAAGTCTGTTCCTGTCTGCATGGGTGTCCGCAGAAAATTTTCTGGGGAGGGCAAGTAAGTTAACTTGTGAACTTATTCATGACAATGTAGAAGATAACCTAATTAAGGCTTGTCTTGGGGTGGGAAGTTTAAAAACTGATACTATGTAAGCTAGGGAAAAACTTTTCCTGTCTTTTCTGAAGCAGCAGATCTACAAGATATTGGAGCATCTCCAATTGCTGTATATTGACTCAGGCTAGGCATATTATGAAAAAGAAATGCTATAGCATCTATGTAATGTGTAAATTGCCTTGTAGATAGAGCACAAAATAAGCAAGTGTGACTTCTCCAGAAACAAATACATTGCCAAGAAATGTCAGTTGATTAAAATCCCTAAACCAAATCCTGCCCCTGAGCCAAAGCATGTGCACACATGACACCCTGCACACCTGGATGATATTGCTATATACTATTCCTGAATAGCATTGTTATTGGCTGGTTCCTCTGCAAGTTGGAATAGAAATTCAAATGACACATTCTGTTTGTATCTGACAAACAGGATTAGTCAATGATTGGAAAGCCACTTACTGACTCATGTATATTTCATTTGTTGTACCAGTGAGGGAGAACACACACACACACATATATATATATATATATATATATATATATATAAATCTATTAATCAGTTAGTTAAAGTGATTTGTGAAAACTGATTATATAAACTGAATGTAGCGCACCAGACATATAGAAGGTATTGTTCAAAATACATAAATTATAGTCATCTGAACAAGGGACATATTATAGGTAGATATCCTCCTAGCTTGTTCATGGTTTCCTTGGCCAGAAAATACAAGCCATTGTGTGGTTCCACTTATTTTTTATTAGCATTGTTTCTGCTTAGGCCAGTGTGGGGTCTACATGGGTTAGTGATGCTATCCAAAACCTACTGACACTTAAGAATGCTCATCCGTATCATGGAAAATTAATAATTAATACTTTTCAACTATGGGGAATTTAATAATGATTTATTTAAATGAACAACAGCAATATTAATAAAAATCTGAGTACCAGATGCTATCAGGAGGGAAATCTAATATACCGCTATTTTGTTTACAATATGATCTGCTCTTGAGATCTTCTAGTTACTATCTATCAAGATCTGTTTTGTCTACCTATTGGGCATCACTGACCTAGATTATGGAGTTTCAGTATTATTCTTTATTCAGAGCTAATAAATTTCTGAGCACTTTATAGTGATTAGACATCATTGAGCATACAATCAATAGTCCCTGTTGCATTCACACACCCAATAGTCCATTTACGTGTCTGTTTAAGGAGTGTGGGAAGAAACAGGAGCGGGGACGCAAACAAGCACAGGGAGAATATATTTATACTTACTTGTATGTGTCTGTAGAATCTTTAGTTGTCTGTAAATTGCTGTTGAAGTACAGGATATGTATTAGTATATTATGTTACCCCATCTAAATGATTTTTTATTGGTATTTCAGTGACCATGACATAGTCGCACTGATAATGTCCTTGTAGTTTTTGAAAGTGTTACAGCAGAATGGTTTATAATTTCTGATCATACAAAGTTACATATTCCTATGTAGGCAGAGATTTTGGAATACAATTTAATATACATAAACATGATGATGTAGCATCTCCTGACTCTAGTTGAAGGCAGATATGATTTCTGAGTGTGCTGATCTCTTGCAGACCAAAGCTGAAGTGTTAGGGGGTTATTTACTAAAACACAAATTTTCCCCATTTTTTAATTAAAACAAAGTCAACATAACTCCCATCCACAAATTTAACTAATTTATTAAAAAATCAAGATTGAAAAGGTCAGTGCAGGAAAAGTCTCTTTTTCGCATGTGTCGCTTCAATTGTACAGTTTTCCAAGTTGTTGCCCAAAACCCTGACTTTATTGTACGAAAGCCAGAGCAGATCATAATGTCAAGAAACATCTTCAAACTGTAAAAGGGACATCTGCTATTGACTTCTGCATAACCTCAACAGGTTATTGTTGGAGTATTTTTGTATTTGAAATGTTTGCAGCTTTAATAAATCTCTAAAAATGAAAAAAAAAATCCTCTAAAAACTAACATTCCACCAGAAAAACTGAGGCTTCCTAGTTGTATGGATGTCATATGCACTTACATAGAAAACATATGTAATTTTACCTGCTGATGTATCTACCTCTAAAATTAACCAAAAACTTTTGGAGTATTATAAGTAAAACTTGCACTACATATTTCTTCTAAGCTATTCTGTGTATTACACATGGAACTGGCCCTAGGATACTATGAAGGAATCTGTGTACAAAATTTCTTCAGTTATCTAATATGAGTAATTCTAAAACAACTGGAGTCCAGTTGTTTTAGAATCACTTATATTACATATACCATGACCTGGATGAATGAAAATCTTCATAGTCATTTCTTCAGTTAGCCTACCCAAACATAAAAGGCACCCGTCCTTATGACGGCTTGAGTTTGTAAGCCGAAACGTTGAAATAAATCTACCAGCTTTTTTTTTCACTTATCAAGACCTATGTGTGTGGATGTTTTTTTTTGCTTTATAGATCTGAATTTTTGTTCCAGCACCTAGGCATCACCATGGCTATTTAAGTGCACCTATCTAGTTTTATATATATATATATATATATATATTTATATATAAAAACAACCATTACAGAGCTTATAGTGTTTTGTGGGTTTTTACTGTATGTTTGGCTTAGAATTATACATTTCAAAACTCCTCCTATTTTATTCTGTGACACATGTTTATTCATTTGTTCTAAATGTCCTATGGAACTACTGGTATGATGATAACAATAAATAAGTATTGTTCCACAAAATAAAGGACATATTTGCTATGACATTCCTAGATACTTAACACCCGAAATTGAATAGTGATCCGCACACTCCTTTCTAGAGCTATACACTGACTTGTGAATTAATGGATTAGTACAGTGCCATAAAATATATCCATAATACATTTTTTAGTTTTTTCTCCTTTTATGCAGACATGTAGCCATCAAGAGAGTTGTGTAGCATATAATAAGTGTTTTAAGGTGTTTTAAAAGCATCAACAGAATCAGCCATCACAACATCACCCGGCAGTGCATTCCACAACCTCACTGTCCTCACTGTGAAGAACCACCTACGCTGCTTCAAAAGTCCTTTTCTTCTAGTCTGAAGGGGTGGCCTCTGGTGCGGTGATCCTCTTTATGGGTAAAAAGGTCCCCTGATATTTGTCTATAATGTCCTCTAATGTACTTGTAAAGTGTAATCATGTCCCCTCGCAAGCACCTTTTTTCCAGAGAAAACAACCCCAACCTGGACAGTCTACCGTCATAATTTAAGTCTTCCATCCCTCTAACCAGCTTAGTGACATGTCTCTGCACTCTCTCCAGTTCATTTATATCCATCTTAAGGACTGGAGTCCAAAACTGCACTGCATACTCCAGATGACTTACTAGGGATCTATACAGAGGTATAATTATCATCCCTTGAGTTTATGCCCTTTTTTATGCAGAACTTTATTTGCTTTAGTAGATACAGAATGACACTGCCCAGAATTAGACAACTTGTTATCTATAAAAACCCCAAGATCCTTCTCATTTAAGGAAACTCCCAACACACTGCCATTTAGTATATAACTTGCATTTATATTATTTTTGCCAAAGTGCATAACCTTGCATTTATCAACATTGAACCTCATTTTCCAGTTTGCTGCCCAGTTTCCCAACTCAGACAAATCACTCTGCAGAGTGGCAGCATCCTGCATGGAACCTTTAGTTCTGCACAATTTAACCAGTAACCTTCTATGTGGCACTGTATTGAATGCTTTAGCAAAGTCTAAGTAAATCACATCCACTGCCAACCCAGAATCAAGGTCCCTGCTTACCTTCTAATAAAAAGAAATTAGGTTAGTCTGGAAAATCTATTATGCATAAAACCATGCTGGCACAGACTCATAATTTTGTTATTTGCTATGAAATCCAGTATCCTATACTTTATTAATCCTTCGAAAAGCTTTCCTACTACGGATTTCATACTAACTGGCCTATAGTTTTGAGGCTGAGAATGGGATCCCTTTTTGAATTTCGACACGCAATTTGCCCATCTCTCTGCTAGACCTCAATGAATCCTGAAAAATTAAGTACAGAGGGTTGGCAATCACAGAGCTAAGCTTGCTAAGTACCCTGGGATGAATATCATCTGGCCCTGGACCTTTGTTTATCTTAACATGTTCTAGTCTGTTTTGAAGAGAGATGTATTACTAGAATTGGGACTATTAATAAGGAAACCTTCATTAGCTGGTTCCTCCTTTGTGTAGGCCAGTGATCCCCAACCAGTAGCTCGCGAGAAACATGTTGCTCTCCAACCCCTTGGATGTTGCTCCCAGTGACCTCAAAGCAGGTGCTTATTTTTGAATTACTGGCTTAGAGGCAAGTTTTGGTTGCATAAAAAACAGATGTCCTGCCAAACATTCTCTCCTGTAGGCTGCCAGTCCATATAGGGGCTACCAAAAAGCCAATCAGAGCTCTTATTTGACATCCCCATGGACTTTTTCATGCTTGTGTTGCTCTCCAACTCATCTTTAAATTTAAATGTGGCTCACGAGCAAAAAAGGTTGGGGACCCCTGGTGTAGGCAGACGAAAAATATGCGTTCAGAATCTGAGCTTTTTACTTGTTCTCATCAACCAGCTGACCCCCTCTGATATTAAAGGTCCCACCCCTTCCTGCATTTATTTTTACTATTAACATAAAAATAATTTTGGATTGTTTTTACTGCAATATCCTTTTCCATATTGACTTTATTTTTGCTTGCCTGATAGCTTTTTGCATGATTTATTCGCCTCCTTGGACCTTATAAATGATTAGCAAAAAAGTAATCTGTAAAGGCTGGAGTAGCTGGATGTGTAACATAACAGAACACAACTTCCTGCTAATGTACATGCTTGTATGAATTATAGCATGTGTGTGAATCATTTATTTATACAGGTTTTAAGATCTGTTATCTGGAATGCTGGTTTTCTGGATAAGATATTTTTTTTGTCATTTGGATCACCATTGCTTAAGTTTAAATATTAAATAAAGCCAATATGATTACTTTGCCACCAATATGGATTCATGCAGCTTAGTCACAATCAAGTAAGAGATACTGTTTTATTATTACAGCTATGGGATCCTTTATCCGGAAACCCATTATACAGAAAGTTTGAATTACATAGGCTATCTCCCATAGACTCCATTGTAATCAAATAATTCCGATTTTTTTAAAGGATTTCCTTTTTCTCTCTAGTAACAGTAACTTCTACTTGATCCCAACTAAGATATAATTAATCCTTATTGGAATCAGAATGAGCCTATTGGGTTTATTTATGTTTACATGATTTTATAGTAGACTTAAAGTATGAAGATCCAAATTACAGAAAGATCCATTATCTGGAAAACCTCAGGTCCGGTGCATTCTAGATAACAGGTCCCATACACGTACAGTGAAAAAGGTAATCATTTCTAAAAATTTGAATTATTTGCCTAAAATGGACTTTATGTGAGATAGCCTTCCAGTAATTTGGAGCTTTCTGCATAACAGGTTTCCTCATAAGGTATCCTATGCCTGTGGTTTTAATATATTTTGTGGATGCCACAAACTTCTAAGTATTGGATTTTGTAAGTAAAACTGGACAATGGAACACAGAGAGAATATATTTTTCCTAGTGAAGTGATGTGATGTTGGTGAGACCAAGCTGTATATGAACAAAACCAATTGGCTTTTGTAATATGTCAGTAAAGTTGAGAGTGGGTATTTGCATTATAGTAAAGCTCATTACTGACATGTACTGTACTATAAATTTAGCTATACAATAGCTACCAACTGGTCAAAGTTTATTCCTAATTGTCTGGTTTCCAGCCTGCAATGTACACTGGGGTGTGTTCTGACCTTACACCCCTAGTGGTAAATATCAGTTTCCATATTGCACAAAAATAAATAGAATTGCACAGTACAAATATATATTGACTTACAGTGTTTCTACACTTGTATCTTTGTTCAGGTTTATCTCCAGGGCAGATCTACACATACCCTGCTCGCTGTTGGCGGAAGAAGAGGCGGTTGGATATTTTGGAGGACCCTCGCCTAAGGCCCTGTGAGTTTAAACTTGGTAAGGAGTTAGGTTAGGGATCCCGAGGTGTATTCTGCTAAAGGAGAGGCTTGCAATGCACTGATCACAGTATACTGAAGAGTTAACTGCTGAGATTATAGTGAGTGAAAAGAATGAGCTGTAACAGGGCAAGGTATTGAGCAACGGTTGTGGAAATGACATAGCCAATGGAATTAAAGTACTAGAGATTACAAGGTCTAAGTAAAAAGAGTTTGATGATTGTGGAAATTAAAAGTATTTTAAGTTTACTGATTGCATGTCAGAACCAAACAGATTTCTTGTGTTTTTTTTTTAGTTTTTTCAGTTTTTAGAAAACACACACATTCTAGAATTTCTACTGAATGCAAGGGGCAGACAGTTTTCCTGAGTCCAGTTCAGTTGGACTTTGCAGGAGACAGAGGATGTGGGGCTCATTAATCAGCACTGGGCAAATTTATTTGTGGGCAATAATCCATACCAACCAATCAGCGCTTGGCTTTTTCCAGGCTCCTGCAGGTAGAACAATGAATGTAACAATTTGATTGGTTTCCATGGGTAACTGCCCATGGGCTTATATGCCCAGTGTTGCTAAAATACCCTACTGTTTACTATAAGCTGAGCATCAGTGTTTTTTGGAGGCAGAACATCATCAGTCAAAATGGAATGTCAGAGATTATTAAGGCCCAATGCACTGAATGTATGTGAGACACAGGCATGCAATGTCTTTTTGAGACATGGCTCAGTGTGTGTGCTTGAGCAATGATAAAGGGAATCTTCTGGAGGGAGAAAAGGTTGGTGTTGTTAAGGGTAAGGTACAGAAGACAACAGAGCATGCTGAGAGATAAAAATGTACAGCAGAACACTGTAAGGTGTCTGTTGAAAGCAGGGTGTTTTAAGATTCCATTTATAGAGATAGAAATAATGGAGTGGTTACTGGTCCGTTAACTGCACACTGTTGATAATAGATTGGCTAGTATTTTCTGGCGAGTAAGGGCTAGTGAGGGGTAGGCACAGATATATCAGTGAAATTTTAAATCTGAAGATTGGTCATAAATGTCTTGATGAATGAAAAAGAGACAGTTCACCTGATGCAGAATTGTTTGTAGTTAAGCTTGATGTATTTTTTTGTTATCTTTCAAAAACCAAACTAAATCATACCATCATACAAACGTTTTATCATTACGTATCTGGCTGTGGCTGTGACTGGCTCAGGAACATTTGCAGTGCCTTGCATGTCTCTTCAGAAGCATATCTTTAAACACCAAGGGCAACTATTAGATACTGCATTTTAGCTCATGTTCTTTAAATACTTTGTAATCATATTTGTATATGATGTGCACATGATGTTTATTAAAACTCAGTTACTAACGTTCCCTATTACAATCTGCAGACATGTGATAAGAAATATACATAGTGCTGTCTTACCCTCTCCTAACTAACTGCAGTTGAATTTTGACAGAAGTTGAACATTGTCTAAATGCGTCCTGCTTCTATGCAGCAAGGAGATCAGCTGTCTGGGAGAACCCCAGTTATATGGAGCTCTAAAAGATATTCAATCACATCATCCCGCAATTTACAGAAACCAGTTACAGTCTGAGCCTCCGCCTTTAGTCTGCAGTTCTTTATGCTACCTAAATGCAGCAAATGAGTCTGCCATTAGATTCTCCATTGAGGGAATGCTATTTGGATAATGGGCTCTTATGGAACATTTATATAATACATGCTTCCAAATATTTGAAATTCTTCAAAATAAACTAGCTGTGATCAGGTGCTGTCAGGTGAGCTACCTATTACATACAGATGTCTATAATGCACAATCAATACTTTTGTTGTAACAATACAGAGAATAATACAACATTTTAAAGCCCTGTGCCTTGGGCTGGGCACCAGTATCATTAGAACAGCAATGGGATTTAAATTTGCAGTTTGTTTACTGTGATATAAGTTTATATACTATATGCCTTTATTTAGTTTTACTTGATTCTCTGCCGTTTCCCTATGTGTGCCGGGCAGGGTAATTGTCTCATTTCACTCTCTGAGCAAGAGGCACATTTCATTCAGCCTGCTTGTGACCCCTCCCCCTCCCAAACTGCAGGTTCAAATCCCCAGTGTAGTGTTTC
>CM044445.1:59974316-59996968 GCA_024363595.1 Xenopus borealis
GCCCTGATCTAGTGCAATGATTGTGTGAGGCTGATCTATCATAGGGGGAGCCCTGAGCAGTGTATAAGGGGCTCATCCGGGTGAGAATTGGGTGTTCTATTAGATAATTTTGAAAGCTGGGCTTGATTAGGGTGAAATACATGGTGAAAATATATTCACTGCCCAAGGTATTCTTAGAACTTTGGCTGATATCTGTAATCATTATATAAGCGAAGGGGGTTCAGACTAAATGTTGGACTTTAAAATTGGGCTTGACTTTTTTGATGGTTTTTACCTGTTGAAATAAAGTTCCTAGTTTTTAACTTACTAGTGACACAGAGTGGTTGCCGACTTTATTTTCAAAGTGGGGCTTGAACCAAAGAAGTCACTTATCTAGTGCTAATACATGCATGTACGGATGAAACCTTTTTTTCCTATTCCTGCTGATTTACAAGTGTTAAACAATATGCCATTCACATGGTAATGACTCCCTGTTCATATGCAAATTTGTGTAATTATTTAAATAAGCCCTCCAGATGGAAGTGGGTTCATCCCTTTACTAAAAGAGGAAATCCGATTTATCAGCACATTAACACTTTTGTATAAAAATCTGTTTTAAAGATGGTTGCATGGCTAATTAGTGAAGGGGCAAATTGACTCAAAAACAGTGACATGTTAAACAAGGTAGTGTTAGGCATATGTTGGAAATGAATTGTGTAAAGTTATTGACTTGAATCATGGGTTAATTGGTCATATCTGTGTAGCAATTAAATGATATAATGTCAAGGACATATTTTATTTTGTATAGGGATCCTGTATGTCTAATATTAAAGTGAACCCAAAACAGTGACAGATTTAATGAGGTCACAGGAGCACGCCTGTGTAAGAACATAGTAAACTAATGATTCTGAGATGCTTTATTGGTTAAATGATCAGCATTATATACTTTATGAGCAAAGTAACCTTAGGACTGTAATATATTTTTGGGCAA
This sequence comes from Xenopus borealis, assembly GCA_024363595.1. Taxonomy (NCBI): domain Eukaryota; kingdom Metazoa; phylum Chordata; class Amphibia; order Anura; family Pipidae; genus Xenopus; species Xenopus borealis. Next base: position 59,975,287 of record CM044445.1, read on the forward strand.
AAAGAACAATCACTTGGGGAAGTAACCTGAAAGCAATGTGGAACGGTCCCACATAAAGAGGAAGAGACCAAACGATGATACCTTTAATGGCTTGTAGCGGCTGTTCCAAACAGAGAAAAATTACTAACTGCCGGTAGCATGTTTAAAGAGGTTAAAGGCACAGTCCTCTATAGATAAACAGAGACTCCCTGCGGGGACCTGTAAATGCAAACTGTCCTGAATGACAAAAACGTCCTTGTAGGCTTCTCTGCTGTAACAAAACATCTATTTGCATTCCGCATCAGTACCTCAAGTTAATTTCCAACATTCTCGCAATTTCTTTTTCAACCACCCCCCTTGGATCTGCAAATTATTTTTAGATCTAGTAATGATGAGCTCAAACTGCAGCTGGCATGCCAGAGTGTAGTGAATTTCAAGCACTCCCATTCTTTGGATAACTATTTGTTACTAGGAGAAGGTTTACGCACTCTGGGTGGCTTCAGCACAGCAAACATAGGTGTTCTCCTTGAAATTAAATTTAGTATGTTGTACGGTATAAATTTGCAGTCTGTCTTTTGTATGCATTTAGTATGTGAAAAATAATTAATAAGAATTTACAATGGTTTAGTGGATTTCTTTTAGTAAGACATTTTCTCTTTGTTTTTATAATAACTTCAAGTGGCAGCATACAACAGTTAAATATGAGCTTTGCCTTTAAAAGGGTGGTTCACCTTTTCGTTAACTTTTAGTATGTTGTAGAATGCCCTATTCCTAGCAATTTTGCAGTTGGTTTTATTTACTTTTTATAGTTATTAAAATGTTTGCCTTCCTCTACTGCCTCTTTCCAGCTTTCAAATGGGGGTCACTAAGTGCAGCACCAAAAACTATTGTCCTGTTAGGCTACTGTTGTCCTGTTTATTGTTCTTGTTACCTTTCATTACTTACAGTGGCATAACTAAATCCCGGGCCCCATCTCAAAAAATCTTCAGAGGGACCCAGCGCACTCTGATGCCCATATTCCCGCCCACTTCACACTGCCACCCACTTCCTGCCCAGACCCTGCCCACTCACCACGCAGACTCTGCCCATTCCCTGACCAGACTCCAGCCACTATGCACCCCATGCTCTGCTTCCCCACTGCAGGTAGGGGTAGCGGCTTGCATTCAAACAGCTGCCTGGTTGGTATGCTAAATAGGACTCTAGCAACCAGATAGTTGCAGTTACAGATTGCTTCAAAATATCACTCTATATCATGCTAAAAGTTAATTTAAAGTGCAACTGAACACCAAAATAAAGAATTGCCTAATGAAACAAAACATAATTCAAAGCAACTTTCATAATAATTTAATAGTTAATATAATTTGTAAAAACAATTGCAAGCAGCATTTGCTTAAATCCTGGTTTTTACCTTTTAAACAATGTTGCAAAATTTATAGTTCCCCAGAAAGACAGGTCTGTCAATCAGCTGCCTTGCCTTACATTGTTTCCACAGTCTGAGCCACCAGGACAGAGAACAGACAGGGACAGACAAACGCTGCTTTCAATAACAATACATATACAAATAACTTAAAAACCATAGAAAATTTGTAGTGGACATCTAGTGCAAAGATGCTTAAATTTATGTTTTCTTTTTTTAGGCAAAACAAAATCTTTTGGTTTGACATTCCCATTAAAGGTGAACTACCCCATTAATAGTCAGTATGAGAGCAGGGGCACTCTGCCAATGAGGGGGGTTGAGAAAAGCAATGCCAAGCTGCTTTAGGAGGCGGAGGGGACAGGATTGCCCCGTATGAGAGATTTGGGGTTCTGTTGAATTTTGTTTACTTCAAATAATTTCTTTAACTACAGAGCTTTTCCTTAATGTTGTTCTCTTCCTTTTTCTCTAAGGTCACCCCTCCTGTTTACAGTTCACAGTTAACATGACTGCTGCTGTCCGGACTTATCGTTGGCAGTGTATTGAGTGCAAATCCTGTATTCTGTGTGGAACATCCGAGAATGATGTGAGTTCAACTTTTGTGTCTATGGGCAGGAGCCAAAAAGAACCCCTCCACAGCCCAGTAATTGCCCCAGAAATGATTTTTACAGCAAAATCTGGCCCATGCCTAACAACAATATATTTGGATCAGCATTGGAAGATATTGAAGGCTGCACTTTTTACACAATATTATGTATACGATGAGTAATTCTCAACGGTACTGTTTTAGATTTCCAGTTTTGGAATCTCCAGCTGTTGCTCACCATATCCTCAGCCAGCTATTATGACATTATTAAGCAATACATTTCCATCTGGCTAAAGAAAGACATTGAGCACTGGAAGCAACAATGCAACTGTAAAAAGTAAAACAGGACATTTTTATTTAAATATGCTTTGACAGGTAATAATGCTATAATAGTCAGACTCATGCATACAGTGACTGTATACTCAGCACAAAGGTCACTTCTCTGGTTCCAGTATTTGCAGGTTGTATTCTGACAGCTTTTAAACTACCAAAAATAGTTATTTTGACTGGATATTAGGTACTGTTCATATAGATATCATTATTGCATATTTTACACTATAGATACATCACAAATGTAAACTGTTGTTCCAATAAGACATTTTCTTCAGCCTTTAAAGGAGAAGGAAAGGCTGGAGGTACTTGGGGTGCCTGAAACTCCGGGCCGGTGCTCCTATCAGCAGAAATCTGCACCGGGCCCGGGGTTATACGATGAGCACCACAGAGAGATCTACTTCCTTCTTCTTCTGTCTTTGCATAGATGTAATCACTTGGGGATGCCTAACGTTTGGTCCCCCAAGTGCCTCTCGCCTTTCCTTCTCCTTTAATTCAGGTACTTCCACCCACATTATGTCCACCTAACAGGAATATCTCAAATACTCCTGTGTGCTCATATTAAAGTCTAATTTCCCCATGGTTCTCTTTATAGGATCAGCTTTTATTCTGTGATGACTGTGACCGAGGATATCACATGTACTGCTTGAGCCCCCCAATGTCTGAGCCTCCAGAAGGTACGTGTGCCAAAGGGACCAAAGTAATATGTGTGTGTGTGCGTGTGTGTGTGAAGATCCTCCTCTGGGAGGTTGATTTACAAACATTAGTGCAAAATTGTATCGGTGAGGTTCCTCTAGTCAGCTTTCATTTTCTAATATGTAGACTGTTCAAAGCTAGTTCCTGATTGCTTGCATTTGGCAGCAGCCCATGTGCAATAGTACCTCTGCTTGTATATCAGCCCTTAGGGGTATATACAGCTACAGTGGATGGGGATAATTTAGGATAACAGGAGTGCTGACAGGGAGTTTTTCAATACATTGCATTTGTAGGCATTGTAGTATTAATTTAATCTGTAAACTGTATCTGACATCCATGCCATTAAGCTGGTCCATGCTGTAAATATTTCATCCCTTTTTGATTTCTTAATGAGTTTGCACAAAGCAAGCTTTCCCTCCATGGAGTGTGAATGTTTCTGTATGTAGAAATGTTCCTGTAATCATATTAATCTATGTAATTATTTGTTTATGTACAGAGCATGTGTCAGAACAAGAAGTTAAGCCACATAAATCAATAGAGAAGAAGCACAGGCTAGTGTTTCTGCCCAGAGGCTAATAAATCCATTCCCCTGGGACAAATCCTTCACTGTCTTTCTGTTTATCCCTATCCTATAAAACCACATAGGGCCATGACAGGGCGAGAAGCATCCGACCGCAGGCTGCTTTCAACAGCTGGATAAATTGCCTTTTTTATGATGTTCAAACACCACTTTAGGATGTCACATTTTAAGACTGCTATCCTGCGCTTTTATGGCTACTCTATTAACCTTACATAGAAAAGATAGATGCTTGAGTTTTCTAGTGGAAATGATTACATTATATATATATACATATATATATACATACATTATATATATATATATATATATTTATACAGTATATTTAAATATATTGGCTTAGTTAATCCTTAGTCAAAACCTGCATTATCGTGTATGCACTTTCTATTCTGTATGTGTTCCAATTGTGTGACCAATTACAGCTGTTGTATGCTGCACTGTATCACCATTTACTCTTTCCACATACATCTCCTGGTCACTGACCCTACTGATGACTATAACTTTCTCAATGTGTGCTTTCTGTAGCAAGTGTCTGCATGAAGCATAATCATCTAAAGGACTCCCTAAATTAATATTTGGGCAAGTTACATAGTGTTTATTAACATCCCTGCTGATTGCCTAAGAGGGTTGTCCTGGATACGGTACTTCCAGCCGCACGTGTGGCTATCAGGGGTGTGATTATCAGGGGTCACTCACTCAGTCTCTCACTAGGGTTGCCACCCGGCCGGTATTTTACCGGCCTGGCCGGTATTTTTGATGGCTGGTCTCAATGTAATTAATAGGAAAAAAGGTAAATATATAGGAAGGCCGGTATTTTTTTGAAGAAAAGGTGGCAACCCTATCTCTCACCCACCTTGCACACAGGTTAGACTAGCATAAACGCACCCCAAACTCCAACCAACACCCACACAAATCACACAAATTTGCTGCCACCACTCTCAACTTCACACTGGTGTTGAGAGAAACCAGGTACTCTAGTAGTGAAAGGGTTCATGGAATTGAAACACACTTTCTACCAGCACTCAAATGGTTAACTAGCATATAGACAGACTAGCGTTTCCATTCAGCATGCAGAGAGTTACACTCACAGGTACACTCTTCAGGCTAGGCTTGTTTAGAGCACCAAAGACAAACATATTAAGTTAGATTTGTAATATTATAAAAGGGATAACCGTGCAATTAACGAAAAAATGCTACAAAAGAAACATACACTCAATAATATAAAAAGTTTATAAAATAAAAGGGAAAAACATAGACATCTATACTTTTACCAAATATAAAATATAGAATCCTGTTTCCAGAGGCAAGGGGATCAAACGGGATGAACTTCCAACAGCAACTGATCCTCCTAAGTGAATCCAATTGTTAAGCTGGCCATACACTATAAGATTGGCGCATTGCTGTTGGTTTTTTATACTGTTGGTACAATGGGTATGGGTTCTATGAGGATAAATATGTTTGGTATGTTATGTGTGACCTTCATTTCACCTATGAGGGGGCCTTGCTGGGAACTTTAAGTTCTTCCTCCTAAAGGTGGCCAAACGAGCAGATCTCTCCCCGATATGGCCACCTTGAGGGCATACAGGCGGTCAGATCGCGGGACCGCATCAACGGACAGATGCAACCGCGATCCGACTGGATTTTTAATCCTGCCCGATCGACATCTGGCCGATACACGGGCCAATAATCTGCTGAGTCTGTCAGCAGCTTTTAACGGCCCGAGTATGGCCACCTTTAGGCTTTCCCCCTCCACATGGAATGGCTCTTATCAGCCTGTTATATATATGATTTCGGTGAAGAAATGTTTTTTCATGATACCTTGGCCTCAGGGCCGGCCGTACCAAGTGCGGGGCCCAATTGGAACCATTTTGGTGGGGCCCCCTAGATGGAACTTTGCTGTCTGTCGCAGGGTCACAGAGCTGGATGGGCAAATAGTGCCTGCTTTCCTCTCTGTCCAAGTGATGGCTGCCAGTTGGGGATGGGGGTAGGCTGGGCAACTGGGGAATTAAGGGAATAGGAATCAGAGCTCGCACTGGAGCGGGGCCCCCATAAGTGCGGGGACCAATTGGGCCAAATTGGTCCAATGTGCTTAAAACTGGCACTTCTTGGCCTGTTCAATTAACTATTACTATAGCCAAGTGTTACATTTACATGTTGTGCCATATAATAAATTAGACCCATGATCTGTAACTGATCACAGTGGTGCAATGTACCTTAGTGTCCATGAAGGACAAGTTAGCAGGATGGAATTTATGTCTGTACTTATTCAGAGCTGTCAGCCCTCCTGGATATGCTGGCACTTACCCAGGACGTGGTTGAGGTGTAATGAGGAATAGGTTTTAGGTATTATGATCTTATTATATTATCTTATTATAAGTATACCAACATACTGTATATAGAGAACAAACAAGCAGACCAGCCAATCAGCAGCTAACATTTACCGGCCAGCCACTTGAAAACAAATATCTGCACTGTTGCTATGGTTTTACTAGGGCTGGTCAAACTCTGTCCTCTTCATTAAATCCCCCCAGTTAGTAGTCCAAAGAAGGAGAGCAGAGCCTAGTGAAACATAAATCTAGGAAACGCACTTTAGATAATAGAGCCCCATGTTCTCCCCTGACCTGCTCCTGTGTCCATATTGATTCTTGTACCCACCATTATCCTTACCAAGAATCATGCTGTTAACTGAACTCAGGGTGGATTGGAGTGGTTCAGTGTTTTTTTTCTGTCGGAGAAACCACCAAGTGAGAAGTACAGGTATGGTATCCGTTATCCAGAAACCTGTTATCCACAAAGTTCAGAAACAGGAAGGCCGTCCTCCCATAGACTCCACTTTATCCAAATTATCCAAATTAAAAAAAAAAAAAAAAAAAAGATTTCCTTTTTCTCTGTAACAGTAAAACAGTACTTTGTACTTGATCTAAACTAAGATATTATTAATCCTTATTGGAAGCAAAACAATTGTTTTCGGTTTATTTAATGTTTACATGATTTTCTAGCAGATTCAAGGTATTAAAATCCAAATTACAGAAAGATCCATTATCTAGAAAACCTCAGGTCCCAAGCATTCTTGATAACACGTCTTATAGCGGTATTAATGTGCAAAGACAGACAGTGGAGGAAGAGAGAGACGTGCAGACGAGCTGAGAGACTGAGAATATACAGAACACCTGTTTAATATAGTGAGGGAGACTCAAAAAATGGATCCCTGGACACTCATTTACTCAGCATTTGTTGTTGGTTTGTTCAATCTGCTTTTTCAGATTATGTTGAACAGTACAGGTATCTGCTATAAAGATCAGGAAAGTCAAAGGCACTTTTAATAATGCAAGTCGCTGGGCTGCTCTTATTGCAGACCGATAGGATTTACACAAAATGCAATAAGGACAGTCATTCTAGCTGGATTCTTTAGAAGCACTCCAGCCCCTACAATATTTCATGTGATCTGGAAACCTTAATCTGCTTCCTTCTCTTACAATAAAACTGAGGAGCAATATTCTAAACTGAAATCCATGGCTGTCTTGCAGGAAGTTGGAGTTGTCATTTGTGCCTGAGACAACTGAAGGAGAAAGCATCAGCTTACATAACCCTGACCTAGAGGGACGAGAACAAAGAACCTTTCATTGCGTCCCCCAGCCTGGCCCTGTTCAATACCAGAATTCCCTGCTTCTTTCACATCAAGACTGTTCTCCTGGCCCCTCTTCAAGCCAATGTGGGTTCAGACTAGCTTTCATAGCTCAGCCATTTAAGTGTTGAAATGATAAGAGATACAGATCACTTTGTTACTTTTTTGTAAAATAAGATGTCACCATCTTTCCTTTGTAATAGGAAGGTACAAGGATATCCTTCATATTGTTGCCTTGCAGGGGCCCCAAATGCCTCCCTCCCAATCCCACATTCTGCAAAGTGAAAAGAAAAACATACCTTTACTTAACATTAAAAGGAATACATTCCCTAAATATAAGTACAGCTATTTAGAGAGTGTATCACAATATGTGTGTGCAGTATATTCTTTCACTACAAACTTGCATCCTTACAAAAATAGGACCCACCGTATTGCTTATCCCTGCTCAGGTGAGGTATTCGCCATAGACAACAGACGCCGCAGTTGGGCCAATAATAACTCACGCTGCTGCATTTGTCTCTGGAGAATCATTTATTTTAGTGAAAAGATGCAATACGGTAACTATCACAAGGTTCATTGTATCCACAAATAATGGGTTCTCTGCTATAGCCTGAAAGATAGCCCTACTGTTAAATACAGACTGTTTTCCCTTTCATTTATATGAATATATTTTATTGTACAGTCAGGCTATTATTTCACTTGTATTTATTATTTTTTTGCATTGTTTCTGCCAAGCCGAAACATTCCAGGTACCCTGGTTGTGCCCTTTCATGTTCTCCTCATCAATGCTTCATTCATTTTCATTTATTTCTTTCTATACATTTTCTACCATGATTATTGCTGGCTATATCTTTCCTATTTGCAATTTTCAAAAAACTGCAGCAAAAATGAGTAGCAGTTACTGTCTTCCAACAATAGTGTCCATAATTGAGTTTGTTTGCTGATAAGGAGACATTTGCATTGGAACCATGTCTAAGAAGCATGTGGATATGATTGCATAAATAGGGTTGTTTATATCGGCGCATTACATAGAATATATTTTGCATAGTTATACACGCACGCTGCATGCACACAACAACTTTTACTGGCCAGTATAAAGTACAAGGATCATTGTAGATTGTGATGTTATTGCTACAGTGATATACTGGGTCATAGTGCATCATGTGTCATTATGGCCCATCATGGAGGTTTCTGTGGCTCCGGTGTAGCAGACCCAGGATTCATGAGATTTCTGCCTCCTTTTTTCTCACTTTCAGTACTCTGCTTTCTTTCCTTCTGTTTTCTACCAGATGGAAGTGTTAAAGGTTCACTATCAGAAAAAAATGACAGCTTTACTGAAATGGCCATGATAAACTGTGATTTGCTATTATATGAAAAATCTACATTTTAATTGTTTGTAAAGCAGCAGCAATCCTAACTAAAAGTATTCTGCACTGCAAAGGTATAATAAGTAGTAAGTAGGTGAGTGTATTAGGGTATTGGAAACAAGGATATACATAATAATGACAGCAGCTTTAACCAATTTCTTTGATACCAGCTGAACAATTTTAAAGGGAGATTCGGCTTTAAGCAAAATTTTAGTATGTTATAGAATGGCTAATTAATTATTTGCCATCTTCGTCTGATTCTTTCCAGCTTTCAAATGAGGGTCACTGACCAGATGTAAAAATAAATGTTCAGTAATTGTTATTGCTACTTTTTATTACTCATCTTTCTGTTCAGGCCCTCTCCTATTCATAGTCCAGTCTGTCATTCAAATCAATGCATGGGGTTCAAATTACACAAATATGAAATAGCTCAAGGGAGAGATACGACAGAGGAGTATATTCAAATTACCCTAGCAACCAGATTATACAAATTTCAAACTGGAGAACTGCTGAATAAAATGCAAAATAACTCAAAAACCACAAATACTGTAATGAAAAATGAAACCCAACTGCAGATTATCTCGGAATATCACTCTTTATATCATACTAAATGTTAATTTAATGGTGAACAGCCCCTTTAATCCTTATTTCATAATGTAGGCAGGATGATTGTTGCCTTGTATTAGCAATAATCTGTTTCTGTACTGTCCCTTTCTCTCACATCCCATTTTTATTTTTCTCATTCCTTGTTCCTTCTTATATCATTTTGCCTTTCTCTTCACCCTTTGCCACTCATGCGTTCCATCATTTGAGGCACAGTTGAGCAGCACTGAGATATCTGGGATCAGTTTGTAAGAAAGGTGAGGCTTATCTGTCTGTATTTTATCAATGTCAAGTTCAATTCTGTATGTTTCTTCCCAGTATGGGTGTACACTAATACTGTCATCCCAATGTAATATCATGTTTTTACCTCTTTTTTATTGAGTTTACTTTATAAGTTCAAATGTTTTCCTTGGTAAAACTATCAGGGGTTACCTGTGAAAAGTCTAGCAATATGTTTGGAGTAAGATTTGTGATACCATTGGCTACTGCACCAAACTTCTCTAAAAGATGCAACATATTTTCAACACATTCCCTTTTACTACCACTAGAAGGTTCTTATATTTGCTTTTAGAGCAGATTCACAACAGAAGGTATCTCCACTTCACACCAATACTTTGTCTGAACTATACACATGGGGTGTTTTGACCACTACTATAACAAATGGTTGTCAGATCACCTGTATCTACCCATCATCTTGTTCCATAGAGATCACATAAAACAGTGACAGGCATAGATCTGGCCAACAATGCTCCACAATTTGGGACGAGGCACACCTGTCACTGAAACACCTGTTTCCATGAGTTTCCACACAAGGGGTCTTTGAGGTCAAATTATTCTGTCGGTAAATTCCCAACCTGCTTTCTAAGTAAATTTAATTTGTAAATTCCTTGAAAGCAGCAAAGTTAAAACAGCCTTATCACATCAGTCCCTTCTACACCTTCATTGACTCCTGTGCTAACATTTGTTCACCAGCAAGCATGGATAAATATTGCACAATGCGTTTGTAATGTTAGCCCTGTATGGGGTATTTTTGCTTATCTGCTCTCCCTACTCTACAGGAAAGTCTCCTAAAGACGGAGCTGTAGAGAAGTGTGAGGATCCTGTCCAGTGGAGCATAGGATTTGCTGGGGGTTGCGGTGGAGGGTACAATGTATCTGTACCCTAACTGGGGGGATTGCAAGAAATTGGGCTTTGTAAAACAAGGTGTTGAATGAAAGCTATGAGTGTGCACTATTGTGTATGAATTAAACACAAAGCACTTAACGTATGAAAAACTTGATTAAGGCTTTGATATTGGGCATTGTTTTGTCCAAATTACAATAGGGATTGAGTCTTCTGTCAAGATGACAATGCCTTTGTTTTTTTTATTAATAAAGCCATTTAATCCTAGGTTTATAGGAGACATGACAATAAGAATTTCTTTTGCACTTGTGGATGGTGATAATCAATGTTCTAAGGCCAAAAACAGCAGAACGTGGCTAGTACTGATAAACCTTGCAGCTCTCTCCTGTTGGCAGCATGTTTCTAGCCAAAGTCTGAAATGAACTTGGCATGTTCATTTGGTTCATTCATTGTCAATGAACAGTGAAATAACGGAGTGACCAATGCTCTGACCTTCCAAAAGGAGACATTATTTGAATGAAGCCAAGCATGTCTGGTGACTTCTGGTTGTGGCTGGCCTTGCTTGGATGATAGTAATTACTTTTAGGTTTTAATTGGATAAATTAACATGCAGATTATTTATGCAGTGGCAGATTTCTCTGACTGGATTGTCATGCAGAATGATTCCGGTAAAAAAAAAAGGTCTTGGCAGCCATTTTGGTAAAAAAATGTTTCTTATGTAATATCTTCTTTAAAGGAAAGAACAGATTGCATCAAGCTACAGGGAGGAATTGGTAATGGTGCCTTGAAAACAGCATTTATAATTCTCATGTGCAGTGGCATAACTAGATATTATTGGGCCCAGCACTAAAGTTATTTTCAGGCCCTCAAAATGTCTAGAGGTTGACCAGTTTTAGCAATATTTATTAAAGTTGTATATGAATTAGGGCCTCATGGGACCCCTATACCTCCTGGTCCCCCTGCAGCTGCAGGTTCTGCTTCCTCTATAATTATTCCCCTGCTCATGCTGTTATTCTAAGTGGCCTATTTATTAAACATCAATGTTCTAGGTTTGAGGCTTTTAGGGGGAAATCTCAACATTTTAGTGGAAAAATAAAAACTCTAAATTTTTAGAGATTTATTATACCCCAAAGCTGCTAAACATCTGAATCAGAAAATACTCCATCTCAAACCTGTTGAGGTCATGCAGAAGTCAATGGCAGACGTCCCTGAAGTTGTTTCTTGACATCGTGATTTGATCTGAATAATCTGATAAAGTCAGGATTTTCATCCAATAATCTCAAAAAGGTTGCGTTTTCACAGTGAAAATGATATTGATGCTCAATTTTATTGCAAAATAAATGAGTTCAATTTGTGGAAGGGAGTTTGGTTGACTTTGTTTTCATAAAAAACAAATCAATTCAAGTTTTAGTAAGTAACCTCCTAAGGGTCTTAAATCCAATGGCACTTAAGTGATAAGAGGCAAGTGTTTTTCTGGGCTAAGGTATACTATGTGCTAAAACTATATTTATTAGAACTTTCTAAGACCAAAGTTTATTAATACAGGTAACTTTTTTTTTTACTAGTACATTCCTCATTGGTCCAAACTTTACTAGACATATGGGAACCATTATGCGGAAACCTATTATCCAGAAAGCTCATAATTATGGGAGGGCTGTCTCCCTTAGACTTTATTTTATCCAAATAATCCAAGTTTTTTTCTCTGTTATAAAAACCTTAGCTTGTACTTGGTTGGTTCAAACTAAGAAATAATTACTCTTTATTGGAAGCAAAACCAGCCTATTGGGTTTATTTAATGTTGAAATGATTTTCTAGTAGACTTAAGGTATGGATACCCAAATTACAGAAAAATCTGTTATTCGGGAAAACCCCAGGTCCTGAGCAATCTGGATAACAGGTCTCATACCTGTACTGTGGAAGTGTTTCACTACTAGACCAAAGTGTACTGATGGTAGTTAGTCAGGCCTTCCTATATCTGAGTGTCACCACTGAAAGGAAAGCAAAAACTGTCCTCAGGATGGAAACATGTTAACATAGCCATCTTTTGTAAAACCAAAGTTATGAATGCCAAGTGAAGTGCATTTAACTTTTTTCCCCAGCTAAATTCTGTATGCTATTCCATATATATTAACCATCCTACATTTCTTTTCTGTACAGTAAATCAATAATAAAGAGCAGTGTAAATATACAGGTGAGAACTGGTTACCCAAATGATGATGTTGGCAATTCACAATCCCAATAAATGTATTATAAATGAGTAATTATTTCTGCCATTTTACTACAAAATGCTCTTTATAAGCTTAAAAAGGTACCAAAGCCTTACAAGACATGAACAGGCATATTCCTAAAACCAAGCACTAATAACTATCTCAAGGCCAGAGCAGCAGCCTTTGTTTATGGTTCATAGTGAGACTTAAGGTGTCCATAGACGCATAGATAAAATTGAATGAAAAAATTATTCGTATGATATTCGGTGTGTGTATGGTGGGAGACAAGCCAACCAATATCGGCAGAAGACTTGGATATCAATCAGCTTGTCGATCGGCCCAGGCGGAAAATTTTGATTGGGTTCCTTTGAAGGCACCTGAACATTGGCCATTGTTAGTGCTGAATTCAGGGCCGGATTTATATAGGGGGTGCCCCTAGGCCCACTGCCCTTTGTTGCCCTTGTCATCTCCACTTTATTTGTGCAAATTTTTATCATCAGGACCGGAGCAATGGGGATTTGCGCATGGGAAATTTAAAAAACAATTGTATCTCCTACGCGTCCACAGTGTTTTTGAACCAATGTGGGTGTGGATGCCCCCCCCCCAAAAAAAAAAATCTTGCCGCCCTAGGCCTGGGCTAAATTGTCAGATACAGGTAGATTTGTATTGTTTTAACCTGTATATTGGACGATTCAGCTCTACACGTGTGTACTGAAACAAACAATCTCTCCTGGGAAGATTTTTTCCAGTAAAGATCGTAATTGTAATATCTATGACCTTAACATTACTACAAACAATATTTCTAAAAAAGGTTTTCTGTACTGATTGTTTTATAATCCCCTGTAATTACATATGACAAACCTTGCAAGTTAGACTAGTAGCAACACAGCTTCCTAAAATGAAAATGAAAACCAAGCAATAGGCCAATTATCCACTATGATAAGGGTCCAGATTCTAATAAAATGCATTCATTTAACAAACAATCCCGCAGAGCACTGGACAAGCTTCAGGGTGGATGCAAAATTGTCTTTAATGGTTACATCCAGCCCAGGGCTTCCAACTGGACAGCCTTGTTGTAAGTATTCCCTACCCAGGTGTGAGGCTTTAATATACATCCCTGCATTTACAGTAAGCATGTGGATTACGTTAAAATTCTGCATGGGCAAAGAGTAGAGAAAATGTGCTTTTTAATTCATGTTCTTCAACCTATACCTGCTGAGAAAAGTGTATTCAATAACAAGAATCCCATTTATCTTGAATTATAGGGTCTCAAGCTTATCCCTGTATTGTGGTTCAATTCTACAGGAAAAAATCCCTAATGAAGTAGCTCTATTCTGCTTTACACCTTTGTACCCAGGCAATAACCAATAGCATTACTTTATCCCACAGTAGATTGATGACAAACAGGCCCATACTGGCAATTGGTAGTTTAGGAAATATCAGAGAGGCTGCTGTAAAATGACAAATACAGTAATTATGCATTGGGCTAGTGTTTGGGCCTCTGTGTATTTGAAATGCCAGGGCCTATTTTGAATCTCAGTCTTGACCTGATCAAATGGAATTGCTGACTGGTCGCCAGATTCGTAGTTGGTGTTCTACTTGCGTGAACAAGGTTTCCTGCATGAACTTCTCTCCCACTCCAGTGATTAAGTTGCCTAGTTTGGTAGTTTCTGATGTACTTTACTCCTGTGAGTAAAGCTGCATAAACAGTAGCTTGGCTGCATATGGCCAGTCGCTGTGTCCCCATAATATAAGAACATGAGATTATCTAATGGAGTCAGCCAATGCCTAATGATTGTGTAGGTGTCTTATTATTTATTTATTGCTGATAATTATTTCTTATGTTGACTTAATGAAATATACACAGCCGATCTCTAAAAAATGCTAAACTATACAGGCACTACTAGTAAGGAATCCAATAATACAATGTATACCTGGCCATAGAACCTTTTCTCTAGAACAGACAGTTGTATCAAATATTCTTCCATACCCTTGTATAGCTGTGCATTGCCTGATCATTTTGCTCCAATCTTTTGCAATCAGGATTAGCATTCAACTCTTTACAGTGGATCACACAGGTAACTGTCCCTGCCTGCTGTAACTGTGTTAACTGAACATAGTCTTGCCTTTCCTTTTCTGTGCACTTTCTTGATAGATTCCAAGGTGCTGGATTTGGGCCATGTGTATTCAGGAGCAGCACTTTTCTATTTGATGTAGGCTCTATAGCTGATAATGTGGTATTTTTGTATTAATTGTCTTCTTTTTTATTTTCTGTACCGTTTACTTTGTATATGATGGGCCTTTTCCCCAATAAGCACAAGCTCTTATTTTTAAAAGTATTGATTATTAAATTTCCCTTATCTCAGTGTTAGCATTATATAATTCAGCTGTGAAACGAATGTGTATTTTTCTGATAGCGCAGGCTTTCTCCAGTAGCTACACACAGAAGTCAGAGCATGTAGCTCTACTCCTGAGTTTGAACACTTTAGAAAGCAGAAATGGGCATTAATAGGAGTTCTTCCATGTGGGAACACTGACTGTATACATGTATAGTCTCTTTTGTTTACAGTAGTTCTGCAGTCATAATACAAGGTTAAAGCAGAGTCACTAGAACCACTGAGCTGCAGTCCAGCTTTGGAAAGTTACACAATAATTGTATTGTTTAACTTTACTGGTTACCACCACTGGACTGGACAGTAGTTCATAGAGAAAGAGCATGTTTAGCTGGAGACTTACGTTTTACACATATACTGGAACATGGGTTGGCACTTTGACTAACTTTAAACTGCCTGACAACAGGTGACATTTGCAAAAAGCTTCCTGGTGACCAAGGTTTACGTTCGCTGCCTTCTTATGTTAGTTGCCTACCAACGTGAATCAACAGCAGGGTGAAATCAGCACTTAATGTAATATACTCTAGCTGGGAAGTAAAAACAACTCCTCCTCCCAATTTCAAAATGGCTGCCAAGATGCCCAGATAGAATAAGTTCTTTGCACCAGAAATAGTGTTACGTCTTTGCCAAAATATGTTAAAAAACTCTGCACCGCTGAAGAGAAATCCAGAGCCTGAGAGTATTTTATATATATAAATCTATATAAATCTATACTATGAGGAGGGGTGGGAAAGGGTCCCAGGCCTTTTGCTGACCCTGTCTCCTTCTTTAGCAAATTTATTACCAGTGTTTGTGTTCCTGTATAACAAGAGACTGACAAAAAATTTGCACAGATTTCCGTGTTTATTCAAAGGTGCTGCAAACCTGTAAAAAAAAAAAAAAAAAAAAAAAAAAAAAAAAAAAAAAAAAAAAAAAAAAAAAAAAAAAAAAAAGAAAAGAAAGAAACTTTAAAAAAAGTGGTACAAAAATCAACCATTAAAAAAAAACAAAAAAAAACTTTGTGGCAGTATTTGAACTGCCGGCATTTGATATTTTGCAATGTTAGGCTGTGTGTAATGTGGTTGTATTTTTTTCAGTTGCTTGCATTAGTGAGATGGATTGTTACTGTGTGTTAATAAACTGTTGCGCTCAATTCTGCATCCTCATGTCTGACAGTTTTTGACTGAGCACACTTCATATTGTTATTTACACTGTGGCTATTATGGCTTACATACAGATATACTACACAGTGTCACAAGTTCTGAGAAGTAAAGCTGGCCACACACTATAAGATCCACTCGTTTGGCCACATCACCAAATGATCGTATCTTTCCCCGATGTGCCACTAACGCCAGTGCTATATCTGGGTAATCCAAACATTTGGCCCTAGGGTCGAACAATCAGATTACAAGGACCAATTGGCTCTGACGGGTCAGTCAGTGGGAAAATGAAATCTTCCCACAATCCCAGTTTATATCGTGGCCAGATATTGATCGTGAAGGCCCATTGGAAGCCCCCATACACGGGCAGATAAGCTGTCAAATTGGTCTAAACGGCTGACCTTAAGCTAAAAACATAAGTATTTGTTTGCAGAAAAGATGACAGCCATAGATATTCTAACTTCCGTCTGGTTTCAAAGGTAAGTATCAACCAGGGTTCAGCTCGAGTGACAAAGTGGAAGACAGAAAAAATATAAGAGGGCCTCAATAAAGAAGTAAGTATAAACAACTTATAGGTTTATGTAATAAAATGCACAAGTCTGCCCAAGAACAGTAACCCTAGCAACCTGTCAATTATTTACTGGCATCAGTTTGAAAGCACATATCTTATTGGTTGCTATGGGTTTAGGGTTGCCACCTTTGTGTGGCTCATGATCCAGGCAGGGTGCAGGGCCATGCTGGCACAGGGGCATTGACACTGTGGGTGGGGCTGATCACCACGTTATTTGGAAAACTGGGCAGACTGTCTTGACCCAAGCAGCTCTTCTGCAAACTGGACTGTCCGGGTCAAATTTGGACAGGTGGCAACCCTATATGTGTTACTGCTCCTGGGCAAACTTAGTGTATTTTATTTCATATGGGGGATATGCCTCAAAAGCAAGTTACTTTTTGATTGCTAAGGTCATTGAGACTCCCTCACTTAGGGGCAGATTTATCATTGGTCGAATTTCGAACAAAAAAAAATTTGAAATTCGACCATATGAATAAAAGGGAAGGATTTTACTGCAATTTGAATATGAAAAATTCGAACGATCGTTCGAATCGATGGATTTGAACGATTTAATCAATTGATCAAATTTTTTTAATTCGATCAAAACTAATGATACCCAATTCAGTAGCTTGGTTCTAGCGAAGTAGGTGGTCGAATAAAAATTTAAAGGGGAAGTAATTTCGACCATTGAATATTTGAATAAAAATGTATTCGAATATTCGAATGATTCGAATTCGACTATTCAATGGTCAAATTTGCCTAATTTGCATATTCGAAGATTCAAATTCGAATTTAATTAAAATTCGATCGAACTTCGAATTATTCAAGTGAATTTTGTAAATCTGCCCCTTAATGTTTGTTTGGCTCTATGCAGCAAGAAGATGTGACAATAAAACATGTAGGGCCCTTCCACAAGGGCGTTTTAACATGCGCTCCCCTTTGTTCCGTTTTGCTGCGTTCAGGAATAGACGCACTCAATTCTTTTCAATGGGCCTGTACTCACACAACCGCATGTAGGCGCCGAACGCAGGTTCAGACGCAACATGCTGCATTTTTCCTGTGTTCGGCGCCTACATGTGGTTGTGAGAGTATAGGCCCATTGAAAATAATTGAGTGCGTCTATTCCTGAGCTCCCCTGCAGCTGAACGCAGCAAAACGGAACTCAGGAGAGCGCCCGTGTGTAAGGGCTTAGGGCTAGATTGTTGCACATGAATTTACATTTTATTCTCCAGTGACAGATTCTCCCTCAGGTGATTTTTTCCCCCCTTTATGTTAGCACTAGGGACAGATTTTAGAAAATTTAGGCATCAAGGGAAAATACAAACATAGATTTTTACGGTCAGCAGGTGAGCCACCTAACATACAGTCTAATAACAAATAGTACAAGAAATAAATAATATACAAA
This sequence comes from Xenopus borealis, assembly GCA_024363595.1. Lineage (NCBI taxonomy): Eukaryota > Metazoa > Chordata > Amphibia > Anura > Pipidae > Xenopus > Xenopus borealis. The sequence continues at coordinate 59,993,280 of CM044445.1, forward strand.
AATCACAGCAATATTAAAACAGTATGCTTTAATGGGAATTGATATAATGCATTTGATGTTGTTTGCTGTGATTTTTGTGCACTAATAAATGTTTGAGGTGAGCTACCTTGCATATTATTTAGCTTTTTAAAATACAGACCTGGCCTATCCTAAATTGTGGAACCTTTCAGGCCCTGAAAAGATTTATAGTAAAGAAAAAAACTCATGTCCTCAGGGAAGCATCTATTGTATCTATGTTTGGAGGGGAATAAAATGCAAATTCATTAGCAGTGTATTCTCCACATTTACAATCTAGCCCTACATTTATTATTGTCACAAGGTTACCTTCTTGCTACAAAGAACCCAAAAACATTAAGGGGGAAGTCTCAGACTTTCCTTTATTAAACAATCCCAAAATGCCATGTTTTAAAGAAATTATTAGGAGCAGTAGTAAGATGGAGACTTGTTGGCTGTAGAATGTCTCTTTCTCCTATTTCTGTGGCTTGGAATGAGAATGTTATTATACACACATGCTGGCTATAGCAGCCGAAATAAAAAAAATCCCTTATTGTGCTCTCCACACCCTGTTATATCTGCAGATGCTGAGCTTCGCTCTGCTGAATAAAATATCTTCAAATTGCAAATTTCTGGCACCCAGCGGGAAAAAAGGTGGATTTAATGTAAAAAAAAATCTCATTAAATATTCATTGGTATTTTTGCTGATATTTGTTAAAATTCAGTGTTGGGCTGGAGTGCGAGTTGTACTTAATGAGCAGAGAAAACGTTAGAAGAAGGAGAGGGGGGATGGGTTATGTTAGGGAGGGTGAGGGATTTGGCTGAAGGTTAACCATTTTCATACCATAAGCAAAGAATCACCTCCTTCCTACAGATCAGCTGTCTGGTGGAGTAGATGGCAGGGGCGTTAATGTCTGCTCCTGTGCAATTTATCTCAATCAGTGCATCATGGATTACATAGGTATAACAGTAGAGACAGTGGTTTCCCTTGAGGTTAGAAATATAGAGGACCCAGTGGGAGGATTGACCAATACACAATTACAATGGGAGGATTTAAAGCAAAGCAACACATTTAGTCTCTCCCTGCACATATTATTCTGTTTGTCTTCCTCAAGACTTCACCAAGGTCAGACTTTCTCATTGGATCAGCAGAGGAGCCCTACACTGGATATTTAGTTCCACAAGAAAATGTACTTCAGCTGGTTACGTATCTCCTCCTGTGCCCTAGGCAGCTACAGGAGCCTCATGCTTGGATTTTCTGCCAAATCACAAAGTACTTTGTTCTGAACATAGAAGCACAAACTCAATGAGCAATGTAAAGCCCACTAAGGGCCGGTACACACGGGCGTTTTGGACCTGCGCTCCCCTGCGTTGCGTTTGGCTGCGCTCAGACGCAGGGGAGCGCAGGTCTAGACGCACCTCATTTTGTTCAATGAGGTTGTACCCACGAGACGCGTGTAAGCGCCGAACGCAGATTCAGACACAACATGCTGCATTTTTCCTGCGTTTGGCGCCTACATGCGTTCGTGTGAGTACAGACCCATTGAAAATAATTGAGTGCGTCTATACCTGCGCTCCCCTGCGGCTGAACGCAGCAAAACGGAACGCAGGGGAGCGCAGGTAAAAACGCCCGTGTGTAAGGGCCCTAACAGTTAAAAAATCAGGCCCCATGATTTACAGTTTGAAATACTACTATACATAACAATTCATCAAATTTTGCCTCTAGTATCCCGAGTACTTTAAATTCAGTGAAATGTAAGCACCATTGATAACCCACTACTAGAGCTTTAAAAAGCACCAGCATATTTTTTGTGTGCTAGTAGTGGGCACCTCTGATGTATAGTCAGTAGCATAATATTGATAGCTGCCAAAAATAGCATCAAACACTGCATGGGCCATGGCCACTTCAATTCTGACAGATCTGTTCTTACAATGTTGCCTGAATCAAAATGATTGTCAAGGCAAGTTAGATCATAACTTTACTGTTCACCATGATTGGCTATTACCAGTTGAAATACACTAGTTATTTTTCATTGACTTCATTATGATTTCTGCCTTACTGCCTAATTGTCCCTAAAAGTATTGGCAGTCATCTTAAATACGTCAAAGTTGACGCGATGCGCGTCAAAAGCGTCCCGCGACTCGTTTCGCGAATTTTTCGCCGATTCACGAATTTCTCAAGAAATTCGCGAATTTTTCGGCGAAGCGAATCGCGGGAGATTCGCCCATCACTAATGAATATCCCTTTAGTAAAGTTTGTTAAAATTGTTTATCACAACTGCTAATGTTTAAACGCAGAAATGTAAAATGATATAAATGCAGAATCGTAAATAGAAAGTTTAATGATATCTCTTGCCCCATCTTACCTAATGTGATATATTGTGGATATATTGTTGCTAAGGGGCTGCTATTCTCCTACACAGAACACATTTCTAAGCACAGATCAGTGGGGTTATGGCCATTCAAGTGTGTAGTCCGATTATGTGCTTCTGGATGGCCTTTGAGACAAATCAAAATGCAGCATACTTTATAAAAGAAATTGTGTTTATCTCCTGTCTATGGGAAATGATATATGCTTCTAAACTATAAGGAGACTGAAAGCCATGTTGAAGGATACTAAGGGAGCTTGTGTGGAGCCTGAATGAGAGATCTTAGCCACTGCCTCAGTTTGCCTGGATGTAGTGTATGGGGGAAGAATATAAACCGTTCTTTCCTTAGATTCTGGCTACTGCAGGGAATTGAGAAACCATATAGAATATGTCACTACTGTCATCAAAGCACATATCTTTTATATTATACCTATAGTAAGTGTTAATTATAGGGATCCATGGGTTCCCATTGACTTAAAAATTTTTTTTTTTTGACATCTTAGTGATCTCCTCTGCAAGAAAAGAAAAAATTGTTTCATACTTACCGTAATTTTCTTTTCCTTTTCATCCCTGGCAGCATAATATTTACCTTTGAGCATACCCGATGGTAATTATTATGCTGCCAGGGATGACCAGGAAATAATGTGTGATTTTCATGTAATCCCCTTAATAAAAATGGTTTCTTCCCTTTGCAAGAAAAGCTTTGGTCCTGTTGGTTTATAGAGGGTCTGGGTTATACCAGTGGGACTGGCAGGTGGGCTGCAGAAGCAGGAGCTTGATGCCAGACAATAACTGCTCACACATGGTTAGAGACTAATGAATTGCTAATTTAAACGTGTTAAGCATGATGGTAATTAATCTGAATTAACCTCATCAGACCTTTTGTCTTCAGGCAGAATTTATTAGCCCATAGTATTCATACTGGCAAAGCTTTGCTGCTTAGGGGACAAAGGGCAGTTAAAGTGTAATGTGTTAAATACAAATTACCATATGGAAGAAGACCCTGTGCAATGAACAACATTTTCACCCTGTACCATTTCTGTTACCTCGTGTCCCATGCTACAACAAAGCAGGAAGTGAGGAGAGCAAAGGAGCAGTCAGTACTGAGCAGGTTTATGATATTACCAGCCTGCCCTTCAGCCACTCACATACAGTGACTACAACGGACAGAGAAATAAAAGGATAAAATACACAGTAACAATTTTATAAGCTTCCTCTTGGCATGGTAACCATAGGCAACTGGCATAAGGTTAAATGCAGAACTTGTGGAAGCAGAGAAATGAGAAAGGACACTGCCAAGCCAAAGAGGGAAGATCAGGGGCAGCA
>CM044445.1:60022998-60041205 GCA_024363595.1 Xenopus borealis
ATATATATATATATATATATATATATATATATATATATATAAGTATATTGAAATAAACAGCCCTAGCTGGCTCACCAGAAAAATTGAAATAAACTGCTCCTAGCTGGCTGACCAGAAAAAAAATTATACTGGATGTGATGAATGTAGTTCCAAAATGGAACTTGCTCCATGCCAAGCCCAAACATTCTTAACACAGTGATTTATTTGCAATTACATTGTTTATCTTTAAAAGGGAACCAGATGATCTATATATATATATATAACAGATAAAAAGATGGCCCAAGGGAGGTGGCACTATGCCCTGCTTTGTGCCTTCTTTTAATTCACACAGTAGTTTCAAGGGACACTTGTGCTCAAGCAGTGGACAAACATCCCTACGATCACTTTCTGGTTCTAATCTTTACTAAGACTAGTCTTTACTGAAAACCTCTTTCTTGTTTTACCAGTGACCCTCTTCCCTTTTAAAGGCATTTATTTAAAGGCATTAAAGAAGAATTGGAACAATTTAGAACATGCATTAAAGATTATGTTCTGAATTATTTTTTCTAAAGAAGAGGCAAGCTGAGCAGGGGTAAAGGGTGAGCAATTTTACTCATGGGGTGATGGGATATCTTACGCATTGTACCCCTCAATATTTTAAGTTTTGTTCCCCTTAATTATAAAGCTTTTCAAATACTCAATTCCTACTTCTCAACTGTTTTAGTACCAAGTATTCATGGGTGTATCCCTTTGTGTCTGTTACAGGTAAGGTAAAAACACAGCAATACAACACAAAGCAAGAGCTTTAAACTATTATATCTGTGATCCTATGCAAAACATTTTAACCGAAGAGTTAGTCAGCAACCTAAACTTAATCATAAATTGTTATGTGAGCAACTATTGGTAGTATATTGGTTAAATTTAATGTAATGGTTAACTTTTGTCTAGCAGGCCTTTCTTAGTATATACAGAGTCATCCTTGCAGATTCATGCCCTCCCTCAGAAGTCCGTACTGTTGTCGACCATCAAGGAAGCGGTTACAAATTACCTCTTCATTGCTGCACTACTGGTGTAACATCTCAAGAGCAGGGTCTTATCAGCACTATGTATGGTTTCATGATTATGGGCCCTGATTTGGAGATACAACTCCCTTCAAGGTTTTTATGTACAGCTCCCACATCATTGTTTCACCACTGTTTTTCGATCTTGTAAAAGTTTTTGTGTGATGGAGTATAAAACCCCCACCTTGTTCTTTGTTTTGTATTCTGCCTCTTGTGAGTACAGAATCCACGCAGCTTGTGTCAATAAATTTCACTCTTTACCTCAAATGATCTCCTGTTTCTGGTGAATTCCCATGACAATTAAAAGCACACTGACTGCCAAATGACAGTAATGTGTTGAGAAATGAATGGCTACAAACATCACTAAATAAATCATACTTCTTTGAGTCTGTGAAAGTAGCTTGTGTTGATGGAGTCTCCTCTGGCTTCTTCCAACCTGCTGGGATCTTGTTTCTCACATTCTGGCGGGAAAAGAATGATTTGGGAACAGAGCTGGACAACTGGAACGAACTGGACTGTGTCATTTGGGGAGGATTGGAACTTTCAGGGGACTTAAAAAAGCTTGTCCTGTAGGAAACAAGAAAGAAATGTACAACTGAAATGAACGGTTAGAGCAGCAAATGGACATAGCCCTTTGATTAGCACGATTAACCAGTAATTTATTCAATACTAAAAAAACACATCTAAAAGTAGGATCTTATCTCCTAATGCTGTACAACAGGGTTATTTACGTCACCATCAAGGTTCAAAGGGAAAACTATATGCATAATCACTGTTCACATTTGTTGCCCTCTATATTCAGTAAAAAAGACATTAATTGTATAGTCTCCTCAGCAATGATTTCTTTACATGTTACTAATATACAGTTAAATATCATTAGAGACTAAAGAAACATAAGTAGTGCTCTCACTGGGAAAAATGTCAAGAAATGTTTGATTACGATATTAATTGTGACTCTAGAGTACTCATATCTAGCTACCTGCAGTTGTGGCAAACAATATGAGGGCAGAACATATAGATCCCTCAGAAAAGGGCTTGAGAGCACCTAATAACAATTGATTTGAAAAAGATAGAGGAGGAGGGTGACCCTTACAGCAAAAGAGTTTCAGCTATAGGTCGACATATTATGTATAAACACAAAGGTGATTTTGACCAAATTAAATTTCAAGGTGTAGAAAGTGTTAAATAAGGTGTAAGGGGAGGAGACATTCAAAGAATAATTTACCAAAGAGAAGTGTATTGGATATGTATTGGTGCCCTTATGGGTTAAATAGTGACTGGGAAGTTTCTCCTTTTTATAAACAATACTTTCCATATTCCCATTATGTTAAAAATCCATTGTATTATTTGCTGTAACAAATATGTTACGTAATATGCAAAAATGTTTTTTGCTCATTTTTTCTAGAACATTGTCTGATTTTTACTACTTTATTTACCTTATATTATACAGTTGTGTTTTAAGTTTACATACCCTGGCATAATTTATGATTTCTTAACCATTTTTCAGAGAATACGAATGATAACAAAAACTTTTCTTTCACTCATGGTTAGTGGTTGGCTGAAGCCATTTATTGTCAAACAACTGTGTTTACTCTTTTTGTATCATAATCACTCTACATAAACTACCCAAATGACCCTGATCAAAAAAGTTTACATACCCTGGTGATTTGGCCTGATAACATGCACACAACTTGACACAAAAGGGTTAGAATGGCTATTAAAGGTAACCATCTTCACCTGTGATCTGTTTGCTTGTAATTAGTGGCTGTGTATAAGGCTCAGGCCAGACGCCAGGCGTCAAATCTCCCCAAACCGCTTCCCCCTGCCTTCCGGCGTCATTAATGAATAATCGCCTGCACCTATTTACATGCGGCGCTGCGCTTTCCAGAAATCGATCGAAATTGCCTAAGGAGGGAACTTTGAGCGACTTTGGAAAAGCCAGCACAGCGTGTGAATAGGTGCAGACAATTATTCATTAAAGACACTGGAAGGCAGGGGAAGCGGTTTGGGGAGATTTGTCGCCCCAAAGAAGAGGCGATTAGTTGCCAGGCGACAAATCTGATCGAATCTTCCAGTCATGGGGAAAGCAAAAGAATTGTCAAAGGATCTGCGGGAAAAGGTAGTTGAACTATATAATACAGGAAAGGGATAGAAAATATCAAGGGAATTGAGAATGCCAAATCAGCAGTGTTCAAACTCTAATTAAGAAGTGGAAAATTAGGAGTTCTGTTGAAACCAAACCATGGTAAAGTAGACCAACTAAAATTTCAGCCACAAAAATTGTTCGGGATGCAAGGAAAATCCTACAAATAAGTTCAGTGAAATACAAAAATTACTGGAGAAAATTTTGCACTCATCAGCCCGGTAGCTGCGCATGGGATGTACTTGGACATTCCAACATGATCCAAAACACAAGGCCAAGTTGACCTGTCATTGGCTACAGCAAAATAAAGTGAAGGATCTGGAGTGGCCATCTCAGTCTCCTGACCTCAATATCATTAAGCCACTCTGGGGAGACCTCAAATGTGCAGTTCATGCAAGACAGTCCAAGAATTTATGGGAGCTGGAGGCTTTTTGCCAGGAAGAATGAGCAGCTTTACCTTTGTCTGAGAAGATAAAGAGCCTCATCCACAAGTACCACAAAAGACTTCAAGCTGTCATTGATGTTAAAGGGGGCAATACACGGTATTAAGAACTGGGGTATGTAAACTTTTGATCAGGGTCATTTGGGTAGTTTGTGTAGTGATTATGATTTAAAAAGAGTAAACACAGTTGTTTGACAATAAATGGCTTCAGTCAACCACTAACCAAATGTTTTTGAGTTATCATTCATATTCTCTGAAAAATGGTTAAGAAACCATACATTCTGCCAGGGTATGTAAACTTATGAGCACAACTGTATATATTATTTTACCTTACCATATTTAATTGTACAGATGAAGCCACTTGGATTTGTGAGTTAAATTCATCATGACACGGGATTAATTAAAGAAACTGTGTTATCTAAAGTTATCTTAACTCATTAAATGCATTGAACCTTTTCATTAGCATACCAAAGCACCATTCACAATGATGAACGCTTTAATTAGATGTGCTGTGACACAATTTTTTGTCTTAGGGCTAGTCCACACGGCAAGATTCAGGGAGATTTGTCGCCTGGCAACTAATCGCTGCTTCCTTGGCCCGTGTCTCGCGCCCGCTGAAATGTAAAGTCACCCGCGCCTATTCACCTCACAAGGCAATTTTCAGTGACTTAGGAAAATGCAGCGCCGCGTGTGAATAGGCGCTGGCGACTTTACATTTCAGTGGGCAGGAGAAACGGGTAAGCAATTCAGGGAGATTAGTCGCCCCAAAAAATCAGCAATTCTCAATTGCCAGGCGACAAATCTCCCTGAATCTTGCCGTGTGGACTATCCCTTAAATGAGATAAGTGGGATATCTGAGTTTAGTTATTCTGTGTCAAACACACAAACCAAAGTGGCTGCCCCTGTAACTAATTTGTAAATGAGTTGAATTGAACAGTACAAATGCAGCAATAACACTGCACAAATAATCATATGAAAAAAAGTCAATACTGTATAATACATTTTACAGTACAGCTCTGATTTGAAGTATTCCTGGAACTGATGCTGTTTTCATGCAGTCCCATTCAGGAACTCTGCATTTTTTCTTTCCCGAATGTGACGGTTTCCTGGAATTCATGCCGTTTTAACACAGTCCCCATTCCAATGTAAAATTGGGGTTCTACTGTACCCGATACACCCATTACTTCAGAATATATGGTGAGCTCCAAACACAGTACATAATATTGGGTTAAGATTCCTTCACGGTACACAGCAGTGACATGTGACAGAAAGAGTGCTATGAAAGGTCAGATTATCTCTCCATGTGACAGAAAGAGTGCTCCATACCCACACACTACAATACATGGCCTGAATTCCACCACAATGTACAGCAAAGGTCTGATTTGCCCAACACTGTAGAATGAAGGTTTGATAACCCTATATTGCACAATAGAAATATCAATATACTAAACCCCACATCCTGTACACTGAAATATTTTTCTATCCTTTATTTGTGTAGCAGTGATGTGTTTACGCAAAGCTTTACAAGACTGTTTATAGGGATCCAGTCATGGAAAAAAAAAATACAAAATGCATCAGTTAATAGTGCTGTTCCAGAAGAATGTTGTACTGAAATTCATTTCTCAAAAGAGCAAACAGATTTTTTATATTTCATTTTTAAATCTGACATGGGGCTAGACATTTTGTCAATTTCCCAGCTGCCCCAAGTCATGTGACTTGTGCTCTGATAAACTTCAATCAGTCTTTACTGCTGTACTGCAAGTTGGAGTGATATCACGCCCTCCCTTTCCCCCACCCAGCAGCCTAACAACAGAACAATGGGAAGGTAACCAGATAACAGCTCCCAAACACAAGATAACAGCTGCCTGGTAGATCTAAGAACAGCACTCAATAGTAAAACCTGTCCCACTTCGTACTATTCAGTTACATTGAGAAGGAAAAACAACATCCTGCCAGAAAGCAGTTCCCTCCTAAAGTGCTGGCACAAGTCACATGACCAGGGGCAGCTGGGAAATTGACAAAATGGCTAGTCCCATGTCAGATTTCAAAACTGAATATAAAAAAAATCTGTTTGCTGTTTTGAGAAATGGATTTCAGTGCAGAAGTCTACTGGAGCAGCACTATTAACTGATGCGTTTAAAAAAAAAAAAACAAAAAAAAACAAAAAACGTTTTCCCATGACAGTTTCCCTTTAACTTCAGTCCTGCTGCAGTGGGGTTATAAATGTATCACATTCACAAACATACATGGAGATTAGGGCAGCTACCCTGTCTGTATGTTTTTGGAGTGTTGCAAGATACTAGAGAAAGTAGAGGATACCCCCGCAGACATGCAGAGAACATACAAGATACATGCAGATAGTGTACACTATACCAATAAGGATTTAAAGTTTACCCACTTTATATCAGCTCAGTCTGAAAATTTTAACTGGTTAAACCAGGACTGGACTGGGATTCAAAATAGGCCCTGCCATTCCTACTACACAGAGGCTCAAACAGCTCCCACCAGCCCACTTAATAGTCACTTTCGATGGCAATTTACAGCAGCCCCTCTGGCATTTGCCAGAACACACAGATTGCCAGTCCGGGCCTGGGTTAAACATCATGTTGGCAACTGCAAATTGTATAGAAGATCTGATACACTACATGACCTGCATGCTTTTTAAAGGTACAGTTCAGTGTAAAAATAAAAACTGGATAAATAGGCTGTGCAAAATAAAAAAAATGTTTCTAATATAGTAATTTAACCACAAATGTAATGTATAAAGGCTGGAGTGGCTGAATGTCTAACAAAACAGAACAGAACACTACTTCCTTCTTTTCAGCTCTCTAACTCTGAATTAGTCAGTGACTTTAAGGGGGGCCACGTGGGACATAATTGTTCAGTGTGTTTGCACTTGATCCTCGGCATGCAGCTCAGATTCAAAGGCAACAGTTATGACTCATGTGCCGCCCCCAAGTCTGAGTGGTAACTAATCGGTGGAAACCAAAAGAGCTGCAAAGCAGGAAGTAGTATTCTGGCTATTATGTTAGAAATCCAGTAATTCCAGCCTCTGTTCATTTTTTTGGCTAAATAACTATATTAGAAACATTTTTATTTTGCACAGCCTATTTACCCAGTTTTTATTTTTACACAGAACAATTCCTTTAAGCTTTAGTTTCAGACAAAAGCCAATGTATAATGGATTTCAAAAGTGGTGTTATGATCACAGTTAATCTGTGGCTATAGTTCTTCTTTTACACTATATAAGATTTTCTGGAAACTTCTTCCACCCTTGTAGTGCTACGGTGTTTTTGAGATGAAAGAGAAGAATGAATATTTGTAGTCAAGTGCTATTAACTCATACCAATTTATTGACATTCTGCAACAACATAAGACATCACTACCGACTGTAACATTGATTGTATACATGCATATTTTGCAATAATAGTCAACTAGCACCTAGCAATGCCAAGCATTGGGTTAACAATTTTTAATTTGATCATGATACCAAAAAGTCATAAAGAAGGGAAAACTTCACAGTAGTTGAACATTTCTGCATATAGCAAAGCCTATAATCTACTTTAGTGTTTTAATTTAAGACAGATGACCAAACTATGATTTTGGTGTCCTCAATACACATTACCTGGTTTGGTTAAATACATTTCCTCCAGTGGTTCCCGGTGAGTACAGATTAGGTCTGTACCCCTTGCTGGAGGACAAGGACTCCTTTCTTTTTTCCCTGGAGCTGCTGTCATGCATGCCTGGATAAGTGGAGCAGGCCACTGGTTTCTGTGGCTTATCCCGGCGTGGGGTGAGCCGCGCAGGTTTGGTGTGGGGGAAGTTAGGGAGGGTGGTGTCGATGCCACTGTCGTTGGAAGCGCCTTTGGAGAGAGGTTCAAGGTCTATATCCGGTTGTTCTGGGGTGTCGAACCAGCGCTCATCACTCTGGTTGCTGGAGGCAGTGCTGGATAGTGTGTTGCTGCTGGAGTGGCTAGAGTACTGTGGCTCACCCTGGAGGGGCAAGGATGGAAGGTGTAGTTACATGCAGGGACAGAGAGGAACACAATGACCTTATGAAGGAGGTTGGGGTCAAGCACATGCATTAAAGCTTGTGTGCTCCCATCAGGGCTGAATACCATCTCCTCCAGCCCACAGCTCCCCAGCACATGTTATACCAAAGAAACATTGTGATACTTACACGTGAATGCCGGTGAGGAGAATTCTTCCCTGGTATCTCCTGCCTGCTTGGCCTTTTGTTTACACCTGTGCCTGAACGATTCTGGGCTGGAATGTGCCACATCGGTTCTGCAAATACACAATATTCCATCATTCTTTGTACGTAAGCATTAGCATCACTGACAGTGAATAATTAAAATGCCTGTGTGTTAATCTAAGAGGTTAGTGAGAGATGCTGTGGGGGAGGGACACTGATTAGCAGGCAGTTTACACAGAGAGGCATAAGCAATATGATAGATGAGACAAGCTTGGAACATTGTTTGATAATATACTACTATATATACCCATCCAGCACTCACTAGCATTTTAACACCTATAAAGACTGTCTCACTCCTAGGATATTTCTCTGGCAAAGCACCACACATTATGTATAGCAGGGTGCAGCATACGTCAAGTGCTCATGCAGGTCTCTACTGCCCTTTTAATTTTTTTTTTTTTTAAATCAAACTACATGAAAAATATATAGTATAGTAGAGTGGAGGATAGCTACATGTTGTATTCATGGGTGTATGTGGTCCAAGCTGACTTGCATGAACTGTAGTCATGGGTCCAGACCTAAGGTAGCAGCTGGGAAAGATTGTACAATTTTAAATAATCATAACAAAAAATAATTTTGGGTTGAAATTAATGGGAGAGATAAATCTGCAAACTTCTCAAAAACTGGGGGATTTGATCTTCCATAATGACCTGGGGCAGAACACGTTATAAATAAACTCCTACTGAAGTCTACATCCCTGCATAATGAGAGTGGACAACATTGCATTCAAAGGCTGATCCCTTCAAGCTATGTGGCAAGTGCTGTGAAAGTACCATGTTTTCCATCTCACATACAAATATATCATATACCCGGTCTCACCTGCTGTCCAAAATTAGGCGTGAATGGGTCTGAAGTGTCAAATATTGAGGGAAAGGAATTCTTTTTAAGCAGTACATGATGTAATGCAATAAAAGAGACATTTGTAACCTAGAATCTACCCTGCCTTACTTTTATTACTTGCGTGAGTTACATTTAGGGGCTGATTTACTAAGGGTCGAATAGGGTCAAAGTGAAAATTCGAATTTCGAAGTAATTTTGGGCTACTACGAAATAGCCCAAAATTCAATTTGAATTGTTAAAATTGGAAAATTCTAATTTCTGAGTACTGGCCCTTTAAAAATCCTTCAACTTCGATGATTCACCAGCTTAAAGCTGCCGAATTGCCATTTTAGCCTATGGGGGACCGTCTAAATTCTGAGAAATCAAAGGATTTTGGTGAAAATTGTTCGATCAATTCGGCCAAATTCGATCAAAAATTACCCCCCCAAAAAATTTGATGGTCCAATTTCGAAGTATTTTCCACTTCGAAATTCGACCCTTAGTAAATCAGCCCCTTAATCTTGCTATGCAGGGAAACCAAGCTGTAAACCATTTAATGACTGGTATTGCCCATTTAATGACCTTTTTGCTTAACATTTGCAACCATCTTGCATCCCCAGGGACTTATTCTTAGTTATAGGCTGAAAACTAGAAAGGATGCATTATTCTGCATTATTATTTTTATGATTATTAGTATTATTAAGAAGCACAAATGCAAAAAAAGGCCGAGAAGGGCCTGATAGTTTTCAGGTTGTATTTCTAAGTTTTATGTTTTCTCATGTTGCCCAAAACATCATGTTCCTTTTCCCAACCATTACTTTGCTCTCTCTCCTCATCCAACTGTGGCTTTTCTGTGCCTTGGGAGACACTCACTGCATGGAAACTCTTTATTCTGCTGTGGCCTCTGTTATAGATGTAATTGGACAACTGCAGAGTCCTACTGTGCTATATTAAAACTTTGGGTGTGGGGCATAAAAAGTAGTTATGACCACAAGGCCTAGCAGCATGGTATGCTTATTTCTTCTGACCAGACCTCCTTCAGCATGGTATGTAACAAGTGGATGAACACTGGTGTATTGCATTACTTCTGGTATCTTTCCAGATTTCTTTCTACTTGTATACACATCTCTCTAATACACAGAAGACTTACCTGACTTATGTCGCTCTGAGTTCATATCCTGAGTGCCGATGCCTGCTGGATATTTATCAGGACTTGGTATGCCTTCTTGTATGTAGTATGGTTCCAACTGCAGCATGGAGCGCTGAGGTGTTCCAGTTCTGCTGAAGAAATGATAAACAACTGTTCCTTTTGCTTCCGTCTTGACAACATTCCAAAGTAAGTTTAAATGTTCTTTATGCAAACACATTTCAATCTTACTGTATATTCTTCTTGCAAATATCCTTTTAATCTCTGATATTTTTATTTTCATTTTGTGCATATTCTCCACTATACAACTTGTAAACCATTTTCAGATTCTAGAAGTGTCTTCTCTTTAGTCTAATAGACCATGTTACAGTTCTGTGTTTTCAGCACCAGCAATAAGCCTGCAAATATGTGTTACCATTTTGATGACTTCATGCCAATCACAGTGTGTGCGTGCGGCGAGTCCCATGGTTTTTGTGTAGATGTAAAGGCATTAGAAAATCTGCAAGTCTTTTGGTGCACAAAAGGTTGGAGCAGTAAATATAATGGGATAATGACAGAACTAGTGAGTAGAGGTTATTGTGATTAAGGAAAAGCTAAGAAAATGCTTTGTAAATAAATTACAAATATATAGTTGGACATATTATGGACAACTCTGAAGGTCAATTACACTAAATTAAATAGTCTGTTTGCAGGGCATTAACTGGTAAAGGATAAGCACCTGGCCAGTGTGATTCTGACCAAAGCATTAATGGTGAATTAGAAAGTACAATAGTGAAGGCTCGATACAAATGGCAATGCATGTGTGAAGAATGTTGTTTTAGAAATGTTCCACAGCTACTGGATATAAAAAATATGTAGGAATCTCTCCAAGGCAGCAAATTGTTCCAGAAATTACAGTTAATGATAATATCACTATCACATCCTCAGAGAGCTCAATTTATGTTTCAGATAAGTTCACTAATTTAGAATTCAGTAGAACTTCTGTAGGAGGTCATAGCTTAGTTTGATGAAAGTAAAGTCAACACTTGAGATTTAAGTGTATGTAGAAATAGCTACACTATGGGGTGCAAAATTCAAATTTCTGATTTGTCGCACACAAGACACTGGTGAAAAATGACTGGGGGCTAACATAACTTGCTGGAAACTACATCTCCCCAGAGTGAATTTTTCTAGCTTACCTGTATAACCACTTTACAAAGCTAAGTGGTCCCGAATAACAGTTGTTTTCAATTGGAAAATTAATTTCACAATTTAATTTCTGGGCTACAGTGTATAAAAAACAAAAAAAAAACAAAACAAAAAGCATGACCAATAGCTACTTTTTCAGACTAACTGAATAAGAATAGTAGTACTCAGGAGAATGTCACATCTGTTGAAATGTGATGAATTTGCATGATGGCTGCTTTACTGTTCCAGTTCTTATCCTGAGGTGATGCAAAGAGGAATGCTCACCAATAGGTAGAACTGCTTGCCCCTGCAACAGCAGCACATAGAGATCATAAAGTGCAATGTTCTGACACAGAACAAAACCATTTTGCTTACATTACTTTCCACTTACACCTATGAATCAAACAGGGTGTTAATAATACCATACACTTTTCACTTTCTAAAAAGCAGCTTAACCATACACATACCCATTACATGGTCAGTGACAAATTAATGTGTTGTAGATGCTGAAATATCATTGGTATCAATGGTTATATGGATACTATCAGCAGAAAACTTTAGTGATCATTCATTGTCACATAGAGGCCTGTTGCAATTGCATTTCAATGGTGTTTGCTGTGACATTGTCATGTGGGCCAGATTCTTTTGGTGCACTGCAGCAACAGACACATGCCACTGTGGGTACCCCGTGCTACTGCTTGGTTAAGAGATGGCGGCATCTCCAGCGTTCCCACAGCAGCCTGTGACCATTGGCAGTGCTCAATTCAAACAGGAGGATGGGACATTTCACACAACTGACTGCAATCAAGTGTAGCTGACCCCTAATTGGTACCAGAGTGGAAAACATAGCAATACATTAATCTTGTAGCATTAGATCGAGTTAATCCAAACAATGAGGGAGAATGAGGATGAGGATCGCCAATATATATATATCCCCCATGCATACCAATACCTTTATAACAATTTTTAAAATATAACTCCTCTTTGACAACAGTATTATTAACTAAATGGTGAATCAGAGTCAATTTGCTTTCTAATGCATTACCCAGCTGCTTGAAGCTGCAAAAAGGATGAGTATATCCTGAAAACATATGAAACATTGCAGATTAAACAAAGAAAGAAAGGCAAAAAATCTGGGGCAAGCAAGCAAGTCTCAGAATTTTATATTATTGGCATTAAAAAGCAGGGGGATGGACAATTACATAAGACTGCCACTGTGCATCATATATGCGAGATACATTAACAAAGCTGTTAGAATATTTTGCACACTTGGAAATTGTAGGATTTCACGTACAGATAAATAGTGATGGTTTCCCAAGAGGAAATGTACATTGTTAAGAATTTAATGCGGTATAAAAATTTAGAAACAGTGCTGCCCATGGTTTAATTGGAAATTCAACTCCACAGAAGGGATGCAGCAAAAATGCTTTATTTTCTGAAGCACATGAAAAAAAACTTACCTATCTGGATTTGGCTTGTATCTGCTGTGGCTTGCTCCTCCTGCGTTTGGGGTAGAGAAACTTCCAGAGGTTTGTCTATGAGGTTGTCCTTTGTCAGCGGTAGGTGATGTAGCAATGCACGGCGTTTCAGGGAAGCTCACCGGCCTGTACAGACAGAAAATTCTTTTGAGATTTGGACAAGTTAGGTGAACGCGATTTCACTCTCCTTGGGCCCTGTGGGCATCTCCTCCCTGTCACACCTCTCAGTGCTGTCTGTCTCCTTAACACATGCTGTGCCAGTTTTTCTGGATTAGGCCTCTACTTGGCATTTCTTATTACCTAAAGAATACTCCAGCAGGAGATACACGAGTGCCCTACCATATAGGATACTGATGTTTGTTGGACAGTTACCAAGACTGCCTGCCTCCACTATACTATGCATTAATAGAAAATAGAGCTAGTGTTTTTCAGCCAAGTGAGCAGATTTCAGTCTGCTGGAGGAGGAGGGATCTTTTTATGGTTCTGCGTCCCTGAATGTAATTTAAAAAAAAGGAAGATGATGTTTTGCACCAGGGGAAGACCCACCTTCTGCTCCCATGAAGAGACTGTGGATCCCGGGGAGACACTGATGTCTCCTGCTTGGGCAGTCTATTGAGGGATAATGCATGGCCTGGAGTCACCCATTTCTGGGAAGGGCTGGCTCCATGGTGGGTGGCAGATCCACTCCACTGCCAGGCTGTATTGCTGCGGAAAGGTGGTCGAGGTCCAGGGGTGGAATTCTCCATTTCCTTGTGTTCCACAGAGTTAAGTTCATATGATTCAAACAACCCCCTGTAAAGAAAGACACACAATCTAATTAATTCCCATCTCAGGGCCTGAGCACTACAGTGGAAACAGTTAGATGAAAAGCATAATACATTTTCGTTGCAGGGGAGAAGCTGATGCACAGTTCCATTTGCAAGTAGCCTTAGACTATAAGATGGGCAGAGTTAAGGTGGCCATACAGGTAGAGATCCGCTCGTTTGGCGATATCGACAAACAAGCGGATCTCTCCCTGATATGCCCACCTCAAGATGGGCATTTTGGGGAGAGATCCGATTGTGGGCCCTAGGGCCCAACGATCGGATCAGAATGGAGATGATACGGACGGTTGGATTGCGGGACAGCATACACGCACAGATGTGCCCGCGATCCAACTAGGTTTTTTGACCTGCCCGACTTTTGGACAGATATCTATCGTGGAAGCCCATTGGATGGCCCCACACATGGGCCAATAAGCGTCCGTTGGCAGCTTTTATCAGCTCGTGTATGGGGGCCTTTAGACTTAATGTTAAACAATCTCTTTACAGCACTGGGTAAATGTGTCAGAACTATACAAACAACAGTTATAATAAAAAGGACGTTCCCTTGAACAACATTTCATATTGTGACAGAACAAAGCTATTTTTAGGTATTCCATGTGTATGCATTTCTGCAGTCTCTGAGGTATACTTAATTACCACACATTACCAAGACTCCTTTCCCAGTGTATAGATAGTGTGCTAATGAGAAAGTCCTACATGTTCTGGCTAAAAAAAAAACAAAAAAACAAAAACCATGTTATAAGCGACCATTACTTAATGCGGTTAAAAAAAAACAAAAAACTCCTACCACACTAAAAGGATGGATACATTGATTGTGGTGCTACAAGAAAACAGATTGCTAAAATTGCAAACTGGAGAGCCGCTGAATAAAAAAGAACAAATAAAAAAAAAGAAGAAAACCATGTGCAATATCACTTTCTACGCTCTGTGCAACGTCACTCTGTACATCATACAACTCCTTTAAATGCAGCCGACCAGCAGTGTAAAAAATAATGCAAAATAGGGCATTTTTCAGCTGCATTTCCCACAGGCAACACATTCACTTGTGCCATTGTCCTTAGCAGCAATGTGTTAACTACTCTTGTTTCTGTTTAAACCCTAAAAAGTCAAATCAAGCATTACTGGTGATGGAGCCCACAGAAGCCAATCAGCAATTAGATTTCAACAGTTACAAAACAAAAGCAAAGATCTGATTGGTTGCTGTGAGCAACATCAATGGTAATGCCCACTTTATACACAGCAAGATAAATAGACCTATTTATAAACCTTTTTGTAAAAGATATATTTCGGGCACAAAGTATTTAATGCATATGTTCACCGAACCTAGCTTTTTATGGTCTTGTATATAGTTATGGTCTTATAGTTATGGTCTTATAGTTATACCTATATACACCAAGCCACAAATACAGGTGAGGTGATAAATTATTTCTAAGGCTCCAAATTAGGCGAAGGCCATCTTCCAGAACCAATATGAAGCAAACAGTTCTTATTTTTTACAGTGATTTCTCATTTCCTTGTAATAACAGAACAGTACCTTGTACTTGATCCTAACTAAACATCATTAATCTATATTACTGGCACAATAATCCTAATGGGTTTTTAATGTTTAAATGTTGTTTAAAAATATTTAAAGGGGAACTAAAGTCTAAAATAGAATAATGCTAGTAATGCTATATTTTGTATACTAAACATAACATGAACTTAACTCGCCAGAAGCCTAATAAAACAAATGATTTATGCTTGCAAAATGTTTAACATAGTTACAAGAATACCCCCAACGGCCAATTTTGAAAGACCAAAACTAGGCACATGCTCAGTGTGTGGTCTGCGCTGCTAAGCTTAGAGATCGTCATATATTATCAAAACAGCACAAGTCAAATAATATCTGCCATAGAAGCCGATACAGCAAGACTGATTAATAATCAGAATATGCAGACTGCAGATACAGATCGCTACGTGGTAACCGGCTGCTCTACAGGAAAACAAACACATTTCCTTGAGTTCTGGGAAGTAAGGTGGGGGGCTCCCCCCTGCCGTTTAAAAGTATGATTGTTGCCTTGTAGAGCAGTTAGAGACCGTCTGAAGTTTCCTATCCTCAGCAGTCAGAGCAAGTAAAACAAAGGAAGAATTTCCCTGCACACAGTCAGGATTATTATAAAAACAGCACACGTTTTAATTAAAGTATATTGGAGATAGATTTATTTTACATTAAATAAAGTAAAATTAAAATGTGGGTTTAATTATTTGCCTTTACATCCCCTTTAACGTATAGAAATTCAAACTATGCAAAGACTAGGGGATGTAGCGAACGTCGGAAAAAATGTTCGCAAACATGTTCGCGAACTTCCGGACAAAAATGCGATAGATGCCATAGACTTCAATGGGAAGGCGAATTTTAAAAGCTAGAAAAGACATTTCTGGACAGAAAAATGATTTTAAAGTTGTTTAAAGGGTGCAACGACCTGGACAGTGGCATGCCACAGGGGGATCAAGGGCAAAAATGTTTCTAAAAAATACATTGTTGTTTGTGCTGTAAAGGGCAGAAATCACACTACGTCACTCAGGTGATGTTTCTGGACACGGAATGTGAAAAAGCTCACACAGCTACGTGGCACTTGGTTAAAGACTGGGCAAACAATGCCTACAAGGTCAACGTATACACTACTACAGCAGTGGATACGGATTACGGAAAATATTATTGCTGCTTGAAAAACGTCACTCAGGATGGTGTTTCTGGAGACGGTATTATTATTGATATTTAGACAGAATGTGAACAAGCTCACAAAGCTAGATGGCAGTTGTTTGAAGAACAGTAGATTACTAGCCAGCAAACTTACTATCAACTGTCCCTCAAATCACTAACAGCTCTCTCCCTACACTATCTCTTCCAAGCACACACAGGCAGAATGAAAAAACGCTGCAGGGCTTCAGTTTATATATGGAAGGGGAGTGGTCCAGGGGGTGTGGGGGTGGTCCAGGAGGGAGAGCTTCCTGATTGGCTGCCATGTATCTGCTGGTCTGGGGGAGAAATGGCAAAAAAAAAAGCGCCGGCTAAGGCGAACCCAAATTGGTGAACGTCGCGCGACGTTCGCGCGAACAAGTTCGCCGGCGAACAGTCCGCGACATCCCTAGCAAAGACCCCTTATCAAGAAGGTCCCATGCCGTCTATGTGCTGTACAAAAATCTTCAGAACGTTCAGTCTTGGGGCATGCACAATACAGAATTTTTTTTAATTTTTTGTACTGCAAAAGCATCAATTTTAACTTATGAAGTGTATACCTGAGAGCAGAAAGCAAGGTGGTCTTCTCTGCATGCACCCTGGGCCAGTGCACTTGTTAAAGAAGATGAGCTTGGCCTGGGGCAGACAGTAAGCAATTAAGAGTATCTCTGGGGGACACCTAATAGACTGGCACTACCCATCCCCCAGTAAAGGGTTCCTTCTCCTTTAAGCCCTAGTACAAGCCACTATGTGTCTTTACAATAATGGGGTTGTTCATCTTTGAGTTAACTATTATTATGACGTAGAAAGTGTCATTCTGGGACAATTTGTAATTGGTTTTCATTTTTTAATATTTGTGTTTTTTTAGTTAGTTTTTTATTCAGCAGCTCTCCAGCTTGCAATTTCAGCTACCTGGTTGCTAGGGTCCAAATTACCATAGCAAACATGCATTGATTTGAATAAGAGACTGGAATATGAATAGGCGATGTCTGAATCGAAAGAGGAGTAATCAAAAGAAGCAAGAACAATAAATGTGCAGCTTTACAGAGCATTTGCTTTTAAGATGGGGTCAGTGACCCCAATTGGAAAGTAAAAAGAGTCAGAAGAAGGTAAATAATTTTAAAACTACAAAAAAGTAAATAATGAAGACCAGTTGAAAGATTACTTAGAATTGGCCATTCTATAACATACTAAAAGTTAACATAAAGGTGAACCACCCCTTTAGGACTTATTTGATGTTGATTGCCAGTGCATGTACACTTGGTTATATGCTGCTGTTTTTGCTGTCGAGGTTAGGAATGAACATATAAGCAGTTTACACGTTACATAATGGAATACAGACTGCATGCAGGGTGTGTAGCTGGTTAACAAGTTTTATCTGGGGCCTAAGTTATAGTTACACCCCGATTTATTTTCCAAGTGCTGTGCTGTCTAATTGCTGTAAATTAAAAAATGCTTTCTGCTGACAGGCACTATTCTAAATGTATATGTAATATGTTCAGCTAATGTTATGTATATAGTATACAATGTAACATTTAATGTTTATTTTGGAAAATAAAGTAATCACTAGTAGTTGTACCTAGCTGATGATACATCATTGCAGATGGACAATTGTTGCAAACAGATTAACCCTATCCAGTTCCAACAGTGCTTTAAAGCTCTCATGCCTGTTTACAGGGCCGTTTCTGGGGCTGCCACCGCCTGAGGCAGCAGCCCCGATGCCGCCCCCCCTTCCCGCTCCATGCTTAAAAATCAGCATCGGAGCTGGTCAAAAGGGGGCAGTATCCAAAGTGCATAGAGCACCATTGTGCTCTCTGCACTAGTGGAGCAGAATTTCAGGGTTAAAACCCGGAAATTCGGCTCTTAAAGTTACAAGAGGCGGCTTTTTGTCGCCCCTTGTAACCAGCCGCTCCGTGCCGCCTGAGGCAGGGTTCTCACCTTGCCTCATGGCCAGAGCGGCCCTTCTTGTTTATATCTGCTATAGCTTTTTGCAAGCAGTAACTCAACAACACTGCAGCAAAGACTTCTAAAGCCACCTGAAGAAATTGTCTAAACTTGTCTTACAAGTTTTTAGAGGGTGGAGTTCATCAGATTTATTTTATTGACACAATTACAAAGGAGAACTCTTCATACAGACAATAATTATGACCCTAAACAACAAATAGTATCCCAG